>JAXCHO010000050.1:16492500-17072500 GCA_036630365.1 Acanthiza pusilla
AATGTTATATAAGGGGCTAAAATTAGCAGGATGGAAAAAGAAGTCTGCTAAATACTCCCGTCTCTCTGTTGACACAAGCAGACTTCCACCAGAAGGGGAGGGCTCCTTAATTATAGTTTTCTGACGTATTCCGGAAATTAAGGATGAAAGGGACCGTGAGCTCGGGGTGCCCACCCCAGTGAGCTGCTGCTGGGGATGATCAGGCAGCTCTGCTCTGAGCCCCCTCCCCACGGAGGATCTGCCTGCCGTGGCACAGCACAGGGCGCTGGGAGCAGGTCCTGTCCCTGATCCAGGGGAAGGAAACGCTGCCGCTGGCACAGCTGGCACCGAGCAGGCCATGGAGCTGGCTTTGGTGGATTTTTGGAGGGAGCAGTGTGGGAGCCATGACCTGTCCCCTGAGACAGGCTATCCATGGAGGAGCATCCCTGCAGGAGAAACCAGCAGCCTGTTTGCCCCTGCTAGGCACCCAAGCAAATGGACTGGTTTTTTGGGGGCCCTGCTGTTCAGTTTGAGCCTGCTGTGCAGAATGGCTGAGGTTTGTTCTCCCAGCTTCTGGCTCTGCCAGCAGACTGCCTTGTTTGCTTCCTATGATTTATCCCATAAGCTGCAGCCTCAGAGACCTTCCTGCCCTGCCAACACCAGTTGTCTTTTCCTGAGTACCCCGAGAAACGCCCCAGGGATGTGTGTGGGCCCAGGTGGGTGCCCGGCAGGTGCTGCCCTTTACCTGAGCTCCTGCCCTGCCCTTTACCTGAGCTCGGGGCACAGCCCTGCCCTTTACCTGAGCTCCTGCCCTGCCCTGCCCTTTACCTGAGCTCCTGCCCTGCCCTGCCCTGCCGAGGGCACAGCGAGGCTTGGCCATTCCATCGAGCTGTGAGCACAGCCGGGGCAGGAGGGGATCGGAGCAGCGGAAGGGCAGAGGAGAGCAAATCTTCTCCCCAGGGGTGCTCCTCATCCCCAGGGATGCTCCTCTCCTCTCCTCTCCTCTCCTCTCCTCTCCTCTCCTCTCCTCTCCTCTCCTCTCCTCTCCTCTCCTCTCCTCTCCTCTCCTCTCCTCTCCTCTCCTCTCCTCTCCTCTCCTCTCCTCTCCTCTCCTCTCCTCTCCTCTCCTCTCCTCTCCTCTCCTCTCCTCTCCTCTCCTCTCCTCTCCTCTCCTCTCCTCTCCTCTCCTCTCCTCTCCCAGCAGCTGCTGCTCCCCGGCTCGTGCCTGCCTTCGCTGCGGGAAGCACACCTCACCCCAGTACTGTCATCCCTGACAGAAAACATCCATTTCGCTCGCACCCACACGCCCGGCATCGCAGGAAACAGAGACTTTATATAGAGGTGGGAACCACACTCCCCAGCCGCCCCGGCGCCGGGGTTGCCTCGCACATGGCTCCCAGCACCTTCCCGGGAGGAGGAGGAGGATGAGGATGAGGATGAGGAGGGACACCCGGCTCTGGCTGCTGGGGTGCCTGGCCAGGTGTCCCTGGGCAGGTGCTGCCCGAGCCCAGCACAGAGAGACCTTCTCTGCACAGCCAAGGGCCCTGGCGCTGGCCAGAGCAGCTCCAGCCCTTCCCGGGCCCCGGCAAGCACAGCTGCTGCAGCCACAGATGCTGGAAAAGCAGCCAGCAAAGAGGCTTTCCCACTGAAAAGTGTAATTCAGCAAAACAACAGGTTTCAGGTTTTTCTGGGAGTGGGTTGGTTTCAGGATTTTTCCCTTACAGATAATTTGGAACTTTTTTCACCCAAAAACCCTGAAATGATTTGGAAATACTTCTGCAGGGATTCATGGGAATTTGTGGTCCAGTGCCTTGTGTGCCCATTGCTCCCTCTGCCCTGAGGTCCCAGCGTGGAACATTCTTCCCTCGGTGTGCCACAGAGGTTCGTGAAGGGGAGGCTGTGCAGTGAGCGAAGTACAGGAGTTGGCCAAAGGTGGAGATTAATTTCAAGAGGTGTTCACACATTGGATGCCACAGCTGAGAGAATAACAGTGCAGGAACTAAAGCTGTGAGTTGTTTTACCTTGAACAGAACCTGTTCTGTCTCTTGGGCAGTCAGTGCTGAGCCTGGCTCGGTCCTTGGCAGATCCCAGGGCGCCCCAGGGCTGAGCTGTGCTCGGAGCAGAGGTGGTGCAGGGCCGAGGGTCCATGCTCATCGGGGTCAATGTTTGCCATTACCATGGACTTTGACTCCTCTTTCCCCTCCGCTTTGCTGGGACACTGCTGAGAGCAAAATGGGAGATTCACTGATGAGAATGCGCTGGGCTATTTTTAGCAGAGGCTCATAAATCACCTAATATCTCAAGTTTTTGTTTTGAAGTTTAAATTCAGACAATGGAAAATAGTGCTCCCAGATCAAATAAACATTCTCTTTCTATTGACAGAAAAATAAACACGAGCTGCTTAAATATCTGTAGAGCATAATTTATTAATCACATGAGAATGAAAAACACAAGCTCACTGTGATCCTGAGAAAAGTATGAGTCTCGGGAGTGTACGAAAGGCTGGGAGAGGTCAGGACTGTTAGAGCTGGAAAATGAACCAGTTGTGGTTTCCAGGCTGGGATGTGGCACGTAGGTTTTAGTGTCTCCAGACTGCACTGGGTAGGGATTGTTTTGAGGTGGTTCATGATGTAGGACCAAAAGAGTGCATTTATTTATTTATTTATTTATTTATTTATTTATTTATTTATTTAGGAGGTATATCTACAATACCTATATTTATAGACGTCGAAAACCTGCTGACCATTTCCTCCCTGCGGGCTCTGCTCACCCACTGGATCTCCCTGCTAGTCACAGGCTGTTCTGCAGTGCAGCTCACAGAGCTGCTTGGAGCTGCAAGTGCAGATTTATGTGGATACGGATATGTGACCAGTCAGGATAAAATATGGCTTCAAAATTGCAGACGTTTTCTGGCAAGAGAAAACAGCACAATTTCCAGTTTGGAGCCATTCACTTTATCCAGAAAGCATATGCAATGTCTCTGACATTGCATTGCTCCATAATTTTTAATTACCACTCCCAATCACCATCCAGTGACGGGGAATCTGTCCTAGGATCTGTTCTGCCTTCGAGTGGTGTGCTTGGAGCAGCAGCCCAGGGCTGGGAGGATTGTCACCTCCTCCCAGTGAAAGTCAGCAGAGGGTGTGAGATGGGAGCTGCAGCCTCAAAAAGCAGAGGTGGAAAGTCTCCAAGGCAGTTCTGTGCTCCCAGAGGCTCCCTGGGGTCAGGAGGTGTCCGAGCGACTCTGGGGCTCCCATCTGCTCCCTGCAAAAGGCTGCTGGCTCTGTGCCCAATTCCGAGACTTTTTTATTCTGCGTCATGGAAGGGATGAATTGAAAAAATATTTTATCTGCAAAGAGGACTCTTCAGAAGTGACTAAGGGGGTCTGTTCAGCACATGATCACAAGCATATAAATCCATGAAGGAAAGCTTAGGAGAACTGTGAGTTAACTCTTATAAACATGACTTTTCCATTTCCCATGGTACTGACTTCAGTCAATTTCTGTTGTACTGGAAAAAAAATCACCCAATCCCTGAGAAAACAAATCAAATTTAAATCCCAAGAACTGTGATTTTCTTCTTTAGCAAAATCTCTGCAGAGACAGAGCTTTGGAGCTTTCTTTTGACTTTGGAGAGAACCAATTTAGAAAATTGTTGGAAGGGGGTTTCCAGTAGCCATAAATCCAAAGAGTTTTGACAGTTTTGTCTTTTCAATTACAAAATGAGACTTCACTTTGATTGTGCTTGCAATCACGATCTGATTTTCCAAGCTCTCTCCAGGCACCTTCTCATTCCAACACTTCAGGCAGTCTCTTCCAACAAAAAAGGCTCAAACGTATTTTCTGCCACACGACTTCTCCAAATTTCCTCCCTGTGGCCATGGAGATGCCACATTTGTGATAATGGTTAGCATCTTCCAAAGGAGCAGCAAGGTGTGAAAGGTGAGTGGAGCAGCTTGCACGAGGAGCCTGCCGGGACAGTCACGTCCCAGGCACAAAGGCCACCCCCAGGTTGTTTCGGTCGTGCTGTTAGTGGAATGGGGTGAGGTTGGGCTCTTGTTTTTCATTTCCAGCTCTCAGAGGTCAGTAACGTGCCCATGGCCAATGGCCAAACCCCGTGGTGTGGCTCCTCAGAGCCCCTGCTCCTGGGCAGGGACCCTGCAGGGACACGGTGTCCTTCCCCAGGTCTGGGCTTGCAGGAATGGAGTGTCCAGGTGTGTCTGTCACCAGAATGGTGAGTCCAGGTGTGTCTGTCACCAGAATGGAGTCTCCAGGTGTGTCTGTCACCAGAATGGTGAGTCCAGGTGTGTCTGTCACCAGAATGGAGTGTCCAGGTGTGTCTGTCACCAGAATGGAGTGTCCAGGTGTGTCTGTCACCAGAATGGAGTGTCCAGGGCACTCAGGAGCTCTGCCAAGGACTGTGCTGTGCTCCCAGCTCACCCTGGCCGTGCCCAGCACCTGCCACGGGAAGGACCCTGGGAATACGGTGTGGTATTTAGGAACACCCAGCATTTAATTCCTCACAACTCAAAGGGTAGAGATTGAATTTTTTTTCCAAAAGTAGAAGATGAGATCGTGAAATCCTCTGGCTGCCTCTGAGCTTTGCTCTTGCTGGGAGGGAGGGCTGACCTTTCTGTGCTGCCTAAATCTGTACTCTTTCACAGAAAGCTTCTGCTTTTCTTCAGGCTCCAGCATCTTTCCCAGCCCTCCTCTGCCCTCCCACTATCAGCAGGAGCCACATGCACATACCGTCCTGCTTCATCTTTTGAGCAACTTCAGATGCAGGATTTTGAAGGGAAAACAAATGTGTTTTCTCAAACTGGACATCGCTGTGACCTTGAGTTAGTTTAAATAAACAATTGTCTTTTAAGGTCTGACCACCAGTGAAAACTTGTCTTTCTGTCTGCCAGTGCAGTTCTTAGTGCTGCTGGTCTCACTTCCAAAAGCTGACAAGCAGAAAAACAAGCTTCTCTCTCCCCTCCCTCTGTCCCCTCTGTAAGTCCAGGCAGTTGCAGGATGGCTGAGTTCCCCCTGCAGTTGTTTCCAGGGGGCTAAGGCAGCCTGGGGTGTTTTTTGGAGATCCTGCTTTTGGAGAGAGGTGCAGGAGCCTCGGAGGGTCTGGGAATGTCCTGTGTGTGCAGGGCAGGGACAGGACCTGCCGTGGCACAGCTGCCTGCACACACTGGGGACATAGTTTCTTTCCAAAGTCTGTGGTTTCTGTCCAAACCAGAGCAGAATTTTCTTGAAGGCTTTGTCATGTCGTCATTTTGAAATGGGGGAATGTAATTCAAAGGGAAGAAGTGACTCAGCCCAGGCTGCACTGGTGGGAGCTGCGGGGTCAGTAGAGCTGACCCCATGGTTCTGTGCCGCTGAAATCTGTCCTTTCCTCCTGTCTGCTCACGGTACCGCTTGAGGAAGAGACCTCCAGGCAGCTGTTTGATGAATTTTCATCAATCTAGGCAAGAGGAGAATAAAGAATGGAGAAACAGAGACAGGGAGAGGAATAAATCAGGGAGGGGCATCCTGGGGGTTATCCCAGAAAAGTTTAAAAGGAGCAGTGAGGGAGACTGTCTCGTTTGATGCATGCCTGGAGCTGTGAGAAAGGAAACTTCTCTCCTGTTTCTTTTCAGGGAACCAGGGCTGTTCAATCTGCATAAATAAGTAGGATTTCATCAGAGAAATGCCTAAGTGTTTTGTCAGTTTTTCCTATTAATTGGGTCATCTAGTGGGGCTCCAAACTTTGATCCAGATCAAACAGGGATAAGTCTGGCTATCAGGAGCAGGAGCTGCTTTCAAAGGAGCGAGCTGTGAGCTGGAATTGCTGATCTGATGGAGCAAATAGCCGAGCCCTGCACAGAGCGCAGGACCTTAGGCCAAAAGACTTTAAATGGAGACATAAAACAAGAGGTGGAGATCTTGCAAAAGGAATTAAAGTAGATCTAAGGCAGCAAGAGACTTTGCAACAGGAATTAAAATAAGATTAGAGCAAATTCTAATAAAGAGCTGTAGGCTTCAAAAAAAAGAGAGAAGTTAAAGGAGCATCTGGAAGATTCCCAGAGAGGCTGTAAGAAGTCGTGCAGGCTGAGCTGAGTTTGTGCTGGGGAGGGGAGCTGAACGTGGGCGCAGTTTGTGCTCTGAACTGGAGAGTCACAGGACCTTTGACCAGAGCAGAGCTTGCTAGCGAGGGGAGCTGGAAAAGCACCTAGAAAAGAAAAGGAGAACAGGCAAAGAGCAGTCAGACCCTGGCTGAAATGAGCCCAGAAGAGCTCTTCCTCCAGGCCAGGAATTTGTTGCAATTGTCTTTACTGCTAGCCCACAGAGCTTCGAGGAGAGGTCAGGCTGTCTCCAGGCAAGCAGCCTTTGAGGGAGAACAATCCTGAGGGAGTTCCTTGCTCTGCTGAGAGCACAGAGCTCTGAGACTGCTCCCAGGCACCAGCAGCGCTGCCCTGGCTCTGCTGGGGCTGCAGGGCTGGAGACAGCCCCTGGAACCAAGGCTGGCAGGTCAGAGAGAGGGAGAAAAGCAAGCCCACCTGGATTCCTGGCATTTCCAGGTACCCCCAGGGGCTCCCCAAGTGACTTGGCTCTGCTTTGCTGCAGTCCTGCATGGGAAGGAGAGGAGGCTGGGGCGTGTGTGACCCTGCTCTGCTCTGAGAGGCCATGGGGAGCTTTGGGCTGATTGCTGCCTGCAGGTGCTGCTCAGTGCTGTCCTCTCGTGCAGGATGGGGACATTTCTGTGTGGCCGGGGGGGTTCCCAGCACTTGCACACTCCTGATAATGAAAGGAAGTGCCAGGGAGCACTGGGGCAAACCTGAGCCCTAAGCCTTGGTTATTCTGTATATCCAGCAGACACTGTATTTTGATAAAGACATTAGCAACTTCTGGATTTTTGCTGGTGATTAGATGGCAATCCTGTGCAAGGTCTCTTTCTGTGCAGTGAAATTTCGTGTTGTTATCTTGCAGCAAGGGACCATCTCTGACTGACAGCACGAGAGCTTTGCAGCAACAAGAACTGGTAGGAGCTTGGCAATTAAAGCCTATAAATGGCATCTCCCTTGAATGCTGGATAATTTAAAGTGATTAAAGACAGATTATCCAGGCACAACAAGTGAACAAAGGCAGGGATGGCAGGGGCGTGCCCTGAGCTAGTGCACTGCTGCTGCAGGACCTTCCTTGGACAGTCAGGAGTGGAGTGGTGCTTGCACACCAGGCTGGAGCCTCTTGGCTTGGTGGATGAAGGTGAACGGAGAAGGCTGAGGGTGTCAGTGGCCACACAGCTAAATGCTGAAATACAGAATGATAACCTGTGCTCCAACAGATGAAGAGTGGCTGCCTCCTCTCCCTGTCAGCCCTCTCAGCTTTGCCTGCAGTGTGCTCTGGCACCACTCATGTGTTGTTTGGTCAAAATAATTTCTAGCTGGCTTGTGAATTCCTCCCTCCTCTCGTCAAGGCAAGTCAAATGACCCGAATACTAAGGAGAAGAAACCCAAAGCCAGCTCTTGTGATGAGTGTCTTGTACAGTACTCTTGTAGGCGATGCTCCACTCCACCTCTGTCCCTGTTTTCGCTGTCTGGGCATGTCTCGGATGTGGCACGCTGTCTTCTGGAAGAGTCCGACAGCTCTGGAGGCTTTGTTCACAGGGGCTGCTACTGTTCATTAATCTTTAAACTGTCTGATAACTCTTGTCGCAAGAATTACATTTGGTTGCTTATCAGTCTGTCAGAATTCCCCTCGATAGCTGCTTCGGTAAACTCACACAGATCTTATCAGCTGCTCTCGCTTCAGGCCCCCACAAAACTTACTAAAACAGCAAATATGCAGGGAAACTGAGTGTCAGAGCTGGGTGGTCGGTGTGAGAGCATGGCTCTCACGCTGCAGCTCTGGTCGGGAGGCTCCTCCAGGGCTCAGGGGAAAGTTTGGGTGTTTGCCTTTCGGAATCCTTTCCCACATCTCGAGGGAGCTGTTTCTGCCCGGAGCAGGAGCTGAGGAGCTGCTGAGAGGCGTCTGGGTGCCAAGAGGTGTCACTGATGGTGGTTCTCTGTAGGACCTTAGGGAGCTTAGGTATCTGCTGATTTTTCTTCAACAACATCTCTGGGCCGGTAGATTCCAAGCTGTGCCAGTAACAGCTAAGTTTTCAGTGGGTCTGGGCAGTGTGGGGTTTCTGTTGCACTTGTGTTTGGGGATGCTCACTGAACTCCTTCCAGCCCGCGCTGTCAGCAGCACAGAGCAGCTTTGTGCTCCAAGGGCTCCTGCCGGGGTGCAGCTCAGCGCTTTCCCAGCACTCTCCTGCCTCTGTCTGCCCCTCGGCCTCGCTCAGCTGAGCGACTCGAGGCTCACTGACAGTGCCCTGCCATGGCCTGAGCAAAGGGAGACGTGCGTGGGACAAGATTTGAATCGTGGTCTACCTGCAAGAAATGGAAATACTTCTTTTTTTCCTTGGGAGTCTCATAGCACCAGGAAGTGGTGGCAGCAAATGTTATTGAAGGAAACCCATTAGTGCAGGACAAGACTGAAATATAGTGTGTGTCTGGATGTCTTTGAAGTTCTGGCTTATGATCCTTTTGTGCCCAGCCTCATTTGCAGTGAATTTGCTCCAAAAGGGTTTCCAAACCGTTTATCTTAGGTTGCAGGCACACAGATGATCCCACAGACGATAGCAGGGGTGATTTCCTAGCTGTGTCTCGCAGAGGGAATGCTCTTCAGCTGTGAGCTAGGCAGCTCTGTCAGAAAAGGGCACTCGGAGGTTTCCATGGCAGCTCGTTCCCACTGCTGGAGCTGCAAGCTGCCACTGGGGACTCTGCAAAAGCACGAGAAGGAAAATCCAGGCACCCCAATCACTTGGCGCTGGCCAAGCCTGCAGGGCCATTAGTGCACCTTGTTTTGTGGGTGGTGATCTGTCAGTTCAGCTTTTGGAGAAGCCTGGAAGGCTGGGGACGCAGGTGTCACATCTCCCTTCGGAGAGGCTGGGCTGGACCCACAGACGGGGGAGCCCAGCCCGTGTGGGGTGCAGGGGGCTGTGAGTGTGTCAGTGTCCCTCCCGCGGTGGCTCCGGGCTGTGCCCCATGGCTGTGCCCCATGGCTGTGCTGGTGTCACACCGTGCCACTCGGAGCCATCGTCAGTGCCACGGGCACCACTCGGAGCCATCGTCAGTGCCACAGGCACCAGCACTGCGAGGGGAAAGGAGCTCTGAGCGTGACACAGATCTGCTGGGGCTGCTGCAGCCCTTCTGTCCCCTCAGCAGTCATTACACTGGGCCCTTCAGCAAATATTTCTTCACCCACAGTGAATAAGTGTGAGATCTTTCCCTCTTTGCAGCAGGTTCAGGGGAGCTCAGTGCCTGGGCAGGCAGAGGAGCAGCTCTCTGGAGCTGCAGGGTGGGATGTGGAAAGCCCTCCCAAGTCCTCTTGTAGAGAAAAGGACTCGTTTTTATCCCCGGAGCAACCTTCCAGGATTCCCACCTGTCAGCACATCCTTGTTCCCGCGGAGCAGCACAGCCCCTGGTGCTCCTCGGGCCGGGCTGCTGGGGCAGAGCAGGCTGGATTGATGAGCCTGTGCAGCGGCAGCAGGGCAATGTTCTTAGAGGCATTGCATAAGCAGGGCATTTGCAGACGCAGGCGAGTTCTCGTGCTGATGTCAAAGAGCAGAGCTCAGATGGAGTCAATGCAAATCTCCACCTACTAAGGATCAGCCCTGGTGCCAAAACTCTGGAGTGTTTTGTTTTCAGGGCACCAGGAAAATATTTCAGGGTTGGATTTTTTGTTCTTGCGTTTGCAGAGCTGCAGTAAACACTGGCGTGGAGCAGCTGTCTCGGTGCTGAGGGCTCTGCTGGCCCTGGCCAGGCTCTTTGGCAGCTGATGAAGTCACAGGCTGTTTCGAGGGGCAGGTTGTTTCTGCACATGAGACTTGGTCACAGGCCAGTTCCAGAGGCCCTGTTCAGGTGTTCAGGTTGAGATTTTCCCCCTGTGAGCCCAGTCTGGTGCCACTGCAGCCCTGTGATGGTGATCACAGTGTGGGCTGAGGGACCCCAGCAGTGCTGAGGGGAGCCAAAGCTTCCAGGTCCTCTGTCCTCCCAGCTGGGGAGGCAGAGTGCCTCGTGTTTGCTCATCCCTGCCCTGCATCAGCAGCTCTGCCCTGCCTGCAGCTTTCCTCACTGTCACTGGGTTGCCCTGGGCTTCGTTTGGCTTTGCAGGCAAAGGGAAGCAGATGTGGGGCATGAAGATGCCTTGCTTGTCACAGAGATCTGTTCCATTTGGAAGGACATTGCAATGGGTTTTCCATCCTTTTCTTCCGCCACAGGAGGTGTTTGTTTGCATGGACAGCTGGTCAGTCTGGGCAGCAGCAGTGCTGGGGGACCTGAACTGGGGTGGGAGGAGCTGCAGAGCTGCTGAGGTGACTCTGTTTGCAAGGGTCTGGAGAAGTGAGTGAACAGCGAGCAGAGAGGGAAGAGCTGACCAGATAAGCGTGGTCCTTAACCGACCAAGGACCAGCCCTGGTGCATTTTCTTGTTCACACCAGCTCCTTCCCCACTCTGGTGCCCTGCTGTGCCGAGCAGGGCTGTGTCCACTGATGACAGCAGGCGTTCTGCTCCGGCAGCACAGCTCCTGCCTTTCTTCCCATTCTTGTGATTCCTCTGTGCAGCCTGGATGTGACAGGTCCTGAGTAAAGAATCAGACCTGTGTCAGTCAGCGTTGCCTCTGTCTGTGTGAGCAGCTGCTCTCACACCGAGCTGGTCTAGTTGGCAGGAGCAGAGATGTCACCATGGATTCTGACACCAGACAGAGGACAGGAGCTGTTCTGAGCTTGAATTGTTTGGGGCTCCTGCTGTTGCACAAGCGCCTGTAGGTCATGGTCACAGCCAAGGCAGCCTGAGTCGTGCTGAAGGAAGGCAGAGTCAGGTGTTGGGCAACAATCTGTCACCTGAACACCGTTCTGAGTTTTGAAATGCAGTGCCAGCACCTCGCTACCACCCTGTGCTGGTGCTGTGCTGCTGAGTCAGAATGCTCTGGATCAGAGCTCTGGGGTCTCCTTCCTGCACTGGCATTTCCTGATTGGCATGGGGAGGTGTAAGGGAGAGGCCAGGAAGGACTGAGCTCAGAGTTTGGGAGCTGTTCTGGGCGGGTGTCAGCAGCCTCAGACAAGGAGAATGCACCTTGCAGAGGCTCAGAGTCTGACAGCACTTTTGGGCACCATGGTGGGACTCAGCCGTGCTGTGATGGGAGAGGAATGCTGTTCCCCTAACAAGTGAGTCTCTCTCTGCCTGTGCTCTGCAGCCTCCTGCAGGCAGCAGCCAGGCCGAGGTGGAAGGCAGGTCCAGGTTCCTGGCCCGGGCTGGGTGGAAGCAAGAGGAATCTCTCAAGGGCACTGCTCCAGCTCAGAGCCCCTCTGAGCACCTGCGGTGAGAGGTGGCAGCCTGGGCAGAGTGAGAGGTGGGAAAGATGGGCAACTCCACCAAAAACCTCCCTGCCTGAGCTACAGCGCGGTCCTGCCTCACAGGGCAGCCCAAAGAGCACCACTGCCCCAAATCCTGGGCCGGGAGCAGCTCAGAGCAGGGACCCTCTGCAGTTCGGTGTCCCTCGGATCAGCCTGTGCTGATCTGCCCCTGCACTGCTGCAGTGACTCCTGTTAGAAACACGTCCTGTCTCAGGGCTCTGCCACATCTCTGGGATTCTCTCCTCCATCCCAGAGGGGTGGGCAGCCGAGGGCTCAGCCCTGCTGTGTTTGGTGCCCGCAGTGCCCTCCCTGCCCAGCCCCGCCGCTGCCGGGGCCAGCGCTCCGTCCTCTTGACCAAATGCGAAAAAGGAATTATTTATGTCTCCTGCATATTTCTGGGCCTGACTGCCAAAAATGGCAAGCGGCCCCGGGGCACACTGGTGGTGCAGTGTCTGGAGCAGCCCCGGAGGGGTTCAGCAGCCAGAGCCCCCAGCCCTTCCCATCACATCCCTGCTGAAACTGGGGGGGCAGGCAGGGCGGGGGTACCGAGCGTGTGTGGGGGACGAGCTGCTCTGAAATTACTGAGGGTTTCAGTGCAGTCGCTTTCCCCCTGAAGTACTTCTTATTAAAAAAAAAAAAAAAAATCAGGTTTTTTTAGCTCTCTGTAATGGATAAAAATAGCTAATATGTTATAAGCGAGGCAGAGGCGTGCCTGCCCCGAGGATGGCTGTCCTGGTTCGTGTCCTGCGATGTCTGATTGCAGCAGCCCTGGCAGATGGCTGCCGAGGGAGGAGTTGGCTTTCAGAAGGAGGGATCCAAAACACCAAAGCGATTAGAGGTGCCCATCCCTTGAGAAGAGAGCAGAAATTATTCTGAAGAGAAATTGGATAATGTCTGCTTAAATGTGGTGTTTTGCTCTGTGTTCCCAAGTAAGCATGGGGCCGTGGGAGAGAAAAATGGGAGCAGGAGCTGTGGTCCCACCAACTGGGAACAGTCTTGGGCCTTGGAGATGCTCAAAGCTTGTCCAGGGTTTTGTTAGGGTAGGACTGTGCCCCAGGAAAAAAGGTTTTACTGTTGAAGCCACCTAACTTAGCTAAAAACTTTGGTTTTGTTCAGAAATCTGCCAGCAGAACCACAACATTTCAGTCACATCTTCAAATTAAGATGCTTTGTGGGCTGTGTTAATTTAGTCTGAATTCCCCACTGGAATAGCCCAAATGAACTGATGGTCTTGTTTTGTTTAATTTTGTGTTAAATACGGATATTGTATTTAACTGTAATTTCCTTATTATAGTTAATATTCATATCATGCATACCAATCTGGTTAAAGCACAGCCTTTCAGTGAGTCAACTTTTCCTTGAACTTCATTCCATTGGAAATTTCAAGATTTGGAGCTTTTTTTCTCTCCAAGGCAGGAGGATTTTATTACCTAAACCTATAATAACCTGGATTTCCTGCGGCTGGCAATTGTGGCTCCTGCCCACACAGCTCCCTCAGGCTCGGCTGCGGCCGCGCTCCTGCTGCTGGGCCGGGGCTGGAGCGGGGCCGGAGCAGGGTGGGACACGGCTGGACACAGCTGGGCATGGCTGGGCACGGCTGGACACAGCCAGGCACGGCTGGACATGGCTGGGCATGGCTGGGCACAGCTGGACATGGCTGGACACGGCTGGACACAGGCGGGCACAGCTGGACACGGCTGGACACGGCTGGGCACAGCCAGGCACGGCTGGACACAGCTGGGCACAGCTGGACACAGCTGGACACGTCTGGGCACAGCTGGACACGGCTGGACACAGCTGGACATGGCTGGACACCGCTGGACACGGCTGGACATGGCTGGACACGGCTGGACACGGCTGGACATGGCTGGACACGGCTGGGCACGGCTGGACATGGCTGGGCACAGCCAGGCACGGCTGGACACAGCTGGACACGGCTGGGCACAGCCGGGCACAGCTGGACATGGCTGGACACGGCTGGGCACAGCTGGACACGGCTGGACACAGCTGGACACGGCTGAAAACAGCTGGACATGGCTGGGCACGGCTGGACACAGCTGGACATGGCTGGACACAGCTGGACACAGCTGAACACTGCTGGACACAGCTGGACATGGCTGGACACAGCTGGACATGGCTGGACACAGCTGGACACAGCTGGACATGGCTGGACACGGCTGGACACAGCTGGACACGGCTGGACACAGCTGGGCACCGCTGGACACGGCTGGACACAGCTGGACAGAGCTAGACAAGGCCGGACACGGCTGGACACAGCTGCACACAGCCACACACAGCTGGACACAGCTGGACACAGACATACACAGCTGGACACAGCTGGACACAGCTGCACAAGGCCAAACACGGCCGGGCACAGTTGGACACAGCTGGACACAGCTGGACCAGGCCTGTGTGAGCCGTGGGGTGTGGGCTCGCCGTGCTCGTCCCTGCAGTGCCCAGCGTGCGCTTTGGGGCTGTTCCTGCTCAGGGCTGTGCAGGGTTCGGTTCCTCTCCTCATCCCGACCCAGGGACGCTCCTGTTGACATTGCCCTGCCTCCTGATGGCCACGGAACCTGAATTCAGGGACTGCGTGAACCAGGCAGGCACGAGCATTTCCCTGCCCAGACATTCACCACGGTGGACTTTATTGCTTCCCTCTTCCTCTCAGTGAGAGTGGAAAATGCCATCTCTGAAATACTGCCGAGCGCCGGGATGCAGCGCAGCACCGCAAGTGCAATCACTAATAACCTTCTAATGAGGGAAAATGACATTAGGCAGTCTTTGGCTGGTGCTTCCTTTGGATAATACAATCCAAGCATGCAGGCTGTCAGCCTGCAGTCTGACCCTGCTGCCACAAACGGGGAGATTAATGGGATGTATTGTGATTTATCTCATAGCAGAATTTGTCAACAGGCAGAGTTTCTAAGGGCTCGTGCTGCAGAGCCTCCGTGCTGAGCCCTGCTGTGCTGGAGCACTAACCCCACAGCAGGAGCGAGGCACAGCTCCCGACCCTGCGCCGGGCAGGGAGCAGCCCTGCAGGGAGTGCTCTGCCTCTGGTCACCAATTAACATCCATTAATTCCCACAGCCCAGAGTGGGCACACAAGTGAGGGAGGGCTGCTGAGGTGGCTTCTTTGCTGGGCTAATAATAATAATAATAATAATAATAATAATAATAATAACTCCCCCATAACACGCTGTGGGGGTTATTAGCCCCGTGCAGGGTTAGTGGCAGGGCTGGGCTGTTCCTCGGTCCCTGGTCCCTGCATCAGCGTGGGTGGTGCCTGCAGTGTGTGACAGGAGCAGTGCACCTGCAGAATTCATTCTCCCATCCCAGGACGGGGATCAGGCTCCAGCCATGGCTTTGCTGAGGCCACCTGAGGAGCCTGGCAGTGCATGGAAGGGCAGGAGTGCCCCAGGCGCTGCGTCCTCCCCTGGGCTTCCTCAGGGATGGTAAAGGAGTAGTTTTTGAAAAAAGAATAATATTCCACCTGAAAGCACAGCTTTGTTGGATTTGTTTTAGAGAGACACCAGATGAACTTGGGTTTTGAGCTTCTCTTTCTCCTTCACATCAGATGAACCCTTTCCACTGTTTCCAGAGCAAGCAGTGAGCAGGTTCCGCAGGTTTATTCCCTTGGCTGCTCCAGCGCTGGAAACAAACTGATGCAGCATTGCCTTAACAAAACCCTTCTGCAATGCTGCTCTGGGTAAACTTCAAAAATGTAGTTTCTTCTTTCAGCTTGAATCAGAAGCTCTGTTTTTCCCCATCTCCCCCTTGCTCTGAAGGCTGTCTGCACATCAGATTGCAGGGAGCCAGCCCTTGGTGGCATGTGGGCCTGGGAGACAGAGCACCGCTCAGGTAATGGGCACAGCTGGAATTATTCTTGGCTGGCACGAACAACGGAATGTACTTGCGGTGCTCCAGGACTATTCCAAGATCAAAATCTGAATATCAATAAATCCAAACCTTCCAAACCTGAAGGGAGCCCAGCAGGGCCACTCCGCTGGGGCTGAGCTTGTGCGCTCCAGATCCGAGCAGCAGGTCCAGCCTCAAACCAGCCGGCTTCCCTGGGCTTTGTAGATGTGGAGCAGAGAGATTTTCATCTCAAAAAGCAAAGGGAACATCCTATGAACAGTCTCAGGGCATGACAGAAATCTGGTCTGCTCTGAGCGGAGAAAGAGAACACAACTGCCCTTGAGTTTCCTCCATGCTCTCTGGGAAAAGCAGGGCAGCTCTGTCCCTGCTCCTGGGGACACCTTTCCTGGAGCCCAGGGCTGGCCTGCAGCCCCTCGGAGGTGTGTGTGACCATCCCCTGAGGGCCCCTGGGGATGTGGAAACTGAGGGAAGCCAGAAAGCTCTGCTCCATGAGCACAGAGGCACACCGCGCTCTGGCACGTGTGGCCTCTGTGCACACAGGCTGTCACACGTGTGAGTGTGCACAAACTGCCCACCTGGACAGACCCTGTCCTTTCCCTGGCAGCTCTTCTGATAGTTTTGCAAGACAATTTCTGTGTTTATTTTGAAGTCCTGTGTTGGTAATAGCAGTTTATCTGATGATCAGTTTAGCTCACAGTCTGTTGCTTTGTATTGAGGATTTCTGCCACTTCCATTTATTGGATTCTGTCTCCTGTTACCAGGTTATTGTGAACCTCTTTCATTGTCAGGACTCAGTCCTGGAGCTCTTACTGTTAGAAAATTCCGCAGATTTATCCTTCCTCACTCTAGTGACTCAAAACAGCCCCAGCTCTGGAAGTGACAGGGGTGGGGTAGAGTTTATTTGGAAAGGGGATTTGTTTGTTTAATTCTGGGGAGCGTGTCTTTAGCCATTACTTGAACCACACAATCTGGAACCTCTCCATCTGAGGCTCCTTTTGCTCTGTTCCCAGCATTCAGTGGAATCTGCTTGAATTCTTTCTTTCCCTTCTAAGCTGTTCAGAGCTGTTCTGCTTGAAAAAGGAGATATTTGTTTGCTAATGTTCGCTGCTCCCTCATGAGGAGAGAGTTGCAGGATGGCCTTGCTGGGGTCCTGCCTCTGCAGCTGGGTCAGGGGCTAGTGCCAGATGCTCAGGATAGGAGCTTCGTTCCCAGAGACTCCTGGGATCCCTTCCCAAAACACAGGAGCTCCACAAGCAAGGCTGCCCAGAGCAGTGGGGGACTCCCCATCCCTGGAGGGGCATGAAAACTGTGTGGATGTGGCACTTGGGGACATGAGTTAGTGGTGGCCTTGACAGTGCTGCATTAATAATTGGACCTGATGATCTTAGAGGTCTTTTCTGCTCTAAATGGTTCTGAGATTCTAAGAAGCAGATGTAAATAGAAAAGGCAGACAGAAATCCCATCAAAACATAGCTGTGACAGACAAGCTAGGAGCAGCAATGAGGCTTTATTTACATGCTAATCAAATCAGTCCTGCTTTGTCAGCCACGTTATCTGGATTGAAAGAGGCTATAAATACACAGGAGCAGAAAGAAGCTCCAGAGAAGAATGTGTCTAATTCTGGAGCGCTTTTGCCATTAATAGAAGGATATGTGCTCTGTTCAAGACCTGAGGAAAAGTTTCTGCCCCTGCGATGCTGAAACGACTGTGCCTGCACAGCTCAGTCTGGACAGCTGTGCAGTGTCTCTTGCCATTTGCTCTCGCTGTCTGTTTGACACAGCCCTCCTGTGACACCGTGTGTCACCTCCTGTCACAGGCAGCAGCTCGCTGTGTCCTGCCTTTGCTGGGCAAGTTCATCGCTTGCTCTGCCGCGCTCTGAGCCCTCCCAGCAGCTCCGGCGCTCGGCACAGGGCAGCCTGCAAATGGAAATGGAAATGGAAATGGAAATGCCTTTCCCTCCTCTCTCCTTCCCCCTTTATGCATCTCCATTGTCACCCAGAAAAAAATTCAATGCTACACTGCTTTAATGGGAAATGGTTTTCTAAAAAGCATTCATAAATAGAATTGAGGGCATGGGAGGAACCAGCTGCAGCCATAAAACAGATGGTTGTTTTTTTTTCAATGGACAGCGTTTGGATAAAATTTAACTGGGAGAAATTCAGTATTTGAAAAAGGACATTTCCCATCAGAATATATTTCTTCCACACCTCTCTTATTGTATCTGTTCCTATCACATGGGCAGACTGAGTACAAAGGATGTAACTCCAGTCTTTGAACTGGGAATTTTGCCTCAGCTTTAATGGAATTAAGACTACAGCTTTGATTTTTGAGGAAAGCTAAGCTAAAAGGCAGTGATGGGTGCTGGTATGTAACAGATATTTTAAGATACTTGACAGAAATTCATTTAGTGTCTACATTAGTTTGAGTAACAGGAGAAAGGCAGAAAATTGCTGCTTTCTTTGAGAATGTGATCCACTGTGTCAGTGTCCTTTAGGCACAGAACGGTTTGTGTTGTTTGAGATCATAAAACTTCCAAACATGCATGGATGTCGCCAACAGACAGCTCCAGAGCCTATTGCAGCTCACTTGCCTCTGCATAATTTCAGCAGCAAATTGGGTGGGTACTTTAAAACTAAAAAGTAATCTATCAAACTCTAGGGAAATAAACACACAGCTCTGCAGTAGCTGTGTGCAAATGGACCGAGGGCTTCAGTGCGAGCTGTCTGCTCCCTGGTCATGCTTTCCTGCACGAGAGCTCTGTGTGCCCCAGCTTTGGCACAGGGGCAGCTCGCAGAGGCACTGCCCTGGGCTCTCTCCAGCTCTCCCCCAGCCAGCCTGGGCACTGACACAAGGCTTTGGGCTGCGCTGCTTCACCAGCAGCTCCCTGCCTTCTTCGTCCTGTTTCTCACCGAGGGGCCAGGCCCTTTTGGCAGTTCTTTGTGTTTTCAGCCCCTGGAACTCCTTTTCCCTTATGCTCCATGGGCCAGAGGCTGGAAGCCACCCCTGAAATGTTACCAAATCAAAGCTGTGGGGCAGACAGGTGCACAAATTTTCCTCAGTCAGGTACTTTCCATGCACATGCTGGTGCAATTGGATCCTCGGGTGCCCATCCTCTTCCTCCTGAGGGCGAAGGCTATCTCCATCCCTGAGGCACAGACTGACTTTCCTTGTGTCTCCTCTTCAGGGGCTTCGCTCCTGCGGCTCCCACAGACACTCTCTGAGCCCTCCTCCTCCTCCTTCAGCCCATTTGCAGATATTTTTTGTCTGCTTGCTCTAAATAAAAATAGGTCCGTTCTAAGTAATTTATTATGTGATGATTTTACTATATTTTGCCAGACATAAAATCATAGAGTTGTAGCAAATTTTAGTTTTTGACAAGTAATGGTTCCACTCCAGCTGTTACAGCTCTTCAAGTAAGTTGCTCTTGAACATTTTTCAGAGCTCTCAAATATTGTTCTTCCAGAAGTGACTGAGCAAGTCAATGAAGTGTCTCTTTTTCTTTAGAAGAAACAAAAAGTTGGTGTGTGACAAAAATACTAAGCAGTAGTAGAGATTTGTTTTTACACCATAAAATTGTCTTCCAAGTAAAACCCAATCAAACTTCCAATTTCTCTGTGGGTTATGTGAATATTAGGGCTGCCTTGGGTGTTAAGTTTTCAGAGGAGTGGGTTTGAGCTGTCGGTGCCTTAAACAGCAGATTTTCTGAGCAGGTGTGGTTCAGTTGAGTCTGGGCTGTGTTTGGGCTCTCCATGCTCACCCTGTGCACACACACCCCAGCCTGGGTGCTCCACACCCAAAACCCAACCCAGGCTGGGGAGGACTGTGCTGACCCACACTGCAGAAAGTCTGACAAGGTTTGTGTGGGTTTTGTGTGTGGGGAACCTAAGCAGTGCCCTTCTCTGCCTTTTCATATATCAGAATATGAGTGGAAACAAAAAAGCACTTCTGTCAAATATTTTTCTATTTCACTCTACAATTCTCTAGATTTTTATTTAAATTTTAAAAAGTCAATACAACTTGGAAAATCCCATAGGCTCCATTACAAAGAGGAACCTGAGCACTGGTCCTTTACCTGCTGGTGTGGCACCGTAGGACACATGGGGTGGTGCTTCTGCTGTGTCCTTTCGTAGGAATGTGAGGCTCTGCCACTCCAGTGGCTCTCTGCTCCGAGCACAAGTCATGCACTCTGGGAATAGGATCAGTGTTTCCTTTCTGCACTGATTAATGAGCACAGACAGATGAGAGACTCAAATCCAGCCCCAGGAACCAAAACGTGTCCATCTTTCCTCTCCTCCTCTTTTCCTTCACTTGCATGAGCCACCTCCGCACCCTGAGACATATTTGCAAAATCTATTTTCAGCCTCACAAGGCAACGTGATCCATTTCGGCTCATATTTGTCAACTGAAAATATGTTGATTGGTTAAAAATTACAGAGCAAACCTTACTGGAAGTAAACTGTGAGAGCTTTAGAGCCATTCATTTATACCATCTACAGAGCTGGTACTATTTTTACCACCAAATATTAACATGTTCTTTAATGCACAGACTGTGCTAATGACCATGTGCAATTACTGGGAACATACAGGCAAAGGCTGCTTTATTCTGCAACTGCAGTGATTAAATGTGCATAAGTTAGGTACAGGTTTGGGAAACAGGCATGTTTGAAATGAATTTTTTCACCTCTTTATTAGTTAGAGTTCAGATGGCTTATTATGATAATTATTATTATGGCTAGATAACTGATGTGCAACAAATCCATTTTTATTGGGGACCAAAAAAGGCTGGGTTTGGTTCTGCAAAATTCTGTTTTGTTTCCGTGCTGCTGATCGATGTTATCTCAGAGCTGTTCTCTGTCACCCCAGGTCATGACATCCATGAGAGATTGGCCTCCCCCTTGTCCCCAGGATTTGTGGGGAACAGTGCCCAGACTGAGCTCTCTGTGGGGCCGAGGGATGTCCTGGGGAAGGGGAGGAGGAGGAGGGGAGCAGCGGTGCTGCTGTGCCGGGGCCTGTTCAGCTGGGTGAGGGCAGAGGGTGAGAGTGTCCCCAGGGCTGCTGTGGCTCAGAGCTGGTGCTTTGCAGAGAGCACATCCCTGCTCAGTGAGTCTGCAGCCCCTCAGACACTGCCCATCCGAGCACAGAGTGTCACATTGCTGTGTCTCACTGGCAGGCTGGGCTCTCTCCTTCGTGTCGTTCAGCAAAGGTCACTGGCCAAAGAGGTTATATATAGTTTCTGTTGGTCCAGCAGTAAATTCTTTATTCTGCCTTAAACATTTTGTGGCCTTTGCCTCTCTTTGGGGGACGTGGGTGCCTTCTGGAGAGCTGTTTGCTGACTGCAAAACAGAATTGTTCTTTTCACACGGAGACAATAGTGCTTCAGGCTATAGATTATAGTCAATAAAAGCATGTCTGTAAAGCATGCACCATGCTCACCCAGAGTCCGAGGAGCACTGGTGTTACAGACAGCACTGCTGAAATTACAGCTGCCTTTTAATCTCTGCAACATGCTCTTGTGCTATCATTTGATTTTAATGTAGCATTTTACAGTCAGTGGTAGGAGGCAGTCCCACCAAATTAAAATCTCAGGAGTAATAAAAATTAGCTTTGTTTTGAATTTTATTTCTTGCTTTGTACAATGAACGGTGTCTGGGGACAGCACAGCCAGCTCATGCAGTGTCCCTGGATGGGCTGTGCAGGGCAGGTCCCTCTGCTGCTGCGGCAGCTGCTGGGGACTGGGGCAGCACATCCCAGCAGAGAGAGCCTCACACAGTGTTTGGGTTCACTGGGAGGCTAGTGGAGCATTTCAGGCTGCAGGGTCAGAGCTGCTCCTTGGGTGTGCTTCCCGTGCTGCTTTGGGATCTGATCAGGTGTGGTTCCTGTGCTGGTTTGGGATCAGGTGTGGTTCCTGTGCTGGTTTGGGATCAGGTCAGGTGTGCTTCCCGTGCTGCTTTGGGATCAGGTCAGGTGTGGTTCCCGTGCTGGTTTGGGATCAGGTCAGGTGTGGTTCCCGTGCTGGTTTGGGATCAGGTGTGGTTCCCGTGCTGGTTTGGGATCAGGTCAGGTGTGGTTCCTGTGCTGGTTTGGGATCAGATCAGGTGTGGTTCCCATGCTGGTTTGGGATCAGGTCAGGTGTGGTTCCCGTGCTGGTTTGGGATCAGGTCAGGTGTGGTTCCCGTGCTGGTTTCTGATCAGGTGTGGTTCCCGTGCTGGTTTGGGATCAGGTCAGGTGTGGTTCCCGTGCTGGTTTGGGATCAGGTCAGGTGTGGTTCCCGTGCTGGTTTCAGGTCAGGTCAGGTCCCTCCGTCGCTGGCCGCTCGGTGCTCCCCTGGCCCCGCAGCTTTCGGCCGCAGGCAGCCTCAGCTCCCTCGTGCTCCTCTGGCTGTCGGCAGCGATGGAAGCTGCTCCTGTCTGCCCTGCTGGGGAATGGACAGAGGCTTCCCAATGCTCCTCTCTTGGCTGAATTGTCTTTCACTTTCTCAAAGTTGAGTAAGCAAAGCTGGTGGAGAAACAACAGAAATCAGGGCAGGAGATGCTGTCAGGCAGGCATTGATCTGAGAGACTCAACATCAGGATTTGATTCAAAGAGAAGTGGCTCTGTGCATCAGCTCCCTCAGGTGTGAAACTCAGATCCTGGCCCTGGTTTTGCCTAACCTGAAAGATTCCTGCTCGCTCAAAGGGAGATTGGACCACATCCATAATTATCAGACAGAAAGATGAGCAGGAACTGGCCTGTTCCCCTGTGCCTGCCTTTCATTCCTGCCAGGCCGGACCTGACTATTTAAAGAAAAACAGCCATAGAATATGCATGTTTTTGAAGGGAAAAGTGGAGCAGTAAAGCTGTTCAGACACAGCAGAGAGTGCTCAGTACACGCTGTATTTTGGGAAGGACAACTGAGCTGTGCTCAGGAAGGCTGCTCAGCCAGAAGTCAAGTTCAGGGTACTTTGCTGCTGTGAAACATTTTAGTTCTGCTTCCCATTTAAAATCCTGATAGGTTGGAAAGGCTCTTCCTTGCAGTTGTATGGGATTGAAAAGCACCACCAGACTTTGCCAGTGTGCCCTGGTAAGAGCCTGTGGGGCTGTGCCTGCTCAGAAAGGAAGTTATCTGCAGAAATTCCTGGTTTTGTTTCCTTGAGGAAACACAGGCAGATGATAGGGGTAAATTTTTGGACAGGCTCTTGTGCAGTGGTTACTGTTAGGGAGCTCTGAAGAAGTGACAGTTCTGGAGAAACTTAAAGTGACATTCACCTCCAAGACGTTTTGCACTGCTAGCCAGGCTCTCCCTGCCAGTCTCTGAATCATTATGATAGTAATACAGTAATAATAGTAATAAACTGAGACCATCTGCAAGGGAACATTAACCATTTATCCACTCTCTTTATTAGTTCTATAAATTCATCATTATGGCAAGAAAAATAGAAAATATTTTCAGGTCATTAGTTTTATGTTGAAATCATCATTCACCATTGTATTTTCTTTAAGGCCAGAGATTTTTGCCCAAAGCAGTCTCATGTGTGTGTTTTCCCATGAATTTTCAGAATTGTTAATGCCCAAGGGATAAGGCAGTGATGTGGAAAATAGCCAACCTGTGTGATTTGTTCTCATGATGATGCCAGAGGCTTCCTGGTTCAGTAAGGATAAAACAAATTTTAAGGCCAGTTTTGAAAGGCTCTAGTGGCCCCATGTCCTATGCAAATGCCCATATCTATTAGCCCAGCTAGGAAATAAGTATCTAAATATTTTGTCGTTACTGTGGCTCCCTGTGGAGCTCCCTGCAGGGCAGAGCAAAGGATGGCGAGGAGGGACCAGGACACCTTAATTCTGGGCAAAGACAGGAGCTCAAACGAAACCTTTTCTTTCTATGAAAAACTTAATAATCTTCTGAAAGACTCAAACAGACCCAGCAGGGTCTGGCTGTCTGACCTCCAGTTTTTTCGGGTGCTGCCTCTGAGGATGAGCTCCTGTATTTGGCTGTGCTGGAGCTGCTGTGACAAGCCTGGCTGAATCCAGGAGTCACTTGGAGGGAGGGTGACAGGGCATCCTGAATCCCCCCAGTCACTGTGGGCTCCATCTCCTCGCTCAGCCTTTCTTCTTCTGCAAGAAAGGAAAGAGGTCAGAAGGACCCTGCACATTTTCATTTTTCAGCTGGCCAGGAGGTCACTGCCCTTTCCATGCAAAGAAGGTTATGGGAGTTGCTGGCACAGAGTTATTTTGTAAAGCTTTTGACTAGAAATAGAAAACTCAGACCTGTTCTGACCCTGATCTTGTGCTCACAAAACCACTCAGGTTTCCATTTGGGGCCCAGAAAAAGATGATGGGCCTTTTCTTTTCTTTTCTTTTCTTTTCTTTTCTTTTCTTTTCTTTTCTTTTCTTTTCTTTTCGAAAATGCCTCTAACTCAGACTTTACCTAGAAACTGTGCAAAACAGAGTCACTTGTCCTAGGACATGCAATTCCAGTTTGAGTTTGCCCGGAGGATAGATACAGATCTGTGTGTGTCTTCTGAGCAGCCGTTTCCCAACTGGAGTGAGGGAATGTGTAACTCTGTAAAATTTGCTGATTTTCATTTGTCATGGTCTTATTTTCAGAGTCATTGCTTAGAGAACGTGTAATGACTCAGTGGAGACAGTCTTGTATCTGGGAAGACTTGCAGAGAAGTTTTTTTGGGCTCGGGTCCCAGTCCTGTCCTTGTGCAGGGCCCTGTGACACCATGGTCACATCACCCAGAGCCACAGCTTGGCTGGGGGTGAGGGATGCAGCTCTCTCCAGTGCGGCTGGGAGGGCAGACAGGGCAAAAAAAGGCTTTGCTTAATGCAAGGCAGGAAAGGAAACTTCCAGTACATAATTGCTGCTCTATTTGTATTGTTTGCTTTAGGCATTTAAAGCTTGTGAAACTCCTGGGAGGGCAGCACGATCAGTGACTTTGCCATCCTGTGCCATTTTGGCTCGTGATGAGGAGCCAGGAGGCACCGAGGAGCTGGGCTGAGCTGACAGTGAGATCCCAGTGAGCCTCCAGGCAGTTCAGTGCCTGCTCTGCTGCCACAGCAGGGAGCACACAGAGCCCTGGGAGAGCACAGCCTCAGCGCCGCTCCTGTGCCCCTGTGCTCTGCCCCCTGTGCTGTGCCCCTGTGCTGTGCCCCTGTGCTCTGCCCCCTGTGCTCTGCCCCCTGTGCTGTGCCCTCTGTGCTGTGCCCCTGTGCTCTGCCCCTGTGCTGTGCCCTCTGTGCTGTGCCCCTGTGCTGTGCCCCTGTGCTGTGCCCCTGTGCTCTGCCCCCTGTGCTGTGCCCCTGTGCTGTGCCCCTGTGCTCTGCCCCCTGTGCTCTGCCCCCTGTGCTGTGCCCTCTGTGCTGTGCCCCTGTGCTGTGCCCTCTGTGCTGTGTCCCCGTGCTGTGTCCCTGTGCTGTGCCCTCTGTGCTCTGCCCCCTGTGCTGTGCCCTCTGTGCTGTGCCGCTGTGCTGTGCCCTCTGTGCTGTGCCCCTGTGCTGTGCCCCTGTCCTGTGCCCCTGTGCTGTGCCCCTGTGCTGTGCCCTCTGTGCTGTGCTCTCTGTGCTCTGCCCCCTGTGCTGTGCCCTCTGTGCTGTGCCCCTGTCCTGTGCCCCCTGTGCTCTGCCCCCTGTGCTGTGTCCCCTGCGCTGTGTCCCTGTGCTGTGTCCCTGTGCTGTGTCCCTGTGCTCTGCCCCTGTGCTGTGCCCCCTGTGCTGTGCCCCCTGTGCTGTGCCCCCTCTGCTCTTCCCACTGTGCTGTGGGCTCGTGGCCACATGCTCTGCTCTAGTGGCCTATTTCTGTGCCAGCTGTGGATATGGCGTGTGGCATCTCATGAACTAAGCTCATGTAACTTGTCATGAAAGAGGCAGAGGGAAGAAGGAATTTATCTTTTCATTCCTCAGGGAACCCTTTGTGTTAAGGGAGACAGAGCAGGGGGCAATGGAGAAGGGAAATCTCTTTTCATTTTTAGAAGAGCAGGTGAGAGGGACCCCACAGGTCCCTGGCTCATGGAGGACACAAGGAGTGCCCTGCCCAGGGAATCAGGGCTCCCGGGCACAGACAGTGCCAGGAGGGGAAGCTCAGCTCTGCCAAGACCAGTTTTAAGTGAGTGGAAATGGCCAGGAGCTCCCAGTTCTGCCTCTGCTAGTGCTGTGCCTCACCACTG
The DNA here is from genome assembly GCA_036630365.1 of Acanthiza pusilla. Taxonomy (NCBI): domain Eukaryota; kingdom Metazoa; phylum Chordata; class Aves; order Passeriformes; family Acanthizidae; genus Acanthiza; species Acanthiza pusilla. Next base: position 16,517,929 of record JAXCHO010000050.1, read on the forward strand.
CCAGTTCCCATCGAGGAGCCCCTCCTGTGGAGCAGCACAAAGTGGCCATCAGCACGAAGTGGCCATCAGCACGAAGTGGCCATCAGGGCCAGCTGGGAGCCAGGCCTGCATGGGAGCATCAGCAGCAGGACAGCCGAGCAGGGACCGCACCGTGTGTGACTGACATGGCTGAGGGGTGGACTCTGGAGATGCTAAAAGACTGTCAAGGCCAAAGGCAGAACATTTTCTTCTCCTGAATACACGCTGTGAGGGTGTCCTTAGGGAAATGATTCACCCCTGCTTGCAAACACTTCGTCATCCCAAGCACCATCCCTGGAAATGCCACTGCTGGTCCTCAAGCAGAGACCAAGGACACCGAGTGTGGCTTCGTGTCTCTAGACAATCTCGTTGCAGCATATTGTGGGATGGAAAGGGCGGAAACTTGCAGGAGATCCGAGCAGGTTTCCCTTCCCATTTGCTGGTGGGTAAAGCAGATGGAATCCCCTGCCAGCCGCAGCTACGCTGTCCCAGGTGCGTCCTCCGGCATGTCCCTCTGCTCCCGGGGCTCCGAACAGAGGACATTTCCTCAGGGCCTTCGGAAGAGAAAGGCCATTCACATGCCCTGATTAATGTCCACCAGAGCCCTTTGGACCTGTTTCCATGGGGACTGCAGCGAGGCTGAGGCTTCTCTTGCCTGTGGTTAATGTGGAGAGCAAAGCACTGAAGATGCTGCAGAGCACACTCCAGCCTGTGCCCGGGGCTGCTCCGCGCCAGGGCTGCTTCCCTCCCTGTGCCCACGTGAAGGACAGGTCTGGAGCTGGGGAGGGATCCCTGGCAGCACTCTCAGGCTGTGTTTCCAAAGCCCAGGAGGGCTGGCACAGCCACCAGCTAGCGGGAGGAGCATCCTCTGAAGGATGCAGTGAGTGCAGCAGAGGCAGGAGGTGAGCAGAGTGAAGTGATTCCAGTGCTGCTCTGCACTGGCCTTCGCAGGTGATCTGAGCCCCGAGGCTCCACGCTCTGTCTCAGCACTTCAGGTGCCCCTGAGGTGCCTCAGCCGAGGCGGTTCCTGCCAAAGAGAAACCAGCACAGGCTTGTTTTGAGCCCAGGTGCTGCAGGGATTACTTGTACAGCTCCCAGTGCCACTGGAGCACGTGTTTGGTTGAAGGGCTGAGGGAGTTATGGCAACAGAGACAACACATCAGCAATTAATGCCTTCTCACCTGCCCCAAGCTCACATCTCTTCAGCTCCACTGCTTCAGAAGAGCTATCCTGCTTCCACCGAGGTGGGAGAGGAGACCCAGGGTGTGTTTCCTCTGAAAGGCGATGCTAGGCAGCAAGAGCAGCTGGCTTGGGCAGCCCAGATAATAGTAAGCTTGAGTGGTAGATTATTTACAGCATTTTGGCTCTGAAGCAGTGATGAATATGAGCTGAAAACCAAGGCTGGGCTCTGCTGAAGGACTGGCAATGGCTGCTGCTCGTTGGAAGAGGAGCATACAATGTGCAACAAGTAAACAAGGAAAATCACTACACTGCACAGGATAAAATGTTCTCATCCCACTCCAGGCATCCAGGAAGAACAAGTGTCTTTTTCTGCTCAGGATTAATGGTGTTATTTGGGCTAATTATTCTGAATACTTCCCTTTCTTTTTAAATCTTTTTTAAAGAAGGGAAAAGAATCTTTATCTGATAAAATGTTTTCATTTGAGTCTTGGCTTTTTAATGTATTAATTTTCTACTCCCACACCTCCACAGTTCATATGTCATTCAGTGAAATAATGAAGCCAGCATGGTTTGCTATTTAACAGTTTCCAGGCTGGCTCTGACCTCACTCTTACATCTCTTTGCTCTGCCCTGTTTCTCTTCACTGCAGCACAGTCCCTCTTGGTCTCATGGAAATGGCAAGAGAATCTCTTCAGACCTTACCCCAAGCTGTGCAAGGAATTTGCTCTTAGTTCCTGTGAATGGTTTGGAGCCAGTGTCTAACAGTTCCTTTGAGAAAGCTTTCCTGAGCTGTTCAGTGTGTCCAGCCCCAGGGGTAACTGGAGCAAGGGGGACACAAAAATAGACATGGGATGGGAGCAAGGGGGACACAAAAACAGGGATGGGACCCTCTTCAGGTTCTTCCAAGGGCTGTCTCAAAAGATGAAGACAACGTCCTAGGGAAGGGATTACCTCCAGAGGTACTTTATGTTTGTAGGCTCTTTCTGTGAGTGTGTTTCCAGTTGTATAACTCAACCCTTTGCTGAGAGTTCATCCTGAAAAGTGTTTGAAGTAAAAACTCCAATGAATCTGTCCGGTGTGAAATGCCCTGCTTTCCTCAGAGCAGCACATTCAGATAAAAATGAGCTGCACCCCAGTGAAGTAGTTGCAAACCAAGTCAAACCTGAGGGTCTCACAGGCTGAGCTGCACCATTTGTGACAAGAGTTGAGAGGAAACTGCTAATGTATAGGATTTGGTTTTGGTGACAGTAAAGAGAAGTAAATATGCTTTGCTAAATAGCAAGATTTGGGCCTGCCTGGCAAAAATTTGGCAGTGAGGAAACAATTGGAACAAATGTGCTGAAAGTGAGTGCACAGGAGGTACCAAGTGGAAGATTGTTCATTTGAGTCTGAATGCTGAGTAGATGTTTCATAAAGATTCAGTACTCCTGGGTCAGGCCTCCTTCCCACAGTGTGTCAAATGGTGTCACATGGTGACTGTTATGAAAACAAAGTTTGTTCTCCTAAAGATCTTTTGTTTTAAGGCATTGTTTCATTGTATGTTTTGGTAACTTCAGGTAATGTCTATCACAAGCCAGTGAGCCCCAGAGATCACATTGCCTCTCAGACAAACAGGCTGTAGTGCTGATGTGTCATTGCATGGCAGCACAGCACTCTGAAAACTCACTTTTTAGTGAACAGTGGGACAGGCACTCATTTCACCTTACCCCAGCTGCTCCCGAGTTGTCCAAGGTTTCGTTAGACCTCTTTGAAACTGCTGGAAGAAGAGGGGAGCTGGGAGCCTCCTCCCTGCTCTGCTCCTCGCCGCTGTCCCCAGCCCTGTCCCCAGCCCTGTCCCCAGCCCTGTCCCCTGTCCCCAGCCCTGTCCCCAGCCCTGTCCCCACCCACTGTCCCCAGCTCTGTCCCCTGTCCCCAGCCCTGTCCCCAGCCCCGTCCCCAGCCCTGTCCCCTGTCCCAGCCCTGTCCCCAGCCCTGTCCCCTGTCCCCAGCCCTGTCCCCACCCGCTCTCCCCAGCCCTGTCCCCTGTCCCAGCCCTGTCCCCAGCCCTGTCCCCAGCCCTGTCCCAGCCCTGTCCCCTGTCCCAGCCCTGTCCCCAGCCCTGTCCCCTGTCCCAGCCCTGTCCCCTGTCCCCAGCCCTGTCCCCAGCCCTGTCCCCTGTCCCAGCCCTGTCCCCTGTCCCCAGCCCTGTCCCCTGTCCCCGGGGCCCTGTCCCCTGTCCCAGCCCTGTCCCCTGTCCCAGCCCTGTCCCCTGTCCCCAGCCCCTATCCCCGGCCGCTCCTGTCCCCGGGGCGCTCCGGAGAGGTGGCTCTGGAAAAACCGTGTGTAAATGAGTTTTCCTCTCCCCTGCGAGGGAATGTTGGGGGGGCTCAGTGCGGTGGCTCTGGCCAGGCTGTTTCCTTAGCAGCCAGAGAGAGAAAAGCCCCAGAGCAAGAGGGAGACTCTCCTTGCAAAGGAGAGGAAGAGCTGAACTGAGTCACGGCTGATGCCTCTGTTGTGATAGTTAAATAATTGGCTGACTCAGACACGGTTCTGTAAACAGGAGTTCCCTGAAGTCAAAACACAAAAATCAGGGTTTAAGATTTCTTCTCCCTAGGATATTGAAGGACAGACCTAGAAATATTGAGCATTTTGGAATAAAATCACATACTAATCACTTTTACAACTAATTCCTCTTTTTATTCCACCTGTACTGGGGAGGCCTGGACTGAAAGGCTTTTAGTATTTTTGGACTACATTATCTGGTTTCCCAACTTTATTAAGATGCTTCTCAGATACTGAATGAATCAGATGGAATATGCAGTTCTCATTTCCTAAGTCTCATAAAAATTCCTACAGGTTTTCACAAAGGACAACCTTCTTTCTTAAACAAGAGTTTCTAAGTTCTTTCTTATATGAGTATAGGATGATACAGATGAATTGTAATTCTGAGTTGAATCACATAAGTCATTGCATAAATTTCTCCAGTTTCTTTTTATTAATGCCTGCAGTTCTTTAGATTATGCTTGCAGCAATGGAGCTAATTTCTATCTCCTTTGTCCCTGCGAGTATCTAAGAGACTTTAGTGGAGAGGATGATGGGGCAGAGGATGGCAGGAGCAGGTTGCCATGGGAACGGGAGATGCTCCCTCCTCTGGGGCTGCTCGGAGTGCCAAGGGGCTCAGTGACATCAATCCCCAAAGCACTGCCCCTGCAGGGCCCGGGGACACGAGGGGAGCTACAGCAGCTAAAGCTCCTTGGGAAGGACAGAGAGCCCTGCACAGCCTCCAGCCAGCCCTGGCTGTGAAACCAAAGCTTTCACACCCAGCGGTTTCCCAAAGAGCCCCTGCAGAGCCAGCACAGGGCGAGGGACCCAGGGCAGGAGGGACAGGAGGCTGTGGCTGAGAGGGCACAGAGCCTCCTGAATCCTACGTTAGAAATGCTTCACAGAAGTGTGTCAGTGCTGATTAAGTTTTGATGGGAAATGTCAAATCATTTTGACTTTTTTGTTTGGTTTCAATAACATCAAAGGTGTTTCATTTTGTTGAGGTAAAAATGTTTCCCTTTGATTTGATCATTTCAATTTGTGTCATTTTGGCTTCTGAGGCAGATGAAAATACAAGCTCTAAAATGGGAATATATAAGAATATAAGGTACATAAGCTGTTTAGTTTTTTATAGGGGATTATGACTTTGTAGTTTTAGCACAAAACATCATAATTCATCAAACTGAAAAAATTCAACATTATCAAAGCCCATTATCTCATGTTCTCTTTTCTGCTGCTCCAAAGAAAACACAAAAATGACAGCTCCCCAGACGATCACAAGTTTCCCAAAACAGATTTTTCTGATTAACGTTGCTAAATTAAAGATAAAAACAGTCATACCTGTTGCGTTTGGAGAACTGAAAGCTCCTTGTTGTGCATAAAATCAGGGAGTGCCAGAGTGGGAAATGTGTGAACTCTCCTCTGCGGTTTGTCCATCTTCCCCCCATCTACAGTGCCTTTGGGAGGAGCCCTGCTGGGGCCTGTCAGACTCTACCTGTGGTTTTTTCCTTTACTGTGCACAGAAAAACTGAATTACCTTGGAGAGGTGTTTCCAGTGCTGCCACTGGCTGGCTCTTGGTTCAAGCTGAACCCCTCTGTGCTGTTATTTCCACTTGCCACGCTCCACATCTCCCCAGTGCCTTCCCCAGGTGCAGGGAATAGCCTTCCCCGTGGGCTGTGCAGGTTCCCAGCTCCGGCAGGGCTGCTCGGAGCAGCCTCTGCTCCATCCCACCCCATCCCTGCAGGACAGAGGAAACACCCCAGCACTGCTCGAAGCAGCCTCTGCTCCATCCCACCCCATCCCTGCAGGACAGAGGAAACACCCCAGCACTGCTCGGAGCAGCCTCTGCTCCATCCCAGCACATCCCTGCAGGAAAGGGGAAACACCCCAGCACTGCTCGGAGCAGCCTCTGCTCCATCCCACCCCATCCCTGCAGGAAAGGGGAAACACCCCAGCACTGCTCGGAGCAGCCTCTGCTCCATCCCACCCCATCCCTGCAGGAAAGGGGAAACACCCCAGCACTGCTCGGAGCAGCCTCTGCTCCATCCCACCCCATCCCTGCAGGACAGAGGAAACACCCCAGCACTGCTCGGAGCAGCCTCTGCTCCATCCCTCCCCATCCCTGCAGGACAGAGGGAACACCCCAGCACTGCTCGGAGCAGCCTCTGCTCCATCCCTCCACATCCCTGCAGGACAGAGGGAACACCCCAGCACTGCTCCGAGCAGCTCCTGTCAGGCCTCACAGGGAGTGTGCAGCCACCTTGCAGCCATGCTGGCTGGAAGGGGAAGGAATCAGCTGGGAAGCGCTGCAGTTCGGGAAGGAGAGGCAGAGTTTGGTTTCACGTCTGTTTTACTGCAGCTGGGAATAGCACAGACTTGCTCTGGTGGCGTTTGCCACCACCCACCCTCCCCCAGCCCCCGGCACATGCTTCCTGGGAAGAAGCAGGGTTTTCTCCATCGTGCCAGTACCACGCTGGGGAGTGGCAGCTGCTCCAGGCAGCCCTGATGCTTTGTTCCTGTCGGAGCTCTGAAACAAAAATCACTCCAAGGGACAACACCAGGGCCAGTTTGTGTCTTACACTGCCAGGGTGGGACTCTTGACTGCAGTGTTTCCCCAGTTTGGGCCTCTCTGTGAGGGACAGGAGATCTGCAGGGCTTCACCTGCAAAAATGGGAATTCCTGGAGGTCCCTGGTCCATACACTCAAAGCTGAACCTTGGGGAACTTTTAAGGCTGAGTGTAAATGGTTCTGAAGGGCTGTAGATCTTTGTCTCTCAGACACACCCAACATCGTTAGCGAAGGGAGAGGAAATGTTCATCCATTAACAATTAATGACTGAGCATCCCTCCCAGCTGCAGCTCTGGTGGAACCACGAGGTTTGTTCACCTTGGCTTCAGCTCATTGAGAGCTGACTAGTCTCAGGTTAACTCTCCTGTGGGCAAACCTTATCTTCTCTCTGAAGGAAATTAGTAATAAATTCTTGTCTATCTTGGGGGAGCCATTCCAGATTTGCAATTTTTTGAGTGTACATATTCTTTCATTCTTCCCTCAAGGCCTTTCAGTCTTATCTAAACAAAACATCCCTGTTGTCATACCAACTATGTAAATCTGTGTTCGCATACCTTTCCACTTTTCTACTTACTTCGTTTGTAGCTCAGCTCATTTCAGAACGTAAATTCCTACAAAATAGGACAGTGTTATCCTGGCACCTATCAAAATGATTCATCTCATAGTTTGGTGTTTGAGGAAATGGATGGTTCTTTAGCTGCCAGATCTTCAGTGGTAGAAAGGTTTAGAGACATTGTGAGAGTTTTGACTCTGGTGGCAGTGAGGGCCAGGGAGAGGACGCCCAGGCTGTTCTCCTCCCTTTGAGGATTAGCATCCTCCAGCTCTGGTCACCCATTCTCAGCTGAGAAACTGTTGCAAAGAATGATTGCAAAAACCTTCTTTAAAACCCTACAGGCACATGCTGCTGCATACACAATCCAGGAATCAAACAAACTCAGAGGGATAAAAAAAAGTGAGCATTTAGAATTTAGCCATGACTGTTTTTGCAGCCATCAGTGCAGCCCTACGGCAGCACAGTAAAAGCACATTGTTGAGCTCTCCTGTAAAATCACATTACAGCTTCTTTGATGGAGGCTGGGGGTCCTCAGGGCTTGGCCAGGCAGCTGAGAGTTGAGAACAGGAGGACTCTGTTCTCAGCCAAGGTGGAAATTCAGATTTCAGGGTACCTGCAAGGAAGCAGGCAATCAAGAGTAATGGAGTCTTTATTAATAGGACATTGATAAAGTCATTTGCCCTCTGGGTGACATGGTGTCACCAATGGTCAGTTTATCTCCACCACACACAGATGCCCCTTGGCGAGATGAAATACAAGCCATGAAAGGCAAGACCTGGACGTGAGATATTAATAGAGTGGCAACTTCCAGAGGAAAGCTCACCTTTTGAAAATAGTGTTTATCAGAATGGCATATTCCATTTGCTTATCTCAATAGGCTGAAACTCAGTCTCCACTCTTTTGGGCTATGTGTTCAGAAAAAGTATTTTTAACCTCCCCTCTGTGGCTTGCCTGCTGCAGATCCACCAATGGCATGAATCAGAAAAGAACACAGCCCTGAAAATAGCATTGCAGGTCCCAATCCTGCACTGCAATGTGCTCTGCTGGCTCCCTAAAACCAGTCAGATCCCATTTTGCTGCTGATATCAATTGTGCTGGCCAACCTCGTGTCAGACTGAGGCTCAGAAAACATACATCTGTCTTTCCCTCTGAAAGAAGTCTCTGTTCATTCTGCCATGGTGGAGATTTGTTGATCTTCTTCCTGTCATGCACATCTGTACCGCTGGCAGGAAGGACAGTGCCTCTGCAGAAGAGGACAGGGAAGTTCTGTTGCTCCATATGAGTTTGTGTCCAGGCCTGCCTGATCCACCAGGGTTTATTTTTACTTCAGAGAAGTCTGTGAATTAGTTCCTGGCAGATGTGGGTAAGGAAAAGGTATCCTTTTGGGCATGACTGGCACTGCAGGTTTGCAGGGTGCTGGAGGCCAGCAGTGCTTTGCAGAGCCTGGTGATTTGAAGAATTTTGGTGTTTCTGGTGATCATTAGCACAACCCAGCCCAGATGGCAGGCAGAGTCCTGCCCTGGCTGCCACAGAGTGGGCATGGACAAAAACCAAGGAGAAATTAAATGGAGAAGGGTGAGACACTTCTTTGTAAGTCAGACTTGTTAGTCACCTGCCAAAGACAATGATGAGGTTTTATCAATAAAATGTGGGCAGCAGCAGGGGACAGACACGTCAGCTTTGTCCCCTGGTGCCATCCCTGCACAGCCTGTAGGGTGTGCGTGGGTCCAGCGTGGGCTCTGTGCTGAGGCCCAGGCTGGGATGGGACGATGTGGTTTTCTAGGTACGAAAAACACAAAGATCTTCATACATGGGCAGAGCACCTGTCATTCCCTTGTGCCCTGGGTGGCTGAGTTTGCATTGTTCAGAAACCAGAATGTACATAAATAGCTTTCACCCTTCCTCGAGCGTGGCTTTGCAGCTCCTGGGGTAATGCAGTGACAGAAATGTTGCAGTCACCTGGTGGTACATGTCACCAGCCAAACAGGCATCGCCAGGCTCAGCTGAGGATCAGAATATTTACATTCTCTCCCTTCTCTAGACACACAGCACTGCTCCAGGCACTGCTGGGAGCTGAGCAGGAGCCCTTGAATGGCTGATCCCCTGGGCCGTGGGGATCCGTGGGGATCTGTGGGGATCCATGGGGATCCATGGGGATCCGTGGGTCTGCACCTCCCAGTGCTTCCCCGAGTACCAGTTCCCAGTTGCCGTACCAGTAGCAGTTCCCAGTTCCCAGTACCAGTCCCAGTACCAGTTCCCAGTTCCCAGTACCAGTACCAGTACCAGTTCCCAGTCCCAGTACCAGTCCCAGTCCCAGTCCCAGTACCAGTTCCTGTTATTTCACGTAGCTCAGCCACTGCCAGCCTCTCCGTGGTGCTGCGAGGTCACTAATGATGTCTGTGCTGTGACACAGCAGTGTTCGGAGCTGCCCGGGGAGGAGTTTGTAACTCTGAGTGCCTGTGCCCATCCCTCCCCCCAGCCCTGCAGGTCCTGCCACCTGTGCCAGGCTTGGCTGCAGCACTGGTACAGCACTTGTGTCCTGCTTGGTGCCAGCACAGCCTACAGAGCACTCAGAGACGCAGCCACTGATTTGCAGTGCAGGCTGGCCCAGCAGCAGATGAGATTTTGCTCACGTTTGTTCCCTGGGCTGCTCTGTCTGCTCCTGGCCACGGCAGCGCTGCTGACAGCGAGGGTGGCTCGGGAGCTCGGAGCTGTGCCAAGCAGTTCTGCTGTCTGGAAGTTAGTCCAGAGATTAATATGATAATGGATTCATCCAGAAATTTACTTCCCTGTGCTGGGTTCCTTTGGGATGTATCCCACCACCCTGGAGATTCTCCCATGGCAGAAGGACTGGGTCTCCTGAACAGTTCCTGCAGACACCTGGCCTGTGTGCACTGCGTGGGAGAGGAGAGGTCCCCAGGACAGGGGCTGGCCATGGCAGCTGGGCTGACCTGGTGGCACCTAGGATGGTAAAGTTTTGGGCAGGTGAAACATGGAAAAATGGATACATACTTTATTCTAATTTTTTAGAAAAATCTTAGGTTGGCAGCAGCCAAACTGTTTTGCTTCCTAACCCTCCTTTACCCAATTTTCTCCCTCTCTTTTCTTCTCTCTGCCATTTTTCATCCTTTCCCTGTTTGTTTTTTCTTATTTTTAATAGGGAAATATAAGGGATGTGTTCAAAGAAATTAGAAAGTCTATCAAGAACTGCATGTGCTTTATGGATGTTATCATAAAGAGACGATTGTTGCGACAGAATGCTGGAGAGATGAAAACAGGAGTGCCATTTCAGCATCTTCTGTAGCATGAGTCAGAGAGCTTGGTAGTTACCCTCCTGCAATTAGAATTTTTATTAGCATGCTGGTGGCCGTGGCATGCTGTGAATGATGCCATTTCCTTGGAGTGTTTAGTCTTTCCTAATGCTTCAGAGAAAATAAAGAAGGGCTGGAGTCACTCACCTCACAACACTGGAGGGCAAATGGTGCTTTGTGCTGCCTCGGGCTGCACTTTCGAGCTGCTCACTCCAGGCCTAAAACCCATCAGGATCTGAGCCGAGCTCAGCAGGAATTAGGAATTCCCAGGGCTGCAGAGCTCCGGGACAGGACTGAGGCTCAGGAGCACTCCAGAGGGACAGTCCAGCTCTGCTGCTCTCCTGTTGCTGATCCCAGGGCTCTGCACCAAACCAGCCATTCCATTCCCTAGAGGAACTTGCTCTTCTCTGCTTTTTCTTTCCGTGGGGCAGACACAGACCCCAGACTGACCCAGCAAGGGTCAAACAAGCCAAGGCTCTCTCCAGGAGCTGCTGTGTTTAAGCAGCTTCATGAAAATCCTGCTGCCATACAGAAAAATTACATTTTTTCATTTTCTGTAGGATTCACATTGCTGAACCAGGGAGAGTCTGACACCTGTGCCAAAGCAAAGAGCAAATTAGAATATATTTTTTCTTTGAGGCTTTCCCCAGTGCTTTATGTATGGTTTTCAAAATTCAGCTCCTGAGTAATGCAAGAGGCTGCTCAGAACAGCTTCTCAATCACACAGGGAATTTCTGTGTCTTGCCCTTACATTTCTGGGAAGCAGGGGCAGCAGCTTTCCACAAAGCACCCTTCTGGAGCTCACAGCAGCCTAGGGAGCCCAGCAGGGAAACACATGCTGGGGATCCTGCCTCCCCGGGGGTCTGCCTTCCCAAATAGCTCGGGCTCTGGAGCACCTGCAGGACACAGGATTCTGAGCACATCAGGCACTGCAGCTGCTCTGAAACTACCAATGGGCAGAAATGCTGTGCCTGTGGCTGCCCCTGAGCCCCTTCCTCCGTGCCCTCGAGGGGCACAGGCTCTGTCAGGCTCTGTCAGGCCGTGCCCTGTGCCCTGTGCCCTGTGCCCCTGCCTGGCTGTGTGTGGCTGTGGTGGCACACAGGGACAGGAGCTGCAGGGCTGCATGGAGGGGTGGCTCACCCCTGGGGTGACCTGCCGGGGTCCCACAATGTGCCAACCAAGCCAGTCTAAGCCAGGCATGCAGACAAGGCACTTGTAATTCAAAACAAGCCTGATTTTTCCTTTAAAAACCCATAATATGCAGGTTTATTTTCTGCAAGTCTTCCAGGCCAGTTACCCCAACTGTTGGCAAACTGCAAGGATGAGGTTGCCATGGATACTCTCCGCACTGATTCACATGAAATACATCATTGCATTATTCCCAGAGTGGTGAAAGCCTTTCACAGCTGATAATTTTTAAGAGAATGATTCATCGTTAAATATATCATGGCAGCTCTGCATGGTTTGTTCTTCCCTGGAAGCACAATGTGGAGAGGCAGCCCTGGGGTGCCCTGGGGCCGAGGGCAGGGTGCTGCTGCTGCAGGGCATGGGGACAGGACAGTCCTGCAGGCACACCTCTCCTCTCCTCTCCTCGAGGCCACATTTGGGGAGAAATGCCCCATGTGCCATTCCCTGCCAGGCCCACGGGAATGGCCGAGCTGGCGCCTGGAGCTGGGGGACACAGGCCAGCCATGTGGCTGTGATGGCTCTGCACTCTGACAGCTCTTGGGGTTTCCACCTTCAGCCCTGGAGAGACTTCTGTACAGTCGGGGCCAAAGCAGAACCAGCTGTGGAGCCTGGTGAGCGACAGGGCCCTGTCTGTCCCCTGTGCCACTCAGTGCCCCTTGGCGCCAGCCAGGAGAGCAGGGTGCCATCCCCAGGGACAGGGATGTGCCAGCCAGGGGACCAGGGTGCCATCCCCAGGGACAGGGATGTGCCAGCCAGGAGAGCAGGGTGCCATCCCCAAATCAGGGATGTGCCAGCCAGGGGACCAGGGTGCCATCCCCAGGGACAGGGACATGCCAGCCAGGAGAGCAGGGTGCCATCCCCAGGGACAGGGATGTGCCAGCCAGGACACCAGGGTGCCATCCCCAGGGACAGGAACATGCCAGCCAGGACACCAGGGTGCCATCCCCAGGAGCAGCCAGGCTGGGTCTGGCAGTGCTCGCCGTGGGAGCTGTCCCTTCCCGCGCCGCCCCCTCCCATCTCCTGTCCCCATCCCAGATGGGATCACTGATGTGATTTGCAGTCCTTTCCAGGCTTCTTAGCCCACTGTGTCTAAAGTGCTTGGCAGGTGCCTAAGACTGCTGGAGGATTCCCAGCTGGATTCTCAGATGTGGAGGGGTGGATTACAACTCAGAGCAGTTCCATGTGCTCTGGAGGCACCTGAGATCAGTGCCAGGGACACAGGCAGGGCCCTGCCTGCTCGGATTCTGAAATGCTGCATTAGAAGAATCTGCAGAGAGCACAATAACTTTTTTTTTCTGTAGGAAACAGGCCCTTTTCAAATAGCTGCCTGCACTTAGAAAAGAACCCAAAACAAACTGAAATGAACAAAAACTGGGCTGTGTGTTCTTGACTCCAGGCCAAAATAATTCTTGGTTATTCCCAAGACAAAACTGTTTCCTCTGTCCCTAAAAGCCAAAGACGTACATTTCATGCATAATTAATGTGAGATTTTAGTACACATCAGAGCCTAGAGTTGTGTGAGACACAAATGGGGCTTCCCAAACAAGGCTTTTGATTACCAGTCATTTTAAATGCAGGATATAATGGCACTTCTGAGTTCTCCAAGCCCTCAGAGAGGAACTTCTGTCACAACTGATGTTTCCTGCTATATTTGGCCTCCAGTCAGTATTGCAGCTTCCTCGGGATGGATAGAAACACGGGGGGGGCTGGAATCACTGTCAGACCCTGAGCATGGGGGATGGAGACCCACACTGTGCTCTGCCACTGCCCCTCCCCACCCCAGGGCACACCAGCACACCCAAATACACCCCAACACACCCAAACACACCCCAACACACCCAAACACACCCCAACACACCCAAACACACCCCAACATGCACCAGCACACCCAAACACGCACCAGCAGACACTAACACACACCACAGGTATTTTTGTAGTGCTGCCCAGGGAGTTCTCCATCCTTTAACCCCCATATTCATTCTTCCTTGAGAGCAGCCTCTGGTGGGCGAGGGACAGCCCCAGTTCTCTCTCGTTTGTGCCTCACTGACGCTGCTGCTGAGCCTCTCTCCCTTGAGTCAGACATGCTGGGGCTTTTCCTGGGACACCTGGGGAGAGCCAAGAGCACAAAACCCCTGGCAGAGTGTCCCCCCATCGCAGAGCTCAGGGCTGTGTCTGCAGGCTGCTGCTCTGCAGGGCAGCCTAGGGCAGCCTGCCAATTTCCCAGAGCCCCACTGCTGTCCATGCTGGGCTTGGAAGGAAGCACTTTGTTGATGGAGGTGTTTTCCAGGCCTCCTGCATTTCCTGGGCTCTCTTTATGCTACATCAAGTACTACAAAGGCTGTAGTGACTTCTGGCTTTACTTTCTTTAGAGAATGGAGAGAAGATTTCATCAAAAAGACTGAATTTTCAGCTTTTGCCCCAAAACCTCAAGAGCCACAGGAACACAAACACTGGAGTATCTGCAGGGGTGAAACTGAGGGTCCTGGCAGGGAGAGAAGGAAGGTGCCAGATGAGTGCCACTGCTCCATGTCCTTATCTTTGGCATTGGGTTCATTGGGACCCCTTACGCCACTTGCCCAGGGCAATATTTGTCATTATTAGCCAAGTAAGCGTTGCAGTCATTTCTAGAGGCAGTGAGCAGTGCTGTCAGCCCGGGCAGGGCTGGCTGGCAGGGCTGGCAGGGCACTGTGCATCCCCGGGCAGGGCTGGCTGGCAGGGCTGGCTGGGCACTGTGCATCCCCTGGCTGTGCTCCCAGGCTGGGGCGATGGCTGGCAGGGCTGGCAGGGCTGGCAGGGCACTGTGCATCCCCTGGCTGTGCTCCCAGGCTGGGGTGGTGGCTGTCACCACCTCCCTGTGCAGCCGAGCCCCACACTGACCCCACCTGCCACCAGCTTTTCACCACACCACAGGTAACCCTCCTTGTGCCCAGGCTATCCCAATCCTTATTAAGGGTTTCAGATAAGAGCCTTGAGCAGACATGATCTCCTTTCCCCTTTCTTGCTGCCCCTCAATGACACCGTCCCTTCCCAGGGGGGACGTGCTGTCTGTAAATCCCAGCACTGCACCTGGGGCTCTGTCCCCAAGCCCAGGCACTTGCTGACCCCACGCTGTCCCCTTCCTCCCTGCCCTGCCCTCTGCCCTGCAGAGCTCCAGCCCCTCAGCATCGGGGGCTGCAGCAGGGCCAGGGTCACCCACGGGGTCAGGCACGAGGAGCCTTCACCAGTGCCGCATGCAGGGAAGGTGGAGCTGCCCCACAAATAATTGGTTTTCTGCCAGGCCAGGGCAGCTCTGTCCCTGCTGTCACACGGCTGGAGCTGAGCAGGCACCCAGGAGCCACTCCAGCAGGGGCTGGAGCTGAGCCTGCCCCGTTCCTCAGCCCATGGAGGGGTCAGTAGAAACAGGATGGAGGAATTTGAGGCAAACAATGGCATTTTAAGAGTCAGAATGTGCTGGTACAGTTAAAGAACACCAGGTTCTCCTTTGGCAACCCAGAACTTGACATTTGCAAGTGTTCAGAGTCAGACATGGGTCAGTTGGCTTTGCTTGGGCCCGGAGCTGTATTATCCACTGAATTCCTTAATGTTGCACTGGATTTTCCCTTGACAAATCCAGTCAATGGCATTTTGACCTGTTTTCTACGGCGCTGTACTGCAGCCTCAGAGTGTGACTGGATGGTCCAGCACAGCTCAGAAGTGCTGCTAAATCTGCAGGATAGCAGCACAGCCGAGGGGTGGAGGTGAACTGTGGCTCCAGCTGCTCTGAGTGAAGGGATTGTGTAAACCAGGGAGGCGTGGGGTGCTTCCTGCCTGGGCCTGGCTGCTCCTGTGAGCAGCTCCAGCCCCCATGGAGTTCATGCTAAAGGCAGCTCTGGCTGTTTCTCTGCCCTGCTGTGGTTCCAGGTTTGGGGCTTGGTTTGGGCTGGTGCAGCTCACAGAGGAGCAGATCACAAGTGCGTGCGGGGCTGAGGCTGGAGGAGATGTGGTTTGCACCCAGGGCTGGGCAGCAGCTCCCTGGGGTCCCCTGGGCTGAGGTGTTCTGGGGCAGGGTGGGTTTCACTGCTGCCCACCAGGGGAGCAGCAGCTCCCCAGGAACTGCTCCCAGCCTGAGCGCTGGGGTGTCTGCAGGGCGAGGTGTGTCACCTGCCTGTCCTCGAGAGGGACATCAGCAGAGCTGTGTGTTGTGGAGGAAAACAGCAAGGGAGATACTGTGTTCAATGAAATCGAGATGGTCCAACTTTGCTTTGGTTTGAAATTACTTTTCTTTCCAAGGTTTATCCTGTTTTCTGTCACACAGGTAACACCGTGTTTCTGAAGGTCATAATTGGAACAAACTTTTTCAGTATTCTCAAAATGTTCTTATTTATCTGAAACGTATTTTCAGTAATGTTGTCATGCAGTAAATGTCAAAATGTTCCCTTCCTATGGGAATCAAAACAATCAGCCTCCTAGCAAGCTCTAGCCCTAGCATGGAGCTGCTTGGTGAATGGCAAAGCCCTTAGGCTGCGTGCTGGAAACCTTCAGCTCCCTGCATTGCCCACCAGAAAATTATACATAATCCCACAGAGCTGCTGTATGGAGTGACCCTTAGTCATATTGTCTGAGCTGTTTATCACTACAGAAATAAGATGTATATCGTAATCTTCTTATGCTTGCTGAAAACCTGAGCAAGGCCAGCCCTGGTCACTTGTCTGGCTGTAATGAGGTTATTGTACAAGGAGACATTAATGCTGGAAAAAGCATGCTGGGTATTTCCATTTAAGTCGGTGCACTTATTTCTGTCTTAAGTAGGAGAATGTAGACAGTTTCCTTATTGGTTTATGAGTCTGTATCCATCCTCCAGAAAGGAGAAGGAATGTGTAGGACATCCCATGGGCTGTGCGAGCCTCGAGTGCCTTGTGCAGCCAGAGTGAATCTGTTCCCTCTGTGCTCCCCGAGCAACCCTGCAGCTCCCACAGCTGCTGGAGCAGCACCAGATCGTGCTGACAGAGGTGTGCGTGGAGAATGTGGTACGTGCTGACTCTCAGTGAAATTAAATGAGAAGACACAAGCTGTGAATCACAGATTGACATTGTATCTGATCCCCCCTCCTTTCAAAAAAGGGCCAGAAAGGCCATCGGGGCCCCACACCGACAGCTATGCTCCTGTTCCCTCACAAGCTCCTTACAGAGCCTTCCTCTTGCACTCCTCCCCTGCTCCACGACCTGCACGTCTTTAAGAGACAGCTGGAAAAATAAGAGCCAAGGAAGAGTTAATGCTCTAAGAAAGATTTACATCTCATGTTTGAAACTCCAGGAGTGAAACGCTTTCCTTCAAGGAGAAAAAAAGTTTCAGAAAAAGCCTGTTTTTACTCTGGGGAAAATATAGACTAGCTACACTAGTAATTCCCAAAGTGGGATATACAGAGAACTTTTGGAGTGATTCCTTGGAGAGCAGAAGCAGTCAGTGAGGGAAATTTTGGAGTACTCTGCATGGAAAATTTGGAGCCAGTAGTTCACACAAGAGGGGTCACTTTCAGGGCTCAGCCCATGGGTACAGCACCCCCGGCAAGGCTGTTTTTGGGCCCCAGCAGGGAGTGCAGGAAGGGGCTGGGGTTCATCTGGGGCAGCAGTGACCTGTTGGCCTCTCCTCTCCATCTGGGACCAGCCGAGGTTTGCATTGGCACTGTGATCATTCAGAGCAAAGCAGTTTTTAAAAATAACCTTGGAAGCAGGCACTGGCCCAGTTCACCATCATGCTGGACACGCTGGTCATGGAAAAGGTCCCAGGAGTGGAGAGAGGAGCACGGGGAGGCAGGGCACAGAGATCCCCTCGGTACACACAGCATTTTCTGCAAGCACAAACCTAAGACTGAGCAATAAATTTCTGCAGTAAAACCAAACCCCTCAGCTGCACTGAACACTTGCAGACCCTTTCCAAAAAATGCTCTGGGGAAAGTCCCCAAAGCAGTGCTGGAAGGTGAGGGAGCGCCAGGTGCTCTGTGTCCTTGCTGCCTTGCGGATTACGTGAGAGGTTTGCCCAGGTTCTGGGTGGTGCCAGGCCTACTGCTGCCAGTGTGGAACAGCAGGTCAGCTCTCCTAAGTAATCACCTGGGACACTGAGCTTGTTAGGCATGTGTTTGGAGACAGGGGAGGCAGGAGGAGCCTGACCCCAGAGGTGTTTGGGTGCTGATGGGCCAGCAAAGGACTTCCACTGGCTGGAAGTGCCTCACCCAAGACTGGCACTCCTTAGACTTTGAAAAGGCAGGATCAAGGCAAAGAAAGCACTCAGAGCTGGGGATTCAGCCCCGCTGTGCTGCAGGAAGAGCACAACTTCCGTGTTCTCTGGTCTGGCTTGATTTTTGGAGGTGCAGAGTTTGATAATCATACACACAAAGCCGAGCCACAGCGCCCACCTTGCCCTTATCTCTGAAAGGTGAATATTCTGCAAAAGGCCAGTCTCCCATCTCAGTCTCAGTGACCCCATCTTCTCGTGGCACTCCCTTTCTCTTTCCCAAGGGACTATCAAAGAAAGAAGCAGCTCACTGCAAACAAAAAGGCAAAATTGAGAGGCCTCATCTGGTTTTGATTGCCGTGAGAGATGATGATGATGATGATGATGATGATGATGATGATGATGATGATGATGATGAATTAGAGCACTGGGATGATCCATCGTGCCCCTCTCTGTTGGCATGGACCAAACCTGCCCCACGGTGTCCATGCTCTCAGTTTGGCTCTCCCTGCAGTGAGTGTCACTGTCCATTGCTCGTTTATGAGAGCCAAAAAGGGAACTTGGGAAGTGTGGGAAATCCTGCAGGGATAGCCTCTCCTTGGTGAGTGCCCGGTGTCACAGCAGCTGTGGGGACAGGGCAGGACGCTCAGGGGTGAGCCCAGGCCCTCAGGGCCACGGGGGTGACAGGATGGTGTTGGTCCATCACTGCTGTGACATCCTGTCTGTGCCACAGCCCAGCCTGTCACTCACCCTTGGTTTCCTTACTGAGGCATAGTGATGGAATATCTCTCTGAAAACCAAATCACTTCTCTACAGCCCTTGCCCTTTGGCAGATGACTTGACTTCCTCTTCGCCTGCCTGACCCAGGATTTGGTTTTGTGAGCAGAGTCTCAGGTCTCATTTACCTGGGAGATCTCAGTACTGACAGTGCTTGCAGATGCTGCTGCTGTCATGGCAATGAGGTTATTTATGCATAAGAGATGCCTGCTTTTCTTTTTCCCCTCCCTCAGTGTTGCTAGGTGAAGGTAGGGTCAGAGGGCCATAAACTGGAGCAGAAACTCCCAGCCCCACACACACCATGAGCCCTGCAGAGCTCCTGCTCTCCAGCTGCAGACAGGGTTCAAGTCCCTGTGAGTGTCCTGGTGTCCCCTGGCTCTGGCAGGAGCAGGTGGCAGCAGAAGGGCGTGTGGAGGTGCAGCCACACATGCCAACTCACCTTTCCTGGCAGGCTGAGATGTGCTGCTCTGCAGGCAGGGCACTCTCAGGGAGCACAGTGCAGTTTGACAGGCTGCCTCTGCTCACCTGCCTTCCCTCGCTTTGTGACATGTGCTTAATGAGTGCTGCTGCTCAATTATTTACCAGCTGGGCCACCGCGCACAGGCTGACAAACAGCGCTCCAGGGCTACAGTTTCAATTTGGTTACCTTCTCCTTTAAATGCTTTCTGGGTTTCATCTGTCCATTTTCCATGACAACCAGCAAGAGCCAGAGGTCAGGGAGGGAAACAGAGGGAGTTATTTCATTTAAAGTAGATGAAGCTCTGTCAGCCTTGAGCACTTCTCGAGTGAAGGGTTTTCTGTGGAAGAAGCCCCTGCTGGAGGAGAGACATCACACGTTCCCTGGCAAGCCTCCCTCTGCAGACCTTGGTTGTTTTCCTTTGCTGAGGAGCTTCTGCTCTGGACATTAATCAATTCTCTTTACATGTAATATTAAGTCCAAAGCGTGGAGAAACCCTCCCCATAAAGAGTGGAGCAAGTGGCTGCCTGGAATTCCCTGTTGGATCAGGATGTGATCTCCTGAGCAGTGAGGAGCTTCTCCTGGCCTGCCCCAGCCCTGCCCCAGCAGTGCCACAGCTGCACACAGAGCCCTCCCTCTGCCGGCTCGGGGTGCTGGGAAGCCTGGTGACACCAGGGTGGCAGTGCCAGGTGTTCAGAGCCCAGCACGCACACGTTTGCTCGAGCTCTGCTGCTGGGGAGGTGTCTGGGGGCCCAGGACCCTGCTGGGTGCTGGCACAGCCCACCCACGGCACCACATCCTCAGCATGTGCTGAGCACCACAGCCCTGGGCTGCCACTGCTCCCAGGGCACAGTCCTGTCCCTGGGGCTGTCCCTGGGGCTGTCCTTGGGGTCACACAACCTCTCAAGCTCTGTCCATGGCTGTTTCAAACCTGCTCTCGGTGGCTCAGCCTCTGTTGTGTCAGGGTGGGGGAGTAGGGAGCTACAGGGAACTTGCCTGTCCTGGGGGTCCTGGGGGGACAGGGAGGAGCAGCACTCGAGATCAAGAGAGTCTCCCTTCCCACTGGAAGGCTGTTCCCCAGATCCTGCTGTTCCCCAGATCCCAAATCCTGCTGTTCCCCAGATCCCAAATCCTGCTGTTCCCCAGATCCCAAATCCTGCTGTTCCCAGATCAGACCCTGCTGTTCCCCAATCCCTGCTGTTCCCCAGTCCCTGCTGTTCCCCAATCCTGCTGTTCCCCAGTCCCTGCTGTTCCCCAGTCCCTGCTGTTCCCCAGTCCCTGCTGTTCCCCAATCCTGCTGTTCACAGATCTGCTCCCCCAGTCCCCAGAGCAGCACTTAGCGCTGCCTACGCCAGAGCGAGGAGCACCGTCCCAGGAAAAGGAGGGCACGTGAAGGAATAACAATACTTTCCTCTTATGTAACTCTTGCCTAAAATACTTCAAAGTGGGCCTATAGATAAATAATTGAAGATAATACAGAATTAGCTGTAATTTTGTATGTCAGAAAGTAACATTCCCCATTGCTTCTGTGCTGGTTAGGTGTGGAAAGCATCCTGGCTGTGGGACGAAATGAGGCCACGTGGCTTCGGAAGCTGCCCGAGAGCACAAAGTGTGCTCACAGGCTTGCAGCTGCTCCGTGTGCAGGGCAAGAGCTATTTGCTGAGGAAAAACTCGCAAGAATTCTGAATAATAGATAAATGAGAAATTTCTAATTCGCCCACAGGCGCTTTGCAAGGGTGGGGATGGGGAGAGAGGAAGCAACATTTGTCAGATAAATTATTTGTGAATTAATCACTCTGCTCTCTGAAGTCGGTGGGGAGCTCGCATAAACAAGACTATTCGTAGAGAAGACCAAGCCTTCCCTTAATAGTGCTCTGAGAATGGTAAATTCATTAGCTGAAAGCACTGATTATGATTCAAAGGGATATGGAGGGGAGAAAATCAAGTCATAATTAGTCATTTAAATTGTATCAAGTAGCAAGCAACTGATTTAAAACTAGTCCAAACAAAAGGGAAATGATATGTTCTGATTAAGTCAGTCTCTCTTGCCCTTTTAAAGATTTATAAAGTAATGTCAATAAATTATGGTTCTTGGGACTCAATCTACGAAAACAGCATACAAATGTAATATAATACAGTGTCAGACAAGTGGGTTTGACACAGTAGATAAGAAATTAAATGCATATTTATTAAGGAGGTTTATAGTAAGTCTCATGTCACCCCAATATTGATCAGCTGTCACTTGTCTAAACTCTTCAGGCCTGTTGTTCCCAGTTGTTTCTCTGGCTGCTCCTCTCATGCTGAAGTTGAACCCAGTTTGCTCACTCATAAGCTTAATTACTTTGCAGAGGCACTTCTTGTAAAACTGCGTGATCTGGGTTAATTTTGGTGCCAGTGAATTGTGCAGCACACACACCAAGACCGTGTGGAGCTTCCCCTCTGTCACCGTGTGATCTTCATTTCCTGGTGCTCAGTGTTCTGCTGTTCTCCAAGCGAGGCAGACAGGGCAGGTCTGTGCTTTTGGGGTCTCCTTCTCCAGGCAGTGAGTGGAAAGGGTGGCACAGGAGAGGCAAACGCTGTTTGCTGCAGAATGGTAACTTCAGCGGCGCCGGGGCTGGCAGGGTGGGGTGGTGTGACTGCATCAGTGCAGTGATTGCAGCTGGGGAGCTCCAGCACAGAGCTCCAGGGTCCTCACACCTTCGCCCGAGTTTGTCACAGTGAGCTCTGAGCTGGGACAGAAATAATGCACGGGGAGTGCCTGGGAGAGGGCAGGCTGCATTGAAACTACAAAGCACTGAACCTCTCCTGGCTTTGATCCAGAGCTAGCAGAGCTAATAGTGCCTCACAGCAAGACCAACTTCTGTGCAGGATTTCCCAGCATTTTGCATTAAGGAAGAAATGTTCTTGTGTGTGTCTGGGCACTGGGAGAGGCTGAGCTCAGTTCAGCAAAGTGATGCAGCAGATGCTTCTGCTTGGGACCACACAAGTCCCTCTGAAATCTGTGAGACTTCAGCACCTGCTCGGGCTGTGTGTCAGAGCCTGGGAGAGCTCAACATGCTGTGTGTGCACAGGGCTCTGGCTGGGGACAGTCTGGGATGGTGACCTGGGGCTGGGGACAGTCTGGGATGGTGACCTGGGGCTGGGGACAGTCTGGGGTGGTGACCTGGGGCTGGGGAGGGTCTGGGATGGTGTCCTGGGGCTGGGGAAGGTCTGGGGTGGTGACCTGGGGCTGGGGAGGGTCTGGGATGGTGTCCTGGGGCTGGGGAAGATTGGGAGCAGCCCTGCTGCACCTCTGAGGGGCTGTGAGAGCTGCCAGCTCTTTTTTCCTCCTCCCATCCGACGCCACAGCCTGCAGCAGCACCTGCCTCCAGGTGCAGGAGGCTCTGCTTCCCCAAACTTCTCCCGTCACCCAGTCCTGCCCTGCTCTATTTTCAGTACCAATAAATCTCCTGCAGACATCCCCTTTGTCACAGCCTGTTCCCCAGCTCCTAGCTCCATAGGCTCTTCTCTGTTCCAAATGTAATTGCTCTTCATCCTTTTCTCCTGCTGTCTGGAACCATAGCTCATCATCCTACACTTCTCATTATCTTAATTAAACCAGGGCAAGTCAAGGGCCTGTTTTATAACCTGACATTACCCTGTACATTTTTTTAGCTCAAAAGATGTGAATTAGTGCTGAGTTATTTTCTTGGAGGAAATTGGCACCTCGGTTCCGTCAGTTTGCAGTGCTCTGGTTGTCTGAGGAGGGATGAGTGAAAAGCTGAGCTGAGTGTTCAGATGTGCCCATCCCACCAGGAAAAACCAGTCTCTGCCACAGCTGCCCACAGCCTCTGGTGCTCCTGGGTGGCTGCTTTGGGGAATTGTGTATTGCAAAGCCCTGAATCTGCCTCCTTATTTGATTTGATTGCAGTCTCTTTGCCTTGCTGCTCGCTGCTGTGGCTGATTTGTTGGATTTATCTGCATTTCTGCATGCCAGGTGCTGTCTGCCAAGGCAGGGGCAGCGCCCAGGAGCTGGGAGAGAGCTGAGAGCCATCCCAGGGACAAGGGGGGACAGAGAGGGGCGGCAGTACCCCTGGCACGTTTGTTTGTCAGGAAGAGTTTTGGATCTGCCCAGCCCACGGAGCTCCCGCGGGCCACGGCAGGAGGGTGGCTTGTGTCCTCTGTCCCCAGCCCAGTCATCTTTCTGTGTAATGAACTCTGCATTTTGTGGTGTCAGGGTGGACCAGGGCCTTGGGACAGCAGAGACCCCGAGCAGATCAGGCAGGGAGTTCTTGGCTTTGCTCTGCTCACCCTGGGGTCTCCCACTGGGGCTCCTCCCTGAGCTGCCAGCACAGCCTTGCCCGGGGCCAGGTGGCTCTGGAGAGCACAGGTGACGTCCCCAGCTTGGGAAGGGCTTTGGGAATTGTACTCGGGGCCTTGGAGAAACATTTCCATGGTATTGGACAGGAGTCACTGCACACCTTTCCCTATGAGCCTCGGAAGGGGAGCCCCACCTGCCCAGCCTGGGGCACCTGAGGCACAGAGAGCCCGAGGGCGCTGGGACAGCAGGAGCCTGCCTTGGGGACAGCGGGAGCCTGCTTTGGGGACAGCAGGAGCCTGCTTTGGGGACAGTGGGACCTTGCTTTGGGGACAGTGGGACCCTGCTTTGGGGACAGTGGGACCCTGCTTTGGGGGCAGCAGGAGCCTGCTTTGGGGACAGTGGGACCCTGCTTTGGGGACAGTGGGACCCTGCTTTGGGGACAGTGGGACCCTGCTTTGGGGACAGCCTGGGACCCTCCTTTGGGGACAGCCTGGGACCCTCTGGCGTGGGCTGCCCCATGGGTGAGGCGTGTTTGGGGCACCTGCAGGAGCATCTGTAGCTGCTGGGGACACCTGCGGGCTCAGTGGCAGTGAGGAAAGCTCAAAGGCCTTGTGGTTTAAATGTTTGTAGCCCTGGAGCAGCACGGGGGGAGCAGGGGCCACAGGTACCCAATACAGAGATTTTCTTGCACTGAAATTCACCTTTAAAGTCTTACATAAAGGAGATGTTAGTTCCAGGAGGAAACACCTGGCTGCTCTGATTGTTCAGGGAAGCAGGAGATTCAGATGATATTAGACATTATTTCCTTACAAAACACTGGCAGAAATTTTTCGATTTTTATTCTGGAATGAAAATACATTTTTAAAACATGCCTTCCCCCCTGCTGTCTGACCACTGCAAGACATTCAGCAATATTAGCAAAGCTGATGGCTGCTAAATGGCCTTATTTCCAACAGTAATGAGCTGCATTTAATAATGAATTAAACATCATTAACCAGGGAAGTTTTTGGTGAATGCTTCTTTAATATCATTGTGCAGCAATTATCACAGGAGTGAATAGCTCATCTCTGTCCAGCTGCACCGTTTGTCATTATTTGCAGGAGCAGTGAAATGCCTCTGGTCCAGGAGGGCTAATAACATCAAATGACACCAAGTAAAATTTAACAAGTGATTCTGCTCCTCACGCAGACCAGAACAACTGAGATGCTCGGTCCTGCTTCACCTTGTTTCTCTGTCTGCATGGCCCAGCCAGCCTGGTTTCTGCAGTCTGAAAGTCTCACTCAGTGAGAGCTAACTCATGGGCACATGAAGTTTCTTTATTAAAAATTGACACATACAATTAAACAAAGATAAAAGACGATAATGGGAGTAATGAAGCTGTTTGGTGTTTACAGTCTTTATTATACATTGCCATTCCTCAGTAATAAGACCTTGCAGATTTCTTCATAATGTCTAGTTGTAGGGTCGCATTCATGAAAACACAGTTGATAGTCTTCCAGAATTCTTCCCCTTAAAATACTGACCTCTGAACTAAAACACCAACTATTTGCCACTATTTCTTTGTGTTTCCTTACTGCCATAGCTGAGCGATATTTTTTTTGCAAATCACGTGGTTGCCCAAATACTGTTTTTCGTGAGGAAGGGAGGCATGGCACAGCATGCAGCCAGGGGACAGCTCAGCCTGCGGCGCTGAGCAGTGTGGCTCGGGTGGCTTTGGGAGGGTGAGGCACAGGACGAGAGCTCTGAGGGGAGGTTCCTCACAAGGACCTTTCTTCTCCGAAGCTCTGTGGTGTCGTTGCTGTGGGACAGGTGATAATCTCAGTGATAACACATTTAAATAACACACAGCAGCTCCCACTGCACGGCACAGCCCTGGGCACAGAGCAGCTGCCGCCGTGCGCAGGAGGTGTCCCTGGATGTGGCTGGAAATGGCTGTGCGTGATTTCACTGATGTGTGCAGCTCAGGCTGGCCACAGCCACGACCAAACTGTCTGTAGAGCACCTCCAGAGGGTCAAATCACTCCCGAATCACTTGCCAGACTCCAGCTGGGCTCCAGGAGGGAAGGTGGCACATTGCTGCTCCAGTTTGAGGACCTGCTGGAAACTGGGCACTGCGCTGGGCCAGGGCTGTCCCCAGGGCTCTGGGGGACTCTGTCCCCAGGCTGGGCTGGGCAGTCAGGTTGGTGCAGCACCTGCAGTGCTCCCACTGCAGATAACACCCGGGGAGTGTCTCCATCCTCCCTGAGCAGCAGCACAGGGCCAGCCTGGCACAGGGCACTGCCCTGGCCCTGCCAGCCCAGCAGGATCCTGGCACAGGGCACTGCCCTGGCCCTGCCAGCCCAGCAGGATCCTGGCACAGGGCACTGCCCTGGCCCTGCCAGCCCAGCAGGATGCTGGCACAGGGCACTGCCCTGGCCCTGCCAGCCCAGCAGGCTCTGCCAAGGCTGCCCTTGCTGAGCCCTGGGGCTCTGTGCAGACGCCCATTCACTCCCTGCTGCTGTCGGCCGCGAGCGAGGGCTGCTCAGCTCCTTCTCCTGCCTCTCCGTGATCAAAATATTTACAGCTCCGTGAGTGGGGCTGGCAGCAGCCCCAAAACTTTGCTCTTGATAGTAAATGTCGCATTTAATATTGATGATGTGGGCTACTCAACTCACACTTGGATGAGTTAACCATTGGGAGTGACATCTATAATAGGAAACTCCTAAAATGTGAGCTCCCTTACATGTGCACATGGCTTCTTTTTCATAAAAGATATAGAAATCTAAGCAATTCAATAAAATTATATGGATGCTGTTCACGGTTATGTGACCAGGAGAAATCACTGGCAGCCCAGGCTGGTTCCTTACTCCTCTCAGCAGTGTGAGTGCCCTGGTGGGGCACACAGTGCTGTTTTCGCCCCTCAGGACGCAGAGCAGCGCTGGCCGTGACTCTGCAGAGGGACCTGGCCCTGCCACATCCCCAGCTCTGCTCCCTGTGTGCTGTCCCCGCGTGTCCCTCTGCTGGGAGGGACACTGCCAGGGGCTGATGTCACAGCAGCATCACTGCTCTTGGCTTTTCTCTTTGCTGTGCGCTGAGATGAAAGTAAGCGACTTCGCAGGGATTCAGGCCAACACTAATACACTGTGAACGAGTTGGTTCTGCATTTTCACACCACCAAGGAATAGTGGAGTGAGTAGTACAGTGAATTTGTAGTTAGCGTTCTGCAGCACTTACCATGAAGGGCTCTGTGCATTCCTGGAAACAAGGAGCAAATGCAAAGTTACATGGGCTGCCAGCATTATAGCTTGACTTTAAAGGGTTTCTAATTACTGGGAATATTGGAAAAAGTTCTGCTTGGGTGTATTGGTACAAATGCTGGGTATTCACAGAAATTCAGCACTGCGGTCAGACCATGCTATCAGCTTCATGTGCTGCTGTGTTGATCAAGTCACGGAATGTTGTGTGATCATTCCACATTGCACTGTGCTCACAGCTACTCTGAGTGCAGTAAAAATGATTTCTTATGGATCCCACCAATCCATTTTAGGAACCTAAAGCCGACAGGAAGGTTCTGTAGGGAGGGGTGCTGTGCACTGGGAATGACAGCTTCTGTAGAAAGGGATTGAGATTGTGGTCAGACCCAAACTGCTGAATGTGAGGAGTTTTTGCATAACCTCAGCCATCCCATGAGATTCCAACTGTGCATTACAGTTAGGCTGAGAAAGTAAAATATTCCATTATCCTTCTGGGCCTGGCAGCCTGTCCTGCTCCCAAGGCAGGCACTCCTCTGGTCAGCACTGCACCACTGTCACATCTGTGATTAACACCTACCTCAGGTCAAAGAAATAGTAATTATTTGCACTTTTTACTACTATGGTGTCTCTTAGCACATCTGCCCAAGTCTGCCCTGACTTATACCTTCACCTCAACCAAGAAAAGCCAACCTTTCTAAGCAGTAGTTATTAACCTTCTTTTACAGATCAGGGAACTGTGCACAAAGAGAATAAATTATTTACCCAAGGTCATAGAAAAATCCAAAGTGCCATAACTGGGAGAAGGACCCAGACTACTGCTTCATGTGGCTTAACAGCAGGAGCTATTCCTCCTCGCTGTGACTTACTCTCCCTGAGGCATTCCATCACTGACCCTGCCATGCCCAGTCCCTTTGTCACTCGGTTCCTGCCCCACGGCTCCGTGCCTGGCTCAGCACTGTCACTGTGCTGATCCTCTCGCTCTCAGTGCAGATTTGTGCTCGACTCTTCAGCAGTCTGAATGCAAATTACACAGTTGTGTTGAGGCACCGATTTATACTAATTCGTGCTCTGTTTTGCATTGGGAAGAGCTAACTGAGAGACTACAGCTTTTTTTAACCTTTAATAATGACAGGGTTTTAAAAGCTTGTTCTGCGAGGTAGTGGGACTGATTGTTCATCAGCCTGAATTGTGGCTGAGATAGGCTCAGTCTGTGCCACAGTAAAGCCCTTCAGTCTCTGGTTGTCCTGGTGGCCGTGCTAAGGTCCCTTCTGCCTGTGATCAACTTTGAAAGTGTCAGAGCAGGGACTGCATCAGCATGGGCACCAGCAGGACCTGAGTTAGATTAACTCCTTGCACTGAGTGAGCCTCGTCCCAGGACAGAATGTGCTGTGTATTGCTGGAGTTCACAGGTCAATGTGTCACTGTCACCTGAAGCATTATCGGTGAAGAAAGAAAATACATTAACAAACAACAGAAACCCTCTGTAGCAGGAGCAAATTAAAAATTAATTGGATGTGCAAGAAAAGGAACACCCAAATTACAACCTGTGTATCTTGAATGTCTTATGAGAACCGTGAAAATCCATCTCTCACCAGATGAAGGAGCAGCCACCAAGCACAGCAGTTAATTTCCTGCAGAGGAAAATGGATGTGGATCAAAAGATCAGAAAGATAACTGTAAGGGGCAATCACATGAACCAGGAATGCTGTGAGGTCTTCTGCAAAGGCCCTGTCCAGGTTCAGCCCAAGAGCCAGGGGCTCTGTTTTCAGCATTGCAGTTAATGCCTTTTTGTTTCTCTCAGCAATTCAAAAGCTTCACAGGAGCTCTGAAAGGACTAAAATAGTATTTTTCCTTGTAAAGGAAGCGTTGTTCCTTTTTATCTCTGCATCCTGCATTCAGGGAGGAGCTCACTGACCCCCAGCTCTCTCCTGCCCCGAGGCTCAGCAGCTTGGGCTCCTTTCTCAAAGAGCAGAGCGTGCAAGGCACACTGAACCTCAGGAGGCTGCCCGAGCGCCAGGCTGACATCCCCATGGCTTCTGAGAGCCATCCCGAGATGTGTTGGGAATGACAATGACATCCTGAGAGCTGCCAAAACCCACAAGGAACAGCTGGTAAAAATGCTCAAACCTGCCAGTGCCCTTAGCACGCCGTAAACAAATCTGCTGCACTGAAACCACACTCAGGGTGCTGGGGAGCCTTGATTTGTGGACTTTAATTGTTGTCATTCCATCCCGAGCATCCCAAACAGAGCGTGTTAGGAACTAAAACCACTGCAAAGGAAGGTCTTGCAGTCTTCTCAGGTTGTTGCTGATGTTTCAAAAAGACCAAGAACTTTTCTGGAATCCTGTAAAGAAAAACTTGTAATAAATGGCTTTTTTCCTCTTTTTGGCCAGTCAGAGCAGCAAGACAGCAAACCATCAGCAGTCACATCCTGTAGCTGCTGCTCTAGCAGAGGAATGAAACACTCACACCTTTTGGCTGGGGTTTTTATTGGGTTTCAGGTACCTGCCTTCTGCCATCCACTCCATTTAACTAATGATGACCAAAGCCCTGCTCATTTCTCAAATACTAACAGCTTGCTGGAAATATTTGATTATCTGAAAACAGAGCTGAAGGAGGCTGCAGCACGTTCCTTGCTCCCAGGGAAGCCCCTGAGGCCAGGATTGATGATGTCAATTACAGGATTAAAATCCTGTGTGTCCCAGTGCAGAGGTGGCTGAATTCCAGTGGGGAAAATGCAGTTCCAAGCCAAGGAACATGGCTCTGACAGCAGGATGGAAACTGGCTTAAAGTTGCTGTGAAATCATCATGACTTGCTACTATGAGATCCTAGCATCTTGCAGAGAAGCAGCACTGAATTATTTTGCACTGCTGCTTTTTGGAGATCCACGAGCACTTGTGGCAGGAGCACCAGGGGCTTGGGGAGGGTCCTGCCCTGGCTGTGGCTTGGCCTGGGCTTTGCTCAGGGTGCAGCTCTGTGTTTGGGGAGTGTGTTATGCACACAGGGTGAAGTTTTCTCCTTACATCCATCCTCCTGCTCGTTATCTTCCTGCAAATTTGGTCTTTCATTCAGGGCACTAAGATCAGCAGCAGAAACCTCTTGAATTTGCATTCTTGTCCCTCTCACCCTCACGTTTCCATTCTCTAAATCCTCAGTCACACATGGTGGGTTCTTGGGGCTGTCCTGTGCAGGGCCAGGAGCTGCCCTTCAGTGATCCTGTGGGTCCCTCCCAGCTCAGGACGTTCTGTGGCTAAGTGGTCACCTAAAAACACAGTTGTGCCAGCCTTTCCTGCTCCTCGCAGCCTCTCGTGCCCCAGCACTGAAGCTCAGCAGCACTGTCAGATCATTTCCCTCCTGCAAGGTTTGCTCAGCCTGGCAGAGCAGGGATTAGAGCCTGGACTGGCTCCTCTGGTCACAAACATGTGCTCAGCCCTCAGGGCATGACCATAACCTCTCTTTCTCCCTTTTTTCCTCTGAGAAAGGACTGCCCTGGTGTAGGTGTCCATCTCCTGCAAGTTCCATGTCTGCCTTTTAAGGCGATGTTTAGCTCTGCCCCAGCCCAGGATTTCTTTTGCTGATCCCAGGTCTGTGATCCAATTTCTCAGGCATTTAACTCTTTCCTGCGTCACACAGAAGGTGCAGCCCCAGGCTGAGGTTTCTGCAGGAGCGCTGAGGTGGGACAGAGCTGAGCTCAGGGCCGGGGGAGCTGCGCTGCATTTGCATTTGCCTTCAGCACGAAGGAGAGGCCAGGGGAGTCAGAGCCTGAGTGCCTGTGCCGAGCTGGCCCTCCACACCTCCCTGCACCTCTTTAATTCAGTGGTGACTCACAGCCTGGAACAATTAGCTAGATGTCATATGCAGCTAGCGAGTGGTATTTTTCAATGCTCATTTTACTTATTGTATTATATTATATTTTGATTTATAATTATATATACAGTGCATTCCTTTCCTGGGCTCCAGGCATCCTTGCCAAAATTAAAAAGTACAGTTAGCAGAACTAAAGCCAGCAAAAGCTCAGAGCTCTGTCAGAAATAACCAGCCAGAGCAACTCTTTTTTTCCACCAGTTCTTCATATATTGTCTGTTCTGCTTGCACTTCCTTCCCATGAACCTCTGGATGAGGAGAGGTTCCTCTTGGACCTCTTGGCCCTACAAGAGCAATGCAGAGAGCAACAAAACAGCTCCAACTCATTCCTCAGATCAGGAGCAGCATTTGCTGGTATTTTCAAGTATTCCAAATACTTTGTACTCCTGGAGCTTTTACTGCCGGGAGGAATTCTGTACAATCATAGCTGGGATTTGTGAGTTCCTGTGGGAGAGGATGCAGTGAAGCATCACCTTGGTCTCTGGCAGCCCTTCTTGCTCAAGGAAGCTCAGTTTGCTGTCAGCAGGACTGGGGGCAGGGTGGGGTCTCTGGAAAGCTGGGGGGGCGTGTGAGGCGTGCTCAAGGTTAATCCTATTCGATTGTATGCAGATAGCTCTTGGGATGTGCACAGTGGGAATTTTCAGGTCTGGGTTTGCAGGATGAGCAGAGATGAGATGGCACCACAGGCACGATGTGGCTGGGACTGGGGCTGGGTGTTCCCCAAAGTGCAGCACAGTGTGCTGTGCTGTCCCTGCTGTGCTCCTGAAGACAAAATCACACCCTGGAGGAAGGTCTGACTGCTCCCTCCTCTTCTCTGCTCATCCTTAACTTACGCAGACCAGCAGAGTTCCAGGGAGTGGCATTGCCTTGCCATATAAATACGTTGAGAAAGTCACTGGGGTTTGCTGGATTTGGTACTTTGGGAATATTTGTACTCAGGCTGGTGGCTCTGGTGGGGCTGTGTGTGCAGCAGACAGCAAAGCTGGGAGGGGAGGGCTCATCCCCTGACTCTGAATTTCGTGCTTCGGGCACAGTTTCTCTCCTCACCACTTCCTGCTGCTTACAGGAGGTCAGACTGGCCGTGGGTTCATGAGCTCAGTCCTAGGGAGAGTTTTGCTTTCTCTGGGACAGATCTAGACTCTCCTTTAATAAGCACAATTATAGCTGCTGTTTTGATGTGTTGATGAAGCTTCCAGATGGCTAATTGTGTGTCCTGAAGGAAAAAAGAAACTCAGCAGCTGATGTGTCCAAATCCAACAGAGAACAATACCTCTGGCTCTGGGACCGCCAGATTCCTCACTTAAAAAATTCATGTTGCCTCTGTTGTGATATAATGGCTTAAGAATTTATCTGTATAACAACTGAGACAGGAATATAAGAGGAATGTAAGGATTTCTGTGGCCCATGTGGGAGGATGTTCCTGCTTTGCTTAGTTCAGTGATCTCTGGCTCTCCAGCAGGCAGTGCTTGCATTCCTGCGCAGGTTACTGGGACGAGCGGTGACCTACCTGACCCACGGGGAAAGGATGAGCAATCCAGTTGTGATCGTTCAGGGAAACCTGGGAGATGTTTGCTGCAGTGCTGCCCTGTCCTTGTAGCTCCCGAGCTCTGTCCCCCCCAGTGCAAGGTTCTGCTCCAGGGGCACAGCAGAGCCCAGCCCGTGCTCCTCTCTGGTCTGGAGTGGCTGTGTCTCAAAGTCTGTTCTGCTGTTTTATACTGGTTTAACTGAGTTTTAGGTACCCAGAGAATTAACAGTGCTGTTGCCTAGTAAAGTTAGTTTGTGAAACAATTTCCTAGTTTTCTTTGTTCAAGGTTTTTCTGAGCAGACTGGACAATAAATTGATATAATTTTTACTGATAAAATAAAACATTTCTAATAATTCTGCTGATAAAAAGCCCCCTGCCAACAGTTATTTAAATTCCTCCTTGCTGAGACTTCAGTCACTCAGAAATGTGCATTATCTCAGTTCACAGACAGCTGAAACACAGCATTGGCTTTGTTTACAGCATGGCTGGCTCTTGGTCACAAGTGACTTTGGAAAACGCAGGGAGGTGGCATCTGCTCAGGAAGGTAGTGCCAGGTCCCAGGGGTGAGGCAGCAGGGGATGCTCTCGCTGGCAGGAGGATTGGGGTGCAGGCCAGGCCTGGCTCCAAGGGACATTCACAGTGTGACTGAGCATTGTCAGAGAGCTCCAGCAGCACCATGGAGAGAGGCCATGGGCCCTGCCCTTGGTGCCCTTCTGCTCTTGGTTAGAGGTGACAGTAACTGCTCTCCCCAGGTGCTGTGGGCTCAGCTCCTGCCAGTGCCACTGCACCCACAGCAGTGCCCTCTGAGCACTGCCCCTGCTCCCGACAGGACCTGCAGGATATTCCCAACACTGACCCTGCCAGACCCACAGGGACCCATGGAATGTGCTGCTCCTTCATGGGACTGAAGCTCCATAATTACTGAGCTGGAAAGTTAATTAATTCCTTAATTATATTGAAAGAGTGATCAGAGTTTATAACTTAACCTCAACCCAAGGGTCTTTCCATCCTCTGTTCTCTCAGCAGCTCTCACTCTGGTTTGGGCAGTGCAGAAGAGCAGTGGATCTGGTGGGGCTGTGTGGGCAGCCAAGGCTCTTGCTGGCCCATGTGGCCTGGGACGAGCTGTCCCCCTCGCCCCACGCTGCCCAGACCATGCAGAGGGCATTTGCCCAGCCTGGCTCTGTGCTAGCCACAGGCCCTGCCCTGTCCCGAGGAGCCAGCAGCCTCTGTGCCGCTGTTCCACCGCTGGTGTCAGCATGAATAAACCATGTTCCTTTTCAGCTACCACAGCTTCTGACAGCTACGGTGCTGTAAATAAAGCAGCTAACGCAGATGCTAATATTAATTCGCATGACCCAGTTGTGCTTCACTAATAGTATCTGGGTTACCAGCCAGCCAAGACAAGAGCACAAATATTTAGCCTGTCTCAGTCTGTTACACGAAAAAAGCAAGCAGTTGAAGATATTAATTTCTAGAGCTAAATGTCAGAGGTGCCCTCCATTAGGAAAAGGCACAAGGAAGCTCTGAAGAAGTCACAGAAATCCATGTTTAGTGGTGGTTAGCCATGCTAGCCATGCAGCCAGCACCTCCTGCTGTGCTGTAAATGTGCTGTGATATCCTTGGGCCAGGTCTGGTCCTATCCAGGCCTGGGCATGCATCTCACAGCCTGCAGTAGCAGGGGAGACGTGTGCTGTGTGCAGGGCTGAGTGGTGTTGGTTTCTAAAGCAATATTTAAGGCATTAGTTAGCAATGTTGGGATTTCAGGGTAATCACCCATTTAGCTCTTTCCAGCTGCAGCTTCTCTCCTCTTGGTCATCTCTTTGGTTTCTCTCCAGGAAAGCTCCTTGGTATTCACCTATTTCTGGAAAAATTCAAAGACTGTCAGGTGGGAAAAGGTGT
This sequence comes from Acanthiza pusilla, assembly GCA_036630365.1. Classification (NCBI taxonomy): domain Eukaryota; kingdom Metazoa; phylum Chordata; class Aves; order Passeriformes; family Acanthizidae; genus Acanthiza; species Acanthiza pusilla. The sequence goes on from JAXCHO010000050.1 coordinate 16,551,537, forward strand.
TTGGGGGAATCATGGATGTTTCAGCCAACCTGGTGCAGCAGCTGGGCCATGCACATCTGCCTTGACACCGTGGCACAGCCTGAGGCAGCTGTTCAGACACCAGGGCTGCTGCGAGCCCCATCTTTCCCTGGCTGTGAGTGTCACACTGACCTTCGCCAGCCTCTGCAGGAACACCAGGCTCAGGGCCTCACTGAGCAGCGCCAGGTTTCTTTGTCCTCACACCTGTGCACAAAAACACACAAGTGTGAGCAGCCTTCAGGCTTGGCACAGCTATTGCCAAACGTGTGTGGCCATGGATTTGGGCTCTCAGTGATAAAGAATTAGCAGGACAGCTCTTCCCACAAAGACCTTGCTTGCATTTACTCGAAGTGGCTGACTGAGGACAGGGAACACCCTTTGGGGCGTGTGCAGTACAGGTGTTTGTGTTTTCTGTGATAACATGACCCTGCGGCTGCACAGAGGCAGAATTGAGCTGCTCACAGCAGGCTTGGAGGCTTAATTAGGCTTCTAGTGTTCTGTAAAGTTCATTTCACTGCTCGGTGGAGGACAGTTTAGGATAAGCATAATAGGATTACTGCTGCTATATACAGCTGCCTAAGCCAGGAAGTCCTCGTAATGTGCCTTTACCCAGCAGGAAAATCTTTTCAGAGGATGCTTTTTATAACCCTCAGTTACGCACGCATGAGCGCTGGGGAGAGGTATCCTGCCTTACGCAGGTTGCTGGAGCCAGCCCAGGTGAGCACTTGGGAGCAGCACATGTGCCAGAGGGGCTGGGCTTTGCAGTGACAGCCACGGTCGGTGCCAGCTGTCCCCTGGAACAGCTCTCCTTGTGGGCGCTTCCCCGACATAATCCTGGGACTGAAGTCCAGGTGCCTTCGGCCAGGGGAGCCCTGGCAAGCTCTGCTGCCCAGGCTCACACAGCCCCAGCAGTGCTGGTTTATCCCCCAGCCTTCCTTCGGGAATTCCAGGACGCAGCAGGTCCCGAGGCAAGAGCAGGGCTGTGTCCTGTGAGGGACACTCCATCAGTGTCCCTTGTGAGCCACAGGGACACGAGTCCTGGGTGCTGCCTCCGAGAGCCACAGCCCTGCCCGTCCCTTGGAGCCAGGCTGAGCCCTTGGCCACCTTTCGGGCACAGCCGCAAGCCCTGGTGGTCATCGGGGCAGGGGAGGAGTGAGCTGCGCCACAAACAGGGGCAGCTCTAAGAGCACCCAGTCCTGAGCTCTCACCCAGGCTGTCCCCAGTGCTCTGGCAGGAGTTGCTGCCTGGGAAGGCTGCGCTGAGCTCCCTCCGCTCTGAGCGAGGAGCTGCTTCCCCCTGCCTCCAGTCACTATGGCATTTCAATGCTGGATTTTATTAGTGCTGGGTTTTTTTAACACAGAGGTGGTCAGTGCCTTTTTTAGAGGAGGAGGCGGTTGGCAGCGATGTCGGGGACCCCTTGGTGAGCAGGCGACATCATCTGGCTGGGCAGGCAGCGAGGCTCGGGGCAGCACCGCTGGGAGCACAGCCTGCCCCCGGGCAGGTGCCAGCGCCTTTGGGTGACACTGCCTCGCAGGCACCCCTGGCTCTGGAGGGCAGCACCCCTCTGGGGTTCTTTTACACCATCGAGGAGCAGAGGCAGAGCTCAGCTGTGAGCGAATTGTCCCTCTGATGCTGCTCCCAACGAGGCTGCTTTCCTTATCTTCGCCTTTTCTGCAGCAGCAGGTAATTCACAGATAAAACAATCGGTGCTTACACACACACAGACACATAGGAGCTAGCCCTAATCTTCCCAAATCCCTTAATATACCTTATGTATACAGTTTTGAACTTGGAGGTTTAGCATGATAGATTGATTTCATGCACTATCTCAATGGAATATGACATTAGTAACTACATTCTTTTTTTGTTGTTGTTTCGTTGGGGTTTTTTTCTTTCTTTTTTTTACTTTTTTTTCCCCCCTGTCTGAGCTGCTGCAGAGACAGCAGTGGCCTGTCTGCTCAGGGTACCGCAGCGCTGAGGGCAGACCAAGTCCCCTGGTTGTGTCTGGTGCTATTGTCTGGATTATATAAAGCCCAAGCTGTGGTACAGCCTTAGGAGAATTTGGCCAAATCACTGCAGTTTGAGCATATGTTATAACCAATCAGTTGGAATGGTTGTAGTTATTTTTCACAACTCCCCCAAAATGGAGAAAATGGATGAGAATTGAGTGGGTCATGTGGATTGACAGGGGAAGCTGCTATGACAGTTTGAGACAGATGACTCAGGGTTTTTGCTTTACAGTTTTCTGCATTTCACCACCAGGAATTTCCGAGGGGGTTCTCCAGTAGGAACAGGCAAAAATACAGACGTGCCTCATTGGCCATCCCACAGTGAAATGTGCTCTGTCCCTGGGTTCTCCTCTCGCCCCCAGCACTTGTGCCCTCCCCTGGGGCAGCTGTGTTTTTGGGAGGTGTGCACAGCGCGCACATCATGTCAGCCCCAGAGCTGTGTCCCTCGGCTCTCGTGCCAAGCAGTGCCCAGCCCGGGGGGAGGCACCGGGGCCGCTGTGGCAGCACCGTGCCCATGGGCAGAGCCGAGCTGCGCCGTGCTGGCAGCTGGGAGCTTGTGTGCACAGATGTGCAGCCAGAGGTGGCAGGTGGGGTCACTGTGCCGCGGGGCCTTCACTGCAGAGAGCTGGGGTTGCTCTCGGCGCTGCCTCGCAGGGCCAGGGCGGCACGAGCTCTGCTCTGCAGCTCCTGCTGCTCCCAGCGGTGCCCACACCACACCACATGTCACACTGACGTGTCTCGGGTGTCTGGGTCCCCTTTCCTCGTGGGGACAGCGATGCTGGTTTACCTCGCAGAGCCCTGGGAACCTCAGTGCATGAGAGCCTCACCGCAGAGCTGCAGAGGTCAGCTGTGTGTCAATAGAGGCACTTGCATCTCCAGACACAATGCTGTGACTTTACTGCCGAGCATACTCTTCTATGTTTCTTGTCTTTGCCTTCAGAGGAAAAAATGTTTCCACTGCATAAATCAAGGTATGGCCAACCCGGGCTATGGTTTTGTCTGTGTTTTTATGTCCCTTTTAATATACATGTCAGTTCTGCCACATCCCATCTGTTAGAAAATGCCTGGATTTACACATTACCTCATTAGTCTTACTGTCTATCCAGCATTTTTTCCATCCTACGGGCTTGTCACTCCTTTTATATCACTGATTAAATAATTTGCTTAGGCCATTAGCAATGAGGCTTAGTGTTTTTATACTCCTGTCTCCATAGGAGGTGATGTGGGAGAGGGCTGAGAAAGGGGGAGTAAGTCAACTTTGAGGCCTCAAGCTGGGAATGTCAGAATAGAGAGCACCAGGAGTATATATTTTATGGTGGCACTGTCGCAAGCAACACAGGCACACAGCAGAGCAGTGGCTTTGTGTCAAGAAACACTGTGCAGAGCAGTGTCTGTGTTTATTTTTTGGAGCAGCTTGAACTGGGAAAAGAAGCAGCCCAGAAACCTCCCCCGGCAAGCAGACACACTTGGCTCTTCTGGAGCTATTTCCTGTGACAACATGGCTAGGGCTCCTGCCCCGTGCAGGGACACGGCTCCGGAGCAGGCTGTGCGCAGGGAGCGCAGGATGGCCTTGTGGCCTCTGGGCACAGCTTCCCCGAGGTTTGGTTGCTGCTGCAGTGTCACCCAGCACTGCTGCAGTGTCACCCTCTGGGCCTGCCATAGTCACAGCTCCAGCAGCTGCCTGTGCACGCTGGGAATTCTGTGGTGATATAATTGAACCCAAAGCTTTTGCTTAGCAGCGCAGTATTTTACAGGGTTACTTAAAAATATGTTTAAACTGTTTCAAATTACAGATTGCCCCCCCAAAGGCTTTCCAAACTAGGGTCACCCTTTCAAACGAAGGCATTGAAGCCTTGGCTGGTAAATGACCTGGGTATCCAATGTGTGCGGGGTTTTCAGGGGACAGTCAAGGACCACCCGGAGGCCAGAGACAGCACCAACCTTTACTAGAACGGCAGGCAGCTAATAGACTCTTGAAGGCAATGGGAGGAGGTCAGCCTGGCTCCTGGCAGGGCATTCCCCCATGGATTCAACACAGTTTGGTTCCTGGTCTGTGCTGGGGAGAGCCAGGGGTGCTGCAGGCTCGGCTCCCACAGGGAGCGCAGGGAGAGCCGTGGGTGCAGAGCCAGGGATGGGCACAGAGGGGGCCTGATGGAGGAGCTGAACTTCGGCAGGATGACAAGGGCTGGGGATTTTCTGGGAAGTGCAGGTCTTGTGCCACAGACGCTCAGGAAGGAGGGGACAGGGCAGGCCGTGGGCTGTGCACGCTCCTGTGCCACTTCCACCTGGCCCCAGCATCGCTCCCCAGCAGGGCAGCCCTGGCAGGATTTGGCCACAGGACTGCAGCTCCCTTCAGGAGCTCCGTGAGACACCACGGGAGGCATAAACGCCAGTGGCACAGGAGGGAAATCCCAGTGGCACTGCACCTGCCCGTGGCAGGAGGACAGCTCAGGCATTGAGCCACTGCCACCTGGAGTCTGTCCACTCGTGCTGGCGCAGCCCTTCCTCGCCAGAAAAAGAACACTGACAGAGTTGTTTTCTTCAGAATAATAAACTAGAGAAACAGTAACAAAGCCAAGAACATTGAGATGGTGACAGCAAGAGTCTGGCTTAAATACCCCAAAATAACATCTGCCAGAGCCTGATTTCAAAGCAGCAGCTGTTGCCTGGAATTAAACCACAAAACTTTCCAAACAGTATTAAGAGTGATCAGATAAAAAGCAACTCTTTAATGAAAGCTTTCAGGTGCACAAATTCAGCTCTGTGCACTCATGATAAAGGGTTTGTACAATTTTGGTAAGGTTAATTAATTAGTATATCTGGCAGGTCCATCCAATAGGAGATCAGCTGCCCCAGTCACCCACCCTTGGGTCAGCCCTTCGGAGTTGGTCCAGGGGTTCCTTTGCCCCATTTCTTGTTATGTCACTTAGGTTCTGGTGGAAAACAAGATGTCCTTGTCAAAAATTCTCTTCCTAAGAATAAAACTAAACAGATTTTCAAGAGTGTGTTAGTAAAGGTTAGCTTATTGTGAGAAAGGACAGGAAAAGTACTAGAAACCATATAACTATATATTAGAAATCTATAAAGCTACAAATATATGAAAAATATATAAAAAGCTAAAAAATCTTTAGGCATCACAGCCACTGTGTTGCAGAGACTTGGTGATTGTTACTTTTCAACAGAATTTTTTTTAACAATAATACTTACTTTTTTTTTTTTTAGAAACTGTCCAATTCCCTCCAAATTTCCCATTTCTTTTACATCTTCCACCATCTTCACATAAAAGGAAATTGGCTGCAATTGTTTTCTGCAAACAGCAAGTTCGGAAGGGGATGCAAGGTCCAAGTGGGATTCTGCTGAGCGTCCAAAGCTGGAGGGAAAAGTCTCGGAAGAGAAGGGGTGAGCCCTGCACGATGCACTCAGCCCCTTCTTCCAGGCTGCCCTTCACAGGGACTCAGCATGGTCCCACACTATTGTCAAGCACATCTCTTTGGGAATTATTTTTTGGTGCAGAGAGAGGAGATTTTGCAGAAGATGGCACTAAGAGGAGGAGACCCATCACATCCCATGTTCCAATCCTGGAAAATGTTCCAGCAAGTTCTGCTCAGGGTGCAGCAGCAGCACACCCTGTGTGTGAGCAAGGCTGATGATCTGCACTCGTGGGGTGCAGTGGCACCGGGAGGGGTCCCACATCCTGTGCCCCCTGCCCATGGAGCCAAACCTTCCTGGCGTGGCTGTCACTCTGCTCCTGGCAGCCAGGGAGAGCAGCCCTTGCTGGCACTTTCACAAACCACCCTGCTGTTTGTTGCTGTTTATGTTAATAATATTTTGGCAATTTTCAAGAGTTGTTTTATTTGAGAGATTTGAAAGGTAAATTGTCACGAACTCAGTGCTCTCCCATGGAGTACTGAAACAATCCAGAACACAGCTTTGCCTCTCATTTTCTTCCTTTGTATCTTCATTATCTCTCACTTTGGTAACTGGGATCTTCAGTAACTTCGTGGTTCAACTGGATTTTGGAGCAAACCCTAGAGGTGTAGAAGGGGATGGATTTGATTAAGACATCTTTAAACAGGAGCCATCCCTCTCCCTCTTGCCCTGCTGACAAGGTATTTGTCAATTTTTTATTTGTTTTTGACTACTGTCACCTCTTACATGTGGCAGCTTTAATCCAGTGCCTCTCGTCTCCAAGGGCAGGTGTCAGCCAGAATGGCCCAGTTTGTCTGGTCTGACATCCCTCTTGCCCAAAGCCAGTGAAGCTCAGCTCAGGAGTGGCAGCTCCGTGCCTGCCTCATCCACCGCAGGAATAAGGAGAGCCCGAGCCAGGATCTGCTCCTGGTAATGCTGATCTAGGGAGCCATTTCCTAAACAAATCCACTGACTACTCAACAGTCTGATAGACATGTTTTTGCCCAGAAGATAGCAGAAACCTCACGTCAAAGATTTAAATCTCACAAGACTTTGCAGAACAAGCTAATTCTCTAGAGTACTGCAGGGAACAGTATATAAGCAGCTTAGTTAAGAAAGATGTTTTCTGTGAGGCATTTTTACTGCTGCATTTTTACCACTGTCTTTTCTGTGGGTCCCCAGCCCGGCCAGGTGAGGTTGGACAGCATGGCACGGAAGCTCAGGATTCACTACTCCTGTTTTGGTTTTGGTTTTGGTTTTTTTTGCCTTGTGGTTTCAGTGGCCACTGCTGAAGGTTACAGTTTAGGAATTTCCAATCCACGTGGAAATAGTTCAGGAACATGCTGTAATTTTCATGCAAATTATACAACTGCATCTTGCAACTCTTGAATTTATGCACAGGAGAAGTTAGGAGCAGAGCACAATGAGTGCTCAGTTACCGAACCGAAGCAAGTTTTTGGTGTGTGCCACAGCCCTCAGCACCGCAGTGAGCAGGGGAGCCCCAGGCACTGCTGTTCTTTAAACCTGGCTGGGAAAGTTTAGGTTCCAGCTTATTTCCACTCACCACTGATATAATTAAATAATCTCTGCCCACTGGATTTTTTTTTTTTTTTACAGTATGTGCCTACAATGATCAAAGGGTTGTTTCATGTGATGGGGTGGGTGAGCAAAAGAAGCTCTCAAGGTCAAATCCAAAACAGCCTAATGACTCTGGGACTTGGATCTGACCTCCAGTAACAGCAATGAGCCCGGAGAAGATGAACAGCTCAGGAACTAGAAAATGAAGCTTTGAAGCCAATAATACCCTCCAGCAGTGAGCAATCAATTGACAGAGAAATGAGAAAGAGAGTGGGGATAAAAGTCAGGCCCTTCAGCCTGGCTTCAGGAGAGGCAGGACAATCATAAGTAGAGAGCAGCACATTTTTTCCCTCCTCTGTCTTTCCCAGGGGACAGTGGCCATGGGAACAGACACACTTTGTGCCCCACGAAGGGGATGCAGCAGAGAGCAGATCGACACAGCCTGCAGCTGGTTAATTGGGACACAGGGCTCCAGTGTCACTGCCCTTAGGACTCTTTTTCCTCTCCGAGAAATAAAGGAAAACAATTAGCCAATATTAGCTGCTCTGATGAGCCTGGCCGCCCAGGACTGCCTTAGCGATTGCCAGCTCGTTCTGTGTGACCACTCTGTCACAAGTGAGAGATGCTGGGTGCTGCATGCATTGAAAAGCCATGCTTTAATACCTGCATTGGAGCTGGGATCTTTTGCAAATCCTGCCCTGCTGGGATTTTGCCGTTTTATGCTGCACTCAGGGTGAGGCCGAACGGCAGAAATAGGTCCATGTTTGTGCAGACATGCAGAGCACAGGAGCCCCGGGATGGCTCCTGCAGCAGGGGCTGTGGGTGAACCCCCAGCTCGGCAGCATTGGGCAGCAGCAGGAGCTCCGCTCCGCTCCGCTCCGCTCCGCTCCGCTCCGGTCCCGCTCCGCTCCGGTGCCGCTCCGCTCCGCTCCGCTCCGCTCCGCTCCGGTCCCGCTCCGCTCCGGTGCCGCTCCGCTCCGCTCCGGTGCCGCTCCGCTCCGGTGCCGCTCCGCTCCGCTCCGGTGCCGCTCCGCTCCGGTCCCGCTCCGCTCCGCTCCGGTGCCGCTCCGCTCCGGTGCCGCTCCGCTCCGCTCCGCGCTGCGCTCCCGGGGCCGCGGCCGTGGGAAGGCTCAGCGCTGCCCTCGGCAAGGAGGGGCTCAGCCCTGATGGAGGAGCAGAGCTGAAGGTCTGCCAGGGCTCGTTAGGGGTAATGCAGCCTGACTGGAGACAGAGCTTTATCCGCGGCTAAAGAGCACGGGAGGCCGTGCCTGACCTTGCCCTGCGCCGCGGGGTCTCTCCCCGGTCACGGCCTCTGCCCGCAGCTCCCTGCGGTGGGTGAGACTGCTCTGCAGAGGCTGGCACTGGGGTGTCCCAGCCCAGGGCTTTTCAGGGAGCGGTGTTTTCTGCTGGCCAAGCAGAGCCTGAATTGAAACGTGCAGTGCACGCCTGAGCTGCTTCCCTGCGCTGACCTGGGACCAGAGCAGGGCGGGTCAGAGCCAGCCCTGCTCCGAGAGGATGCCCTGAGCCAGGCAAGGCGTGTCCAGCTGGACTGCAGTGACATCTCAGACCAGAAACACGAACCGCGAGTGACCTGGCCCCAGGCCACATGCCGTGTGTATTTTGCAAACCCCAAAGCTGTCGCGTTCGCGGTGTGCTTGATGTGCGAGATAACAGGGCCATGTGCCTGACAGAAGATCCCGAGTTTCCCAGGACATCAAAACTGCACATTTCCGTGGACTGACAAGTTCTGTCTTTGCCAAACAAAACCCAGGCTCTTTAATGTGCTTCTCCCCCAGCATTCCATGTGAGTGTGTGTTTGTTTAGCAAACAGTTACTAGGATGGTTGGTAGGATTTTTAAAAAAGTGATACTGGGTATTATTATTCATGGCTGGAGGTGGGGGTGAGAAAGAAAAGCAGTGCTAATGTAGCCAACAAGTTCAAGGAAGGTTCAACTTTGCTATTCCAAAATCTGCTGCTATGATAATGAGACAGTCCAATCAGCACAAATTAAGGGCTCAGGAGGGCTCAGCCCTTCAGAGAAGTACATTCATGACAAGATTCATTTCTGCCAGCCAGTGGATAGTGTGTCACCATCCCATATTAACATAGAAACCCCAAATTAAAAAATAAGGTAACTGAAAAATGCTCTGGAACCCAGTGAGGTGTATCATTTCCCTTAATCTTCAGTGCTGCTCTTTGCTATTGTCCATGTGCATCAAAATAGGATGTACCAGCTGGCACTGTTCAGCTGCCATTTACAGGAAACCTTTCCATTCCCCTCACCTCTCTGCAATAAGCCTTCACTAGCAGGCAGCACACCTGCATGTTCCAAGCAGTTTCAGGTGACTTTTAGTAGGGGAAAATGCAAAATATCAATAATCCACTAAAAATCACACAACCAAACCCCTCCAAGAAGCAAAACAAACCCCAGCTCTGCTCCCTGTCGAAATGGCCACTGGGGCTTTATGTTTCTTTTTCTTCTCTAAGTGCCCTTTCCAGGGGGACGAAGGCAGACGGGGCTGCTCTGGGTGGGGCAGGTTGGGCTGTGCAGAGCCTGTTGGGAGCACGCTGGGAGGCAGGGACAGAGGAAGGGCTGTGATGAAGGGTGGCAGAGCTATCAGAAAGGCAGGGGTTGCCCAAGCGGAGGTTTTTCCCTTGTGCTTGCTCATGTCAATGACCAGAAGTCAGCAAGCATGGAGTGAATATTCCCAGGCTGCCAGTGAGCACTTCAAAGAGCTTGAGCATTTTCTGAGCTCAAATTGAGTTTAAAAAAAACTCAAAAGCAACACAACAACAACCAACCAACCAAACAAACAACAACGACAAAAAAGGAAAAAGAAAGGCACCCCAACAAAGAACCAAGTACACATCTTCACAGTTCTGTTTCATCCTCTATATTTATAGCTGAAATGCATCAAAACTCATAGTGAGGCAAGATCAAACTCTCTATTGAATTGCTGATGTAGGGCTGCCTTTTCTTTTATGTTCACACAGATTTGCTGTCCACTTACCGCTTGGGTCTACTTACCACTTGCTATGGCCCCATGCTAATATGGATGATTAATTGCCAAGCGTTAACTTTTGGCTGCTTTTGTAAATAGTTTGTAGACAGTTGTTGCTTTTTATTAAATATGTGACATCTAATCCAGTGTTCCGTGCTTACAAAGGGAAGAACCATCTGTGCTTGAGATTAAAACACGTTGGCCAAAGCTGTCAGCGAGGGTTCCATGCTCTGCTGTAGAGAAAACCTTGGGATCCCTGGCTTGGGAAGGTGGACTCTTGTGTGGATGTGTCCCTGCATCAAAGTCCTCTGTGTGACACAAAATCTACCTGTCGGACAGGAGGAGGAGTGTGGGCATGATGGAGAGCAGGGAAGCTGACAGGAAAGCAGAGGTTTTATCAGAATAAAGGACTGAGAACTGGGAAGGTGCCAGGAGCTTGGAGTGATCTTGCAGATCTGTTTCTTACCACCTGCAGAGGCTTCGTAAGTCTCTTTTGAAAAAAAAGAAGGATGTTAATATCCAGCTTCTTTGCAGGGTACTTGCAATGAATAAACAATTAACAGCTGTAATGCCTTGTGTGAGCCCAGGTTTTCCCATCAGTGCAAGACATGCCACAAAGCTCCTCTTACGTCAGGCTGAGTGTCCAGGCAAACCGTGGCCAGGGGCTGCACCTGCAGCTAAGAGGAGATTCTCTCCCCAAGCAGAGCTTGCGAGGCAGCAGAAATGCCTTAGCCTAAACTTTATGCCCTTACTCCACCATCAGTTAAAAAAAAAGCCCCTGAAACGTGATGGAGAAGGCCTCAGGAGCTGCAGGAGGAGCCCAGGGGCAGCAGCAGCCACAGCGAGCTGAAGTCAGCCCTCGGGAGCAGCCCCCAGGGACCCCTGGGCACGCAGAGAGCAGGACCACGCTGGGGTCAAGCACTTACACAGGCAGAGGGTATTGCCTTCTGTCTGTAAGGATTTACTGTTCCTGCAGGCTTCCCTTCTCCTCATACCATCATTAGTGCAGCGGATGCTGGTAAATGGATTTGCCACTTTTCCTAACACATTTCTGGATGAAATGTTACACAGGTCATCTTTTTTTTTTTTTCTTTTTTTTTGCAGAACATCACTTGAGTTTGGCACTTTTGCACTTGAGTGCAAAGCATCACTTGAGTTCTGTTCTAATTTCTTCTCTATGTGGCAGCTCAGGATGGTATCAATGGCTTGGTAAATCTCCCTGCAGCAAGACTAATTACGCCTTTTGGTGAGAAAGTGGCAGTGGAGCTGGTTTAGTCTTCCAAAAAATTCTACACTATAATATGCAGGACTAATGTGCCTCAGATTTGAAAAGAATTAATATCAATTATTCTCATGCATATTCATGAGAGGAAGACTGGTTTAGCAATCAAGCTAATAGTTTTTGCTTAATTACATTTAGTTGATTTCATGCTGTCTTGGCACATTCCTGATTGAATTTAACCATTAAAAAAAAACCCTCCCACAACTACTCCTGCAAACACCAACACTTTGAGCTCAGCATCCCCTGTAAATAGTGTCTGAGGCTGAGCAGACTGCTTTGCATGGTGGGAGTCGATCACGAGCATCGTCTCTCCCTGGTGTAGGGTAGAATCCCAAAGGCATCTTGAAGAGCTGTTCCCAAGCACTCACCAGTGCTGAGGTGGAAGGCATTCTTTTTTTTGCTTTATATTTTTGCTTTTTCTGAGTCCTAACCATTGTCTACTTGAATGCAAGACAGATGGTGGGAATGGGAGATGCACTGGGAGGGGAGCCCCACCCTGGGGAAGGTTTTGTGCGGGCAGGGGCTGGAGCCTGGCCTGGTGAGAGCTGCTGCCTTTTTGCCATGCAGAGACACAGAGATGGGATGCTCTGTGCCTTCTGGGGAGTCACCATCCACCTCCGTGTCCTTAGTCGCCCTCTAGGGAAAGGCCACGCTGGGCAATGCCACACTGCCATCCGAACTTCTGTGCTCCAAGAGCAGCACCTGCGTGGCACCGAGGGTGGCAATGTGTGAGCAAGACGGAGACAGAAGAGTCAGCAAGAGGGTGGGGAAGGGGGTTGATGGCAGGAGCGCTCTCGAGGGTGACCCCAGGTCAGGCTGGAGGATGGCATGAGGTTTGTGTGCATGGACGTGCAGGGAGGACACGCAGATGGTTTGGGTCTGTGCAGAGCTCCCGGAGCTGGATGTGTCCCTGTAGTGCTGCTTGCTGGGATTGCATCATCCTGGGCACCAGGCAAGGCTGGGAGAAAAATGAGAAACTTCAGCTTCCATGTGCCATTCATTTGTTTTCTTTTCTGATTTCCTCCATGCTAGCAGCAGCAGAAATAGGACAGATGCTTCCCTCTCATCCTCTCCTGAGAACTGTCACTGCACTGATTGTCTTTCAAGTTTGCCTTTTCAGTATTTTCATTCATCTATCATTTTCTTCTCCAGCACACCATTTGCATCTGGGCTTTGCTCTGAAAGAAGACTGACACCATTTATCATTTAATAGGGTTTGATAGCTCTCTGACAACTAAACATGTTCTTAAGAGCATTAAAGAGTTTACAGCCAGCTCTGCCTGAAGGCGACTCTGTGCCCACTGTAGCTTAGTCAGCAGCAGTTGTAGCTGCAGCTCTCTGGTGCCTGTAGGCAAATGAAGCATTGACAGAATCAGCATAAGTATTGTATCCCCTTTTAAAGTAAATAGACTTACTCTCTCAATAAATAGTTATTACAGCTATAATTGAAATAAAATAATTGACTATTCTTCAATCTTTCAATTACTCAAACATTTCCAGGCAAATGTCAAAATTAAGATCTCACATGTTTCCAAAGCCAAATATGTGGCTTTACGTTGACTTTGTTTTGATGGATGTTAAGCTGTGCAGTAATGCTTGCAGAGTGTTGGAGCTCACCTCCCAGGCTGTGCACGGTCCCTGGGGCACCGCGGGAGCTGAGCTGCTGTGTCCCGGGGCCCCTCGGAGCACAGAGCTCCTGTTCCCAAGAGCAGAGGGTTCCCAAGGACCCTGCTGGGGCAGCGTGCAGCAGTGACAGGTGAAGAGCCAGCTCAGGGAAAACTCCTGAGCGCAGGTTTATACTCCACAGGAACCAATAAGGGTTTTGCAGATTCAAGGTCTTTCTTACATCTTAGCATCCTTCCACGTGAAAAAAGCATATTAAAGATTCTCTTTACTTCGCTTGCAAACCAACTTTGGCCTCAACTTGCTGTGATGCAAGAAGCAAATGTTGCCTTTCATTATGGCCTCAGCATTTTCTAGAAAAAACGTCCTGGAAGCTCAGTGGTCAGAATCTTGACATCAGAAGTGACTGTGTTCTGCAAACTCTCAGTTTATGAATAAATAGGCATTTTCTAGTGAAGAGATGTTTCCTAAACAAAAGTTCCTGTCAATAAATACCACAGACTTGTATAGCTGCTGTGAGCAGGAGATGTTATTCCTGTGCAGAATCAAGTGGGGAGGAGATTAAGGAACTCTCCATCTGTTTCTGCACTGTGCAGCACGTGGGGTACTCTCAAAATACACTGTGCTCTGTTTGTCAGAGCCTGGGGAGGCAGAGGCTGGCACAGGCGTGGCAGGAGGGAGCTGGACAGTCTGACTCAAAGTATATTGTAGCTTGGGAAAGCAGAGGGGCTGCAGGAAAAATCCCTTAGTAAATGGATCATATGAATGAAACCTGGTCCTGATGCCAGATTTATTCTGCAGGCCTTGATGAAGCTAAAAAAGTGCATTAGACAAAACCATTATTGAACTTCTTGATTACATAACAATTTCCTCATCGTATTTCCAAGAATATCAAATCTATATTCAAACACCCTCCTACTCTCTCCCACACACCACCCCTTCTCCTTGCTATATCAGCTTCATTACTGAGCATGAAGACAGAAAAAGTATAGGGCATGTTGCCATGAGCAGAGAGATCTCGGATGCTTACCCTGAGATTTTAGAGCCATCTATGGGATTGGGACAGCCAGTTCCCATTAATTTTAATGGCCTTGAAAGTCTCCTGTCTTACGCCTCCATCTCAGCTAGGGTCTTTAGGACTGCAAAGAAAACAGCCAAGCAACAAATGTCACCAAACCTCGGCACTGGGTTAGTCCCTGCTGCCTAAAACTCACCCCTCTCTGTGCCACCTGTGGGCTGGAATGACAAACAGCTGCCCTCAAAGTGCTGCTGCCAAGGAGAGATGGGAAACTTCCGAGCAGGCAGGAGCCCTCTTCCCCCGGGATGAGCACAGCCCTTGCTGTCACAAAGGAGACATCTCTGGGAGCAATCTCGCCCAGCAAGCAGGATCAGGGTAGGGAGTATTTCCTGAAATGTGCCTGCCTACTTGTGGGGGGGATTTTGGAGGAGGGGGGGATTAAAGGCTTGCGAACATGGCACATCCATCTTGCCTCAGGAAGCAGCAGTTGGACCAACTGGCGACACTTGCTCCCAAAATCAGCTTGCTCATCTCATTTGCATGTGTAATGACCAACATGTATGTACAGTCATGCTAATCACTTTGAGGCAATTGCTTCAAATTCATCCAAAACCCTGCCCTGCCTGTCCTTGGGTTATTTAGCTTCCACAAAGGAACCATAGCAACAATTCAGAGATTCACTCTGTGAATCTTTCACTTTGTGAAACAGCCAGTTCAGTGGAAGAGAAGCTTTTTCCTGAAATCTGGCCCTACACACTGAGACTTGCACCACAAGCCAGTGCCATCGTTAGGAGCCCATCCAATACCTTCTGCAAGTAACCTCGTAAAGTACCTGATGGAGGCTTTCACAATTTATGGTGTGTTGCTGCAGGTAAAATGTAGAGTAAATACAGAAGCAAAGAGGAAGGGGACTGCAGAGCTTCTCTCATGCAGACTGTTAGTGGAAATGGCCTGAAAGTTGTGCAGGGAAAACTAGTCTTAAATCCAGTCAGCTTTACGAGCAGCTGGAGGAGTGCTGTGCTGCTCTGCTGGGGATGCCTGCCCAGTACGACCTGCTCTGTCAGGGCTCCTGTTGTCATAGCTGTGGTTCCACAATGAAGGGACTCCTGCCCCTGCCTGTGTCACAGATGTGTCCTCATGTCGCTCATTTTTGCTATTTGTGTCTCCAAATTTTTTCCTGTGCTTCCAAATTTTAGGCTGCAAGCTTCTCCAGTTCTAGCTATGTATTTTATAGGAGTGTGCAACCATGGCCATCCAGGTCAGAAGCTCTGGATGCTCCTGCAGGGACGCTGGAGGTGCCTTCCCTGATCCCAATACCCAACCCATGTATGCCAGACAGGCCAGCAGCCAGGCCTGGCAGAGGTACAGCTCACTCTGTAAGTGGGAGCATGGACATTTCAGCAGCATTCACAAAATCTAACAGGCCTCTGATGCTGAACTTTCTCATCCCTGTTCCTTCTGCCAGTCCAAGCCTGAGCTCTAGGGACCTTTCTGTGCCCGAGCCTGTTCAGCCTCAGCTCTTCGATCACCCATCCAAAGTTCTCACCAGCACAAGGCCATGTTTCGTGTTTCAGCCTTTTAAGGAATCACGGAGATCAGCGCCACAGGAGGAGGCCCTCGCCCATGCTTGCTTCTATTTCATGCAGCCGTGAGCAGCTGGAGCAGCAGCGAGGTTTGGGGTCAGTGCTCTGGAACAGGGACTGCAGGTGCTTTCTCCAGTGACTGGAAAAAAGCTTTTCAGTTTCGTAAGCGGCTGGAACCTCATTCACTGCAGAGGGATTGTTTCTGCTCAAGCCCAAATTGGTCCCATTGGCTTTTCTTTTTAAAGAGAAGTGAACCTGGAAGAGTAAAGGGAGGATGAAAGGCCAGGAATGGAATGAAAAGGCTGCCTGTGATGCAGAGCATCCCTAGAGGCCTTCCTGGGAGTGTAAACATCTTCCCTTCAGCTTTCTGTGTCTCATTGCTGACAGTGGAAAATACGAGAGCTGCCAAGCTAGAGGTTCAGTACAGCCAAGATGGGAAACCTTATTAGAGAGACAGATGGTGATTTCTATAATCTGAAATCCCAGACTGTAAATACTTTGGGACAGAGCCCTGTGCAACTGAACAGTGCTGATGCCTGATAGCAGCAGCTGGATCAGTTCTCTGGGCACAGCTGCTCCTTGGGTGGCTTTTAGTGGATGGTGGAAGCTACCAGGACAAGGCATCCTACAGAGGGAGAAGGATTCTCTAAGCTCTGCTGGAGATATTCCATCTCAGTTTCATGTACTTTCCAACTGAAAAGTGCCTTGAATACCTGAGGACAATCGACTCACAGAAGTTTTTCTTAGCCTGACAAGATTCCCAAAAGGAATCTTTCTATCTTGCAGTAGATGAGTAAGGGGGAAAATCTGTATCTTGGGAGCTCAGGTGACATCTCACTGCAGCTTGTGGGAGAATTTATAAACATCTGTCTCTGTTTATTGCTTAGCTTCGTGGCCAAATCTGCTAAACCAAAACCAATTTTTACCCTTAGATCTCCCAATTTATTTATTTATATTCATCTGGCATTGCCTTGATCTTCAAAGCAGGAAGCTATATCAAAGGAAACAGAAGGTTTGACACCAATTACTGCTGCTGGATGCCATTCACTGAATAAAGATGGAGTGTTAATATTTACACTGAAAGTGAAGGAGATACAACCCAACAGGTACATACATCTAAGCCTACAAAGAAGCCCTCCTGTGTATAGTGGGCAGAGATAAAGCCAAGCAAAAATAATTGAAATTACCATTACAAACATCCCAAACACCTTCAGAAATTGTGGGCTGTAAACAAAGAAATTACAGCAAAACCACCAAAAGAGCCTTCTAGGAAAGCAAATCAGGCTCTGCTTCTCGGGGTAGTGCCTGATCTCCAGGACATGGTCTTTTGAAGCAAGCTACCATGCAGAAGTAGCTAACATCTAAATTTCCCCACACTTCACCATGACACACTCGACTTACATTTTATTCTCTTGAGTCTGAAGCCATCAGTTCAAGCACTTTTCCCTGTGTCCCTCTCTGCTCCTCTTCATCCCATGGCTCTTCCCACATTCTTGCACCCCTCAGGTTTTTCCCAGAGCTTCTTTGGCTCATTGACCTGAGAAGCCTCTCAAGGAGGTGAATGCACAGGTTCTTGTGGGGTTGTTTTGTTGGTATTTCAGCAGCAATCTTAGGGAACAAGAAGGTAACAAGGAAGCGGAAGGTTTGCGGGAAAGCGCGTGGCTGAGCAAACAACAAACATTTTACTCAGCCTGTTTAAAAAGGAAAAGGAATCTTCACAGCATTTTGCCTTGGAACAACAATTTAGTAACTTCAAGTGAGGCTGTTCTAAAATTCCCGTGCAAGAGCATTGCATAAGAGGCTATTTACTGCATGCACCACTTGCACTTAATCCAATTTACACAATGAAAAGAGAGTGTTTGATGGAGTTAATTTCTGTTTCTAGTGAAATCTCATTCTTCAGATTAAATTACTAGTTCTGCAGTGTCATATGCAAATCACACTTATACAGTGCATTTTAGTGAGTCAAAAGGTAAATGGCTTTATAACATTGATTTGGAAGGGATTTTCTTAAGAGCAAGTGGATTTTAAAACACTTGTTGAAATCAAACTTTCAAAAATTGAAACTCTTGCCTTAAATTTGGTGGGGTTTAAGGTATATAAGCCTTTCTCTTGAAATCATAGCCTAAGTTTGTTATATGAACTTAATTAAATTGAAGCTTCCAGCCTTGCCTTTCAACTATGGAGAAGAGGTGAGGAGGCTCTTCTTGAGAGGATCACAGTGTTGGACTTGCATGTTTCTCGTACAGGACTTGTTCCACTGCAGCAACTGTCTGGGGATAAATGTTCAGAAGTCTGATATTTCCTCACTGGTGGGATGTCTGTGCTGGGCTTGGCTGAAGAGAAATCCATCAAGAATTTCTTTCTCCAGTGCCTCAGGTGGTAACTGGATGTTCTGTTGTTTTACAGGTGGCTGAGAAAAGTCACTGTAAGGAAACCTAAATTCTAATTATATTGGCAAGGAAGGAGTGCATCAGATTTGGGATTTGTGATGCAGAACTTTTGTCATAGGTTTTATGACAAAAGCCTGTATAAGGCTGTGTATCTGGTCATCAGGCATACCTTGCAATCACTTTCATGCTGCTTTTCTTTCAGGCTAGAGAAAAGTGAGTGTAAGGGACAGGCTTACACTGAAGCGAAGACTAGATGTTAGTCACATGTATGTGTGCTTTGAAATCATCACTGTATTTTGGCAGTTACCTAAGAAACTAGATATAGTCCCACCCAATTAATAAACTAGGAAAAGAATTCACTAGTAGAAAAAACAGTCCTCAAATTGTCTGTCAGCTCTAAAACCTCCCTAAAATGGCTTTAAGAGGAGATGTAATTAGGGAGAACTGGGAAATATAGCATTAATGTCTGTATAAAACAGGTCCAGAAGGACAGCCTGCCCATGCCGTCGGAAAGCTGCACACACTGCTGCAGCACTGCACACTGCACAGAGCTGGAGTCCCAGGCTCTGATCAGATTTACTCAGGATTTAGAGAGGCTGCTCGCAGCAGAGCACTGTGCTCTGCTCTCGCTGCACTCTTCCGCTGCTTTCTGACAACGTTTGAGGTCTCCAGGGGCTGAACCTGCCCTGCCTTGGCTGTCTCAGCATTGTTCACTTTGGTTTGCTCGGATGCTCTCCTGGAATAGCTCAGAGCTCAAAATGGCTCAGAAAGCTTGGTGAAGTTTTCATGTTTTTTCACAACCATCAAGTTTCAAATTAGAGATGAGTCATTAAACAGGAGTGTATTATTTGTGTGCTTATGTGTAGAATTGTACACACGTCTCTGTAATTAGCCATCAGCACCCCAAATTACAGCAGTAACTGTGCATTAAATGGAGGACATCGCTCTGATCGAATCATGTATTCACAATTGCATTCCTTCTTGCTTAAATTTCAGAGCCTGTTGTCCAGATGGGCCTTGTTGGGCACCTAATTAGTAGTTAATCAAAAGCTCCTGCTGTGAACGGCTTCACAGTCCTCCTGGCGTCCTAGCTGTTCCTTGAGTGTTTTTTGACTATATGAAAGCACAGGAGTTGAAGTAGATGATTTATCTCTTTTATGCATCTGCCATAACTAAAGCAGCTTCCAAAATAAACTCAGTTCAGGATGCTTTGGTTACCTGACTTCTGTGCACTGAGCAAAATGAGTCTTTGCAACGTGTGAGTGAAGATGCAGCCATGTGCTAATGGCAGCGAGAGACAGCGCAATGTATTCCGAGCTTAACTCACTGTTTTCTCTTTCCTTTCCAGATTTTGGCAATCATTTCCATCATGTTTATTGTACTATCTACAATTGCCTTGTCCCTTAATACACTTCCTGAACTACAAGGTGTGGATGAATTTGGGCAGACTACAGATAACCCCCAGCTCGCCCACGTGGAAGCAGTGTGCATTGCGTGGTTTACAATGGAATACCTCCTGCGGTTCCTCTCCTCACCTAAGAAGTGGAAGTTTTTCAAAGGCCCTCTGAATGCTATAGATTTGCTGGCTATCTTACCCTACTATGTCACCATCTTCCTCACAGAATCCAATAAAAGTGTACTTCAGTTCCAAAATGTCCGAAGAGTGGTCCAAATATTTCGGATTATGAGGATACTCCGGATTCTAAAGCTCGCCCGGCACTCAACGGGTTTACAGTCCTTGGGGTTTACACTGAGGCGGAGTTACAATGAACTTGGATTACTCATCTTGTTTTTGGCCATGGGCATTATGATCTTTTCCAGTTTAGTGTTTTTTGCAGAAAAGGATGAGGATGATACAAAATTCAAGAGCATCCCAGCTTCTTTCTGGTGGGCAACAATCACCATGACAACAGTAGGCTATGGAGACATTTACCCCAAAACTCTCTTGGGTAAAATAGTAGGAGGACTGTGCTGCATTGCTGGTGTGCTGGTGATAGCTCTTCCCATCCCAATTATTGTCAATAACTTCTCTGAGTTCTACAAAGAGCAGAAGAGGCAGGAGAAGGCCATTAAGCGCAGGGAAGCTCTTGAAAGAGCAAAAAGGAATGGCAGTATTGTTTCCATGAACATGAAAGATGCGTTTGCCCGTAGCATAGAACTCATGGACATTGTGGTTGAAAAGAATGGAGAAAGCATAGCCAAAAAGGATAAAGTTCAGGACAATCATTTGTCTCCAAGCAAATGGAAATGGACCAAAAGAACACTCTCTGAAACTAGTTCTAGTAAATCTTTTGAAACTAAGGAGCAAGGGTCCCCAGAAAAAGCCAGGTCATCTTCAAGTCCCCAACACCTGAATGTCCAACAGCTCGAGGACATGTACAACAAAATGGCAAAGACTCAGTCCCAGCCAAACCTCAACACTAAAGAGTCGAGTCAATCTGGAAAGCAAAAGGAAGAGCTAGAAATGGAAACCCTTCCTGGCCCTATGGTGCCCCTTCTGACAACTCGCACCGACGGGGTCATTGACATGAGGAGCATGTCCAGCATCGACAGCTTCATCAGCTGCGCAGCGGAATTCCCTGACACGGGGCGCTTCTCCCACAGCCCGCTCACTGCCCTGCCCTGCAAGGGTGGCATTAACGTGATTCAGGAGCAGAGCAGGCCGGAGGGGAGCAGTGCCAGGTACGTGGAGATTAACCCAAGCTCTGAAAGCAGCCACCGGTCTGCTTTTTTCATAGAAAGTCCCAAAAGCTCCATAAAGGCCAGTAACCCTTTAAAACTAAGGTCTCTGAAAGTCAACTTCATGGAAGAGGACACCAGCACATTAGTACCAGCATCAAATGTACTGAGAACATATACAGACCCTCTCAAGAGCCGAGGAGCTGCTGCTGCCACAGATAATTCCTTACTCTCAGACAGATCCCTCATGAGCCCAGAAACCTCAATCTACACAACTGCGAGTGCGAGAACCCCCCCAAAGTCACCGGAGTCGCAGGCAGCCATAGCTTTCAACTTCCATGACGCTGGTATACACAAATACATAGATGCTGACACTGACGATGAGGGTCAGCTGATGTACGATTCGAGTCCCCCAGGAAATGTGAGTCCCCCGTACAAGCTTGCAAACAGTGGCTATCTAAAGCAAAAGGACCATGTTTATAGAACAGAGAAGAACCATCTAGAAGCAGCTGCTTTACCCACCTCCCCTAAGCTGATAGGGCAGAACTGCATTTACTCTATGGAAGGTATCACTGGAAGAACCCAGGGCAATCAGGAGACTGTCAGACTAGAAAATCACATTTCCCCAGAAGTCCATGTATTACCAGGCAGCGGAGGACATGCTAACACACATGATCAAAGCATCTGAGGTGGGGTCTGAAAGAACTTACTGAGAGTTCAAAGGAATATCTTCACAGTCAACACAAACAAAAGAGCTTCTGCATGGCATGAACTTGGCTGAAACAAGCCACCTGTTTCTAAAAGTCTGGGGGAGGTCCAGTGTGGGTTTGTGAAAATGTCCTTCTCTGAAACAACTCTAAAGACATTGCCCACATCAGTCAAAAAAATGATTGCAAATCATGATCACACATTGATCTCCTTTCATGTTGTCCAGTGAAGCCAATGTGACCAAATATCCATCCATTCCCCTTGAACGCTAGAGCTCCTTTTGGAAATATTAACATCTGATTTGCATTAGTTCCATAAAGGATGCCAAGGCAGCCAGATTTGAACTCTGGAGTAAATTGCTGGGGTTGGTATAAAGCTTTCAAAAACACAATGCTCACTGCTTCAGGGCAGCTGTTTCCCATCTACAGCTTTCTCTGATGGATATTATGTCTAAAGGTAACAGGGAGCACTTGCATTATTGGAAAATCCAAGCGAAAAGCATTTGAAACAAATAATGGTCTAGAGAAACCAATTTTTAAAATGCTCTTTGTGTGTTTAACAATCTGATATCCTGTAGGACCTGACGTTTTCTTTTGAAATATCAGCAGGGTGAGTTGCACCACTTGTATCTAATTCCAAACATGCCCTAAGACATAGTGAGGCTTGCACTTACCCTCTGCTAAAGGCCGGTACCTGCCCCGGGCCCACAGCCCACGCTGGGAAGGTGTGCAGGAGCCATGCAGAACAGGACTCTCCCGTGCCGGGGAGCGCAGGGCTGGCAGGAGAGCGCGGCTCTGCCCTGCCCTCCCGCAGAAGGGAGCTGAGCTGTGGCTGCGCTGGGCACCGGCGCTGCCCTGGGCTCCGTCCCACCCGACTCGGGCGCAGCCTAGTCTGCCCGTGGCGCAGGACAGGAGCAGGCTGGGCCGAAGTTTTTTGCGCCCAAGCAGCGCAGTGAAAGATATGCAAGTGTTACATAAATATGCAAAAAGAGGTGTTCGTTAGTGACCCGTCCCAGGCCTGGCTGTGCTCCCTCTCGCCAGGAGCTCGGGCAGGAGAGGCTCCTGCAGGGCCATGGCACGAAGCAGCTGCGAGAGGCAGGAGAATCAGGCCTGACATTTTAATAACATCTAGTCACTTTTGAATGAAACAAGAAAAAAAGAGGAAAAAAAAAGTCTGACCATTTAAAGTGAACAGAACTAGCAGCCACCAGCCTAGGTTTTTAAAATATTATTGTTTCAATAAAGTTATGTCAAATTGTGTAGGAAATAATTTGTCTTTGGTTTTTAATCTTGGGGGGGAAAAGCACTTTACGTTGACTTTTTGTTGTCATTGTTGCAATGCTGGAGTAGGATAGCAGAGTGTAACAATCAAGCACTTTAACCAAGCACTACTTTAATTTGTGCCTCTTGTTGTGACTGTGATTTGTTACACACCTGTAGCAAGTCACAACTTGTCCTGTGATAACTGTGATGGTAACCTATTATGTTGTTCTCTGTTCCTACTGTAAAACTCAGTTGTAAATAACTCTGTCAATGAGCATTTCCTGACCTATCCCTGAGTTCCTGCCGGGGTTTGTAGCAACTGCAGGCAGTGGGTCCGGGGATGAGCTGAGACACGGGGCGTGGGAGCAGAGGGGCACAGGTGGGAGGAAGACCCCCCCAAAGCCACTTGAGTCCGCTGCATTTTGTTCCTTCCTATTGTAAAAAAACAAGTGTTGGTTAGTCCTGAATGTAGCCGTGTGTCCGTCCCGGCCGTGCAGCACTGTCTGTATCCCGTGAGAGTGAATGCAGCGCGTTCGGACAAAAGCAATAAGCACATATCTGTTTTAGGACCTAACAGGGGTTGTGAGGATGGCTTTGTCGGGTGTCTCCTTGGCACAGAACTGTGCCCGCGGTGCAGTGACTCTGCCCTGCCCAGCTGACCCCGTCCCAGGCGCTGGGACACGGCCGAGGGACGCGCTCGGAGCTGCCCTGGTGTCCCAGCAGGGCGAGAGCCTGGAGGGAGTGGGACCTGAGCCAGCGCCTCAGGAACGAGCCAAGGGCAGCCGGAGGTGGACAGGGAAGGTGCCCTCGGAGGCACCGCGTGCAGGCGACACTCCCAGGTATCTACACAGGGCCAGCTCCTGAGGCTTGTTCGCTTTTGCTCTGCCTTCCCTCAGCCGAAACCACCGTTCCTCTGAGTGGGCTCCTTGCCTGGTGAAGGACTTTAGGATTTGGCCATAGTAAATACAAGTGTACTTAGAGGAACCGATGTATTGCTGAGATAATAGTTAGATTGAATCGTCATGAAAAAGTAAAGTAACTTTCCAGCACATAAGCTTTAAATACTGATTTATTCTGTGGTGTTTGTGAGGCCACAGAGCGGCAACGAGAAATCTTAAAGAGAACAGTTTTAATATAATCTCTGTGTTTCAGTGATCAGTCATGTCTGCCATCAGCACAAATGTAAAAAGAAGAAAAATCAGGGAAATTTTTTGTATAAAGTAATAGTGATTTCCAAGTTAAATATTTTTAGAGCTGATGCTTTCATGTGGAAAAAAGTCATATTTTACATATCGCAGAAGTGAACGTATTTAAATATAGCCATATAGTGTAGTATTTACCACACTCTCATCCAAATTGATGTATTTGGTTTATAGATGGCACTGACAAAAATGTATAAATCAACAATTCTACCATTTTTTATCTGATAGTCAACTGGTGCAACTCTCCTTGTAACCAAAGGCCCTCTGTCTGCCTTGTGTGATCGCTCATGACACACACCTTATGTCATCTATTTAGTCCTACCTTTAAAGTAGCATTTTATGAGTCACTTTTGAAAGCCAAATTCAAAAGTATCATTAAAAATCTACCTTTCACGTCTGAATAGCCAAAGTCCTGTAGATTTCTTATAGAAAGCAAATAATTTAAAATCAAGCATATAATATGCTTGAAGAGCATTTCTTATTTGTGTACGAAGATGTAGCTCTCATTTTACGCCCAATTAAAAAGGAAGTATGTTTAATTTATTTTAATGAAATAAAGTCTGAATACAAAGTATGTATCTATATATGTGTGTGTGTGCATAATACACATATATATATAATGTAAGCACTGGGAAATCTACTCTAACCTAAAGCGATGGTAGACTAAATCTGTACTCGTTGCAAAGAAAAAGCAGTGCTTTGAAAACATAATGCTCACCAAATCCTGTAGATCCTAGAAAGACAATTTAATTTTTGTTTGTTTGATACGTGTTTCCCAAGTTCATAGCAGCTGGGGAAAACAGGCAATACCCTTTGCATTGAGCTAAAGCGTGTGGATTAATCACTGATATTTGGCATTCAGGTCTGCAAATTTACTGTGCACCAAGTCTCAAGCAAGCTGACAGAGCCTCACCTGCTGCTGCAAAAGACATCATACGTGAAAGGACTCTCTGTGTGATGTCTGCACTTGCTTGTATCTTATGCCATATCATTTTTAATACATACCTATAAATACATATGTAGAGCATATATATATATATATATATGTGGAAGGAGAGGGTGCAATTTTCTTAACCAGGAGGCAAAGATTCTTTGAGTTTTAACCTGGAACAGAGGGAAAAAGCAGTGACTTTGCAGTAGATTTCTCAGTGCCTTTTCTTAAAAACTTCACCTAAGCACACTTACGGAGAAAAACCCAACCCAAAACAAAAGAATCTCCTGTGAAATCCACATTTTTCTGAAAGGTTTGAGAGCCAAAAAAGGTAGAAGAAAGGATGAAAAAAAAAAAAAAACCAAACCAAGAGAGAGGAAAAGAAAAGAAAATCCGTGGAACGCACATTCCCTTCCTGAACATGCCGTGTGTGTCAAATGCCGGGGAATATCTGCCTGTGCGAGTCACAAGAAACACGTCTGAGGCAGTCAGGTTGTTTGGCAACTATGGCTGTGATAAACTGTAGCCTTTTCTTCCCTTGCAGCTAATAAGATACACATTTCTAAGGAAAACAGTATTCTCTTCTGTAAAATTGTAATGTATTGTTAATATTTGTACCTATTGTATATTTATGTCTTGACAGAATTACAACCGGTACAGTTTATAGTAAATAACAAGATTATGTAAAACTCATCGCAAAGACAAGGTTTCTAAAGCCACGTTCTCTCTGCTGGTAAGCTCCACAGAACACCTCATTCCAAAGCAAATCCTACAATTCCTGAGCGGAGGAGGCCGAGTGGCGCCGTGCCCTCCACGAGGCCGGAGCAAGTTGGGCTTCCCTGGGGCTCCGTGCTGGTCACTCTCTGCTGCTTGTGTCACCAGACAGAGCAAGTGTTACCTTGGGTTGCTTTCGAATCACCTGCTGGGGGAGAATATGGCTTTAAATAGTTCTTGAATAAAGTACAGATGTTCTAGTTACCTCTGTACCTCCTGCTTGCCATTGTGTTGGCTTTATAAGTATCTGATGTATGGAAAAGTCATGTGACTTTCATGCATTCCAGAGTAGTCTATTTTTCTGTTCAGATTTAAAAAAAAATTATATATATATAAAAATATAAATATATATCTGTATTTTTAGCAAATTTATAATAGGGCAATCAAGTCAGATTTCTTCTTTTTGTATTACAGAATAATATATTAGACGCTTTCTCAGTGTTCATTTACACAGCTGATCCCCCAACCTTTTTGTTGTTGTTATTTTCTTTTTTTCTGATAAACACCTGCAACATTCCTGCTGGAAGTGCGTCTGTGAAAGGTCATAGGGTTTGTCTGATGTTATTATGTTTTCGTATTTTCCTGTTTGTGGTACTTAAAACTAACCAGGGACTGGCTGTGGACACTGAGATGTTCCTGCTGAGAACACGGAGCGAGCCAGACTCTGCCCTTGGTGACGGCAGGGGAGAGGTCACCCAACACCACTGGCTGCAGTTTCTCCAGATTTACATCAGTTAAGCTGAGAACAGAAAGAAGAGACAGGATTTGAATCTAATTGTCCTAAGAGTTACGATGGAGTTGGGATAAGCATCAAAATTTAGGCTCTTACTCAAGGCGGTGACCTGACAATGCTCAGGGACCTTCAGAGGAGTTTTTCCTGGATTAAAACAGAAGTGTCCAGACTTTCATTTTCCACTGGATTTTGGAACTTTTATTTTTGGTTCCAGAGAAAATCAGGAAATGAGAAAAAATTATGAAGAATGAGAAACATAAACGTTCAGAAAGGGACCAGATTTTGATTTAGTTATGGTAAAATCTGTACATGCTTACTTAATGATCCTCCTTGCTCCTTTATAGGTGTACCCACAGCTGTATTCCCAGAAATTGAATTAAAGTCCATGAGATAAATGTTCATCCTGAAGCTATCTCATGGCCTGTTGAAGTTCAGCATGACAAAGAGCTGCAGACCCACTCTAGCTCTGCACAGACATTCCTCTGGATTCTGCCCAGCAGTCTGGTCAGTGACCATGCTTTTGCCAAAGATGGAGTTTTGGTTCCATTTCCTTTCGTATGTTTTGTGTGATTTTCTTACATGCCCGCCATAGTAGCCAACAAACCTGAAACATTTAATTTGGAAAGGTGTGTGTTTCAGAAAGTCCAGGTAACCCTCGAATGAAAGGAATAACCAGTAGTCCCAGTTTTGCATGCGATTAATTATCAGCAACACCCATTCACATATGAAGGTATTAAAGCTGGGTGGGATTTTTCTTTTTTAGGAAGCAATTAATGTAATAGCCTGCCATATCTATCATCAACAATCACATAAATCCCTTCAAAAGGCACCTTCCATGTTTGTTAGAGCATAGTCAAAACCGTAGAAAGCGTCTAGTCAGACCACTCTCAATTTTGCCCTCCCACACCAGGACAGGAATGACACAAATATCACCCAGCCCTTTGAAGAAATGTTTCTTTTCCAGCATGCATCTCGCACCCCATGCTGATCACATTTAGGCTCCTGCACTGAAGCTTTGTCTTGGCCAGACAGAGGAAACCTTAGGAAAACTGAAAGTCTGCATCCAGGATGTACATCCCGTGTGTTCCTGGCGTTACCTAAGCCACAATAAGTGTCCTTTGACACCAAAGGTTGGGTGCCACAAGTGTTCATATCTGTAAATACTACTAAGAATTTTGCTTTGCTTGATTCTGGCTTCATCGCACAAGAAGTTTTCAGTCTTAGAGGCTTAGAAGAGAAAGCAAAACCTTCTTTTTTCCTGTTATCTAGAAATAATACTGTTGATGCTCTGTAGGACTGAGCAAGGATTAACCTTTATTTTTAAAGGGGTCTTTCCAAGACTTCAATGATGCTACCTGCAGAAATTAATAATAAGGCTGAACTCGGTACAAAGACCCCTCAAAACTACAGTCTTATGAAAGCCAGGGAGCCAAATTTATGTAAAATGCCAGATTCTTTACTGCTGTAAGTTAAAGCCCATTGAGGCCAATGGAGCCATGCCCCACTTATAGACCGGTAAAGAATGTGGACCCATATCTCTAAAAGCTAATAGCTTTGAGAAAAACTAATTTTTCTAGTGGTGGACTTTTAGGAAAACTAATAGCTTTGTATGACCTCAGGGCTGGAGGTGTCTGCCCACAGCACCTACTTGGAAACCAATGGGGTGAGGGAATGGGAAACAGAGGCAGGTCAGTGGAAGCCTGGGGAAGGAGTGAATCTTTCAGGCAAGAGGATGACAGTCATTCCTGACATGCCTGAGAATCCCTCCACACCAACTCACTCTTTGTGGACTTGATGCCACAAGCAGCATCCCAAACTCACAGGTCACTGTCCCTACAGCAGGACCCCAACCTCAGCCACACGGTTCAATGCTCTCAGCCCTCGGTCCAGAGACTTAGTGAGGCTGGGAGGACACTGCAGGCAGATGGGCCACTGTGAACTGTGGCACAACCTCTGCTTCTGTTGGTAATCTATATTTGAGACCATTAATCTGTTCTTCTCTACTCTGTGTTTTTCATTTAGGAGCTCTGCCATTTATGACTCTTCTTCCTGTTATGTTTTACTGACTCCACATACCATTAGCCACACGTTGGCTCCTGCAGCCCCTGGGATTTATTTTGCTTATGGCAATTTTGTTGGCTTGTGCCGAACAGTTTTTCCCCATTCTCTGGCTTTTTGGTGGTGGTGGGTGCATAAAATTACTTTTGCTTCATTGAACCATTCCCCACTGGTGTGTTTAGGGGGCGTGGGGGAGCAGCATCTCCATTTTACTTTGAATTTTGAAGCCATGATACTGTACTCAGAAAGGCCAGCCACAGCTACCAACCAAACTCGGCTTCCAACTAGAATAGCATCTAAAAAATACACCCCCACGTCCTGCAGCAGAATCCCACTCTGTCATCAGGCCAGTGAAGCAGTTTCGGAAAAGGGAGAAAACAGAAGCAAGGCCCTGTTGCAAGTGCTGATCAGTGACGTGCCCGTGCCCGAGGGCACCGGGGCTGTGCTGCCACCATGGCTGCCCCACGTTTCCAGGGCTGGGGAGCAGCCCCAGGCCCTCTTCCTACAAAAGCCCAGGACCTGCAGGGCGCCTGAGCCCAGGCAAGGGCTTTCCAGTGACGTCTCCCAAGGGCAGCTGTGAGCATCCACAGTCACTGAAGGGTAGGAAAACCGTGGGGGTCTTTTTTAAAAAAAAAGTGATACTTAACAACAAATAAAAACTGGAAAATGTGTTTCCTATGGCTCTGCTGGTAGGTTAAGTTGTAGATCAAATTGCTTTTCTAGCTGGAAATTGAAACTGACTGTGACCCAAGACTAGGACCAGTTTCTCCATTGCCTTGCGCTGGGTTATTTTTTAATCTGCAGTGGGGAATCAGTGGGGAGCCCAGTTCAGCATGTCTGCAAGGAAAGGCAGTGCTTGTGCCCAATAGCCCAGCAGATCCTGCATGTCTTGCACAATCTCTTCATTGGGTTATATTGGAATTCACTGTCCAACGCACCAGCAGATGTTTTCTTCCCTTTTAAGAAATGTTTCAATGCCCTGGCACTTTGGGGTGGTTACAGCAACATTAGCCATATACTAGTGTACTTAGAGTCTTACATTTTTTGTAACTTTGATTTAGTCATTCTTTGTTGAAGTTTATTGACCTCTCCAGTTGTTTCTGTAAAACAAATTATTTAAAAAAATCCGTGTCTTTATATGCATGTAGTAGTATGAAACTGTGATCAATGTGTGACATTCAGAAACTGTACTGTCTTGTAAAATATGTCCAAATGTCTAAGGGTTTTAAAGCAATGGTCCCTTACTACAGCCTACAGAAATAAATAAAAAGGAATGGAAAAACCTAATGCCTTTATTTCTCTGTTTCATGGTCACATATACTGGCCAAAAATACAACTCCCATCGGCTTCAGCTCATTGCAGTTGACAGCAGGTTTAGACATATGTTATTTGCTCAGGCCATGATTCAGGAAAGCAGTGCCAAGCCCGACACCTCCTGTTTTCATTCTGAGATATTCAATGCATAACCTTCAGTCCTCACCCTAGACGGACAAAATCCATCCTCACCTGTGGCACCACGGGCAGGCTCAGGGACCAGGCCATCTCCAGTTCCTCTAGGCACACAGCAGGGATGTGCAGCACCCACCGAGTCCTGGCTCACACGTGGTCCTGGCACACACATGGTCCTGGCACATACATGTTCCCTGTCACATGGTCCCTGTCACATGGTCCCTGGCTCACACGTGGTCCCTGTCACACACATGTTCTCTGGCTCATACGTGTTCCCTGTCACATGTTCCCTGGCTCACACATGTTCCCTGTCACATGGTCCCTGGCTCACACGTGGTCCCTGTCACACACATGTTCCCTGCCTCATATGTGTTCCCTGGTGCACACGTGTTCCCTGGCACTCACGCCATACCAGGAGATTAACATCTTGGTTGTGCAATTGTGCAGATGCAAAACCAGAAGCAAATGGGGGAACAGCTGATGTTTGGAGACAAGGAGCTTTGGGTGTGGAAATTAGACAAACACGCTGCTTTGGCTGCTCCTTGAGACAGAAATGGGCTTTCTGTGAGAGCCACTGTGGTTTTCCGCTCCGTTAGATTCGGTTGGTTAAATTATGCAAGTCATCAGAGCAAGGGTAATTCAAACTGCTCAGAAATATTTTCTAAGTTTACTACATTAAATGTCGTTTTATATTGGCATGCTGTTTCTGTAAGAGTCTTCAAAGCTCTAATGCGAACTCCCAGACTTATGGAGACCTTGATTTATGGCCATTAAAAAAATGAGAAGAACAAAGAACAAGTAAGCACGTGTTCTATCCAGACCATCCACTTGTCTGTGCAGTTCTGCACTGCATGTACCCTTACAGGTTCTTGCACATACAAATCCAAGGAAAAAGACTAAGTGCATAGTGCAGTTCTACATCTCACTCTACACAGTTGCAAATGAAAACCAGAAAGTTAAATGTACAAGTGGACAAATATCACAGAAGTTCATGCATTTAATGGTGTGGTTCTGCATTTACTTGTGTTCATTTTCAGTTTAGGTCTTTATAAGAAAGGTCTAAATGATCAATTGAGTGTTTGATAACAAGCATTGACAGTGACATCTAATAAGACTAAGGCATTGAACTCGAGGGGAAGTTTACAAATGAAGAATTAGAAAGCGGAGAAATTCCTATAACATAAGTCTTCTTCTTTCACATTCTGCTAATGACTTCTCTTGTTATTTGCCTGCCAGCCTAAGCGTGGAAGCTCATAACCCAGCATCTGTAATTATACTGTCCAAGGAGGTTTTCTCTATGAGTTGATTTACTTTATCAAGTCAATTAAAATAATGCCCATCTCCTGAGGCGTGGTGGTTCATTATTGTGTCCAGAATCTATAGATAGGAAATATTTTTGCCCTAGATAGCAAATATTACAGAAATTTGCCTTGCCTTGCCTGGGCCCTTCACCCCAGATCCCCTCAGCCCCATAACTCTGATGTGCTTTATGCCAAGGCACTGACTGGAGCAGGGTAAAGCATCCCCTCTGGAAAGCAGAGACCCCCAGCCCTGTCTGCAGTGGCAGCTCAGCTCTGCAGCAGTCTGCCTGCTTAGCACCAGCCACCCATAGTTTCTGGGGCCATCAGCCACGGATTTAATTTTCCACCAACACCAGAAAGCATTTTCAGGCTTTGTACACATCAATGAAGTGCAGTTTTTTCACTCCTCTCCTCCTTCTCCAGCCCATATCCTCAGGTACCTCTTCTCTTTGGCTCTGTCAGCAATAACCTCAGCAGCTCTTCTTTCTCACCCAAATGGGTTTTCCTTTGATTCTTCTTATTTAGGTCGAACTAGGAAGCTTTTTGTTTCTTCGGTGCACACCATCCTCTAAACCCCCTACAAAGCCAGCATATCTGTTTTTGAGCACCAGAGCAATGTGTGCCTCACACGGAGCCAGGAGCCAGCCAACAACCCCAAAGGTCAATCAAACAAAACCATGTGGCGAGGGAGTGCACACACAGGTCAGGGACTGAGTCACAGCGATTCCCCCGAGCCCTGCTGGGGCAAACCAGCCTTTCCCATCACCCTGCAGGCCAGAGGGGTCCCAGAGAAGCAGCCGTGGGCACTGAACTGTGGCACTTTACATTCTTTCCTTAATAAACCCAGCGGCATTTTTCCAGAGGTTAACTTGGGGTGCAGTGCTGGAAGTTGGGCTGAAAGTGCAGCACAGCCCTCGCTCTGGGGGATGTCAGTGCTCTCTCCACAGACCTTGCTACTCCCATCGAACCTTATATTGTGTCACCAAACCAAAGAGGATGTTTAGGCATTTCAGCACAGATAAACATGAGGAAAGAGTCAGCTTTTCAATATATTTTGATCATTTCAGATGAGACAGTAATAATCTAAATAATTTACAAGGGATTTATAAAATATAGATTAGATTCTTCCAAACTGCCTCTTTCTACTTACTTACCTTCCTTCCTACTTTCTGCAAGGAAATTGGGCAACTAAGAGATGCAACATTATTATTATTCAGCAAGTAAGAGCATTTAGAGGTAACTTTGCCCCAGAGTATCATTTTCAACCATTCAGGCAGAAGCTGAGACTAATGTGTCACAGCAGTGAAAGTTTGTGGTTTCTGGCTGGAAACACAAGTACTGAGCATTAACCTGAATTTTGAAAAATAAAAGCAAATATGTGCAACATTGCATCATTGAGTTTAATTCTTATATAATTAAACAATTAACCCACATTGCTCATCTATGCTTTTAGATTTTATCTTTTTTATCTGTATCTACAGAGCTATATGTATTTTTATATATATATATCTGTTTGTTTTATAGATATGTAAAAGATATATATCTAAATCTATAGAAAATAGTTTTAAAAAACCCATAAAGATAGTTTACACTTTGCTATACCCAGTACCAGTTTTCTCATGTTGGCAGACTTGTGGTTAGTAACAATTGAAGCTAAAATTAATTGGGTTTTGTGCAAACACAAAAATTACATAATGTAAAATGATGTTTTCATGCCTTGATGATAATTAGTCTTAAAATGAACCACACAATGATGCAGCTTTTAGCACTGTCCTGGACAGTGGAAGGACAAGCACCTGGGGACAGAGAGATGAAGACTGATCCAGACATGAGAAAGTGTAAATTAAGACACATAAGACTTGAAAACAGCTATCAAAACAGCTATCTGATAATATACAAAGTATTTGACCACTTTCCAAAGGTCTAATTGACCAGAACAATCTGTAGTTTTCTCTATTTATTTGTTTTTCACATCAGTGATTTCAGTTTCCAGTAAGATTTTTTAGCAAACAAATATTTCTGAAGCATTTCAGTATGGAGAAGAATGGCTGCATGGAAAATGCAGACCACCAGCTGTTCCCCTGGGAATCCAGCAAAAAGGAACAGTTAATTTCTTATTAATGTAAGTGAGCTCATTATCTGGGTTGATTTCAGACTGAGTTCAGCAGTTCAGAGCCTCCTATTCCAGGAAATACAGAATTTATGTAACAGAAATGAAGAGAAAGTGAAGGAAGGGTTTTGTAAGTGCCTGTTTCCCAACTAAATGTTTTTGCTGCTCTGCTGTCAGGGTGGATGGGTGGAAGCTGAGATGGGATAGGCTGGGCCATACCCTGAGCTGCAGGAAGATTTTACAGACACTGAAGTACTTACAGAGAATTTCAGCACCCCATGCTGTGTTGCAATTTTCTTAGTATATGCCTACATCAGGAATAGTTTGTGCAACTGATATTCTCGTAAGTTCCAGAACAAACTCACCAAATGGCTTTTCT
The DNA here is from genome assembly GCA_036630365.1 of Acanthiza pusilla. Classification (NCBI taxonomy): domain Eukaryota; kingdom Metazoa; phylum Chordata; class Aves; order Passeriformes; family Acanthizidae; genus Acanthiza; species Acanthiza pusilla. The sequence continues at coordinate 16,585,038 of JAXCHO010000050.1, forward strand.
TGGACTTCTTTGTAGAGAACAAAAAGCTTTAAGGCTGGGCAGTCCTTTCCACGGGGACTGGCACTTTCTAGGCTGACATGAAGGCTTTAACACAACAGTGAGGCAAACGATATGCAAATGGTAGGGAATACAGGATTATCATTATGTCACCCCAGGACACCTGGGAATGCCTGAGCTCTGGTCCTGTGTTTGACTCTGATCCTTTGTTCCTGAGCACCCCTCAGAAAATACATATCTATTTCATAAGAATGATTTATTAACTTTAGTAATCTGAGATCTATATGGTGTACTCAGCAAGAGAATTAAGAGTGTAGCACCAGGTAGAATTATAATTTAATGGGGAAAAAATGTTCCGTGAGAAAGAATGAGCAAAAATACATTAATTTTCTCATAACATATCTCATAACATTTTCTAATAACATATCTCATGTTATTCAAGACGTATTTTTCAGATTTTATTCCACAGCCCTTTTGTCAGGGAATAAAATCAGAAATCTCTCACTCGTTCTTGCTCAGTCCCTCGTCCTGCTCCCAGAACACATTCCCCTTTCCTTGCCCTCCCTCGAACAGCTCATCTCAGCACCCCTGTGCAGTTCACCTGCCAAGCAGCGCCTGCACCTGCGGCAGAGCTGCGGGGGAGATGCCTCTGACTGCAGCAGGACAAGGTGAACCCTCCCCACACTGGGCCAGGGTTGGGCACAGCAGAACACAGATCAGGGCTTTCTGGACTTCAGGGCTTGTGTTTGCAAGCTAAATGGTACCCAGCTGCACAGACTACTGGGGTGGGTGTTGTTTTCTCCCCCTCGGGACACAGAGCTGCCCATGAGCCCTCTTCAGAACAGTTCCCCTCCCACAGGCACTGTCCCAGCTGCATTTGAGCACAGCATCCCCGAAGTGCTTGCTGAAAGCATGAGATGTCCTGTCTTTGGCCTTTTCACAGCCCCTGGCCTCCAACCGGCAGTGCTTGGCCCCCTCCCAGGGAGGAGTGTTTCCCAGACAGCCCCAGCCCTGTGCATGGCAAAAGCTGCAAGCTCTGTCTCACAGATGAGGGAGAGGTGCCACTGCCCGAGTCCAGTTCATGGAATGCTCTCTGCTTCTGAAAATAAACTTCTGAATGGCCAAAACAGGGTGTGAGTGAGCCCCCCACTCTGCCCCCCAAGACTGATGCCAGGGTGCTTATGGCAGGAGGGGCTGGGGATATTTCCACGGGTGGAATTACAGACTTCCAAATCCCAGGCTGCCGTTCTAACTATTAAACATTCTTCCAGGAGGGGGAAGCTAAAACTTCTATTGGAATACTGAGCCCACACACTGGCCATATTAGGTCCATCTCTCCTATTGTGTATCACCCTCATTCACTCTCCCTTCAGAGAAGAATCTCCCAGAAGCTTTACAAAAGATTTTTGAAATATCATTCTCTGCCTGAAACAAGAATTTTCTCCACCATGGGTGACAAAGCCTGGTATCTCTCTTTTCCTGGCTCTTACTTAAGGTATAAGATCCATATCCCCAACACAAACCATGCTGGGACTTCTAATTGGGTTTTCCTCCCACTGTAACTCCCTCTACCATCTGTTTCTCTTTTTCTCTCTGATGACACATCCCTCAGTCACTGAGCAGTGCCATGGCAAGCCAACCCAAGCCTGGAGACTCTGCTAGAGCAGCACCTTCCCTCTTCCCTGTGCTCAGTCTCAGCTCTGGGTGGGAGGTGGCACTTCAAACCACTGCCTGTCCCCCTGGGACACGGAGGGGATCATGTGCTGGTGGGTCACTGCATTCCAGTCCACATTCCAGGCTGGGCTTTACCTCCAGACTGGCCATAGGGCTTCTCTGAAAAAGGGGGCAGAAACCCCGGTGCCTCTGAAGTCTAGAGCAAACCTGTTTTTAAGCAGCAGCAGAGCTATTTAACCTCTGACACAACCAATTTTTCTGCTTAGTTGAAATTGCCCATCCCCAGCACTAATGAAGGGCTCTGGAGCCTCTCTGCTGAGATAATTGGTAGCCCCAGGCTTCAATAGGATCCAGGAACTGCTTTCCACTGCTTCATCTGAGGAGACAGTAATCTCTTGGAAACATGGTTACTTCTTCTGGCCTCTTTCCAGACCCCCAGTCATGTTAGAGTTGAGCTACAGCAAATGAAACTACATTAGAATTTCAAAACAGTACATAAGTGATCCTTGTTCATTGGTAAACTTGAAGCTAATGTTGCCTGCAGCTATTACTAGTGTTTTCAGAAATAATTCATTAGCTGCAAAAATCTTATTTCTCAGGAAATGAAACAAAAAAATAGTTGTTTCACTTTCGTTGTTAATTCCTTCCTTTCCATCTCCTTCAGAGCTCTCCAGGCTGCCAAGCTGAGGGCTTAGAGATTAAGGAGACACATTTCAGGTGAGCTCTTGGCCAGGTACCACAAGATGGTGCCTTTCACTATCTCCAGTACTTTACTCATGGTTTTCTGGGCGTGGTTTCTTGACCTGCCTGGCCCCCCTCGCAGAGGAGCAGTAGGACGGTCAGTGGTGGCCTCTGGCTGCCAGAGCATGACCACCAGAGCTCAGCGGAGAAACACAAAAGGACAGGTTGGATCAGCCAGGTTTTCCCAGCAGAGACACACTGCCAGCACTAAGCCGGGGGGACTGAGGAAGAGGGACTGCTTTCAGCCCCAGTGACTCCAACAGCTCTATTTTCCATGTAGTGAGGAAGACCTGGGAAGATGGGTTTTTTCTCTGCACTACATCTCTTTTGGTTTTGGTCCCAGAAGAAAAGCAACACATGCAACTGAGCAAGAGAGCAAGAGAGGAGAGTTTTGTAGATTTTCTCTCAAAGAAAAGACACTAGGGGTTGAAATCAAGCTTCATGTGCCAAATATTTTGGTCAACCTCACAACGTCTGAAAAATGCAAAACTAAATTTATTGTAATTTGGAGGCTCTGAAGAATTGAAGGCTTTTCGGAAAGCCTTGAAGAGCACCAAAAGCTCTGAACTAACTGCACCTCCCCTGGCTGCTCACTGCAAACGTGGATGAACCTCCCTCGCTCTGCACAGAAGGGGCCCAGCTGTCCAAACCAGCCCTGTCCGAGGAGAGAGGGAAGGTCACGCTGACGGTGTGGGAGTGGGAGCTTCCACCCAGCCGTCTCTCTCATACACATCTCAACTTTGCTGACAAATTTCAGACTCCTTTTCCCAGGACATGGAATTAAAACTTCAACATCTACGCAAAACATGAAAAATATGTGAATGATTTGCTTGCTGTCCTGGAGAGCTGAACTGCTCCTCTGCAGCAAAGTTAATGCTCCTCAATGCCATTGCAGACAGCCCCGCTGGGTGCTGCTCTGGGGGTCTGTGTTCCACAGCCCCCGGGCCAGGGAGCACCCCTGGCAGAGACAGCAGCCTCTGCTCTTGCTGGGGGGTGCCCACCCTCAGGGGCTCCTGCGCTCGGGCTGCCTGTGCCCCCCACCCCACGCTCCCATTCCCTCTGCTCGCAGTGGATGTGTCTGGAAGGGACATCTGGAAGGGAACTCATTTTTTCTCCTTAGTGGTTTGACACAACAATTAGATTGGGTTCAATTGCTGGGACTTCACCACCTGTGCTAATAGCTAAAATTGCTTTCAAAGATAGACTGCAATGTTTTGAATTTGGAGAGAGATTTCTGTCCCTTTTAATTACATTTTCTGTCTCCAATGAGACAATTATAAGCACTTCAATTGCACCCAGTGACCAGCTTTCCACTGTATGAGAGCACAGGAGAAAAAAGCATCCTCACCTCCCCCTTCTCTTTCCTCTTCCACCCACTAACTTCTTTGAGCAATTCACAAGTGTGTCATGCATATTCACCTCCATCCTGGCAGAGATCCTAGCAGAACTTAGACTGCCCAAAGCACCCTCCTGGAGCCACTGCACTATCCCAGCTGTTGCATCTGAGGACCAACCCCCAGTTCAGTGACCTTCGTAGGGCAGCACATGTATAAAGAAAAGCTGCACACTCCCATTCACTCCTCTTTCTCAGCTCAGGTCCCAAGTGCTGAAATCAAAGATATTATCCATAGTATAGAGAGGATATTGTCTCAGAAGTAGGAGGAGCACAGGAGGTGCCCACAGCACTGGCCTGTCATTCCAGTTATCTTCTCACAAAGATCTGTGATTTCAGCACTAAAAACTTTTCTGGAAAATGATCTGGAAGCTCAGGTTCCTGCTATGTGGTACCTGAGTACTGAAGGGCTGGTTCCTTCTAGCTAGAAGTCCTTTCTGCTCTTGAAACGGGAGCCCTGCAATCTTAAGCAACATCAAATATTGTTACTGTAAGATTGCTAGCTCTGTGGATAAATACTGCATTTAACATTCCTGTGTAATTAAGTGAAATGCTCTGGTCAAGAATGGAAGTTGATTAAAGGCAATATAAAAATATTGCCATCAATCCAGGAGCCCTGTACCTACAGACACCAGGATGCTGCCGAGCAGCCAATGTCAGCAGGATGGATTTGAAGGCCTCCTCTTGTGCAGGCTGTCGTGATGTCTCTTGGTGGAGCCACAGAGCATCTTACACAAACAGTAATGATACACATACAGCATATACACATACAGTGGTAGCTACAGCCCCATGGACTGATGCCAACAGAACCCAGAGCAGAAAAGAAGGAGGAAGGGTGAGAACTTGACTGAGATTAAGCCTGGGAGTAGGAGCAAACAGTGAGTCAGAAACTCACAGGATGCTTGCCCAGCCCGGTGCCCCTCTTGCCCCACACCCCACAGGGGAGAAGTATAATCCTGTAGCTGCAAACATCACCCACAGTTGGGATTTCTCCACTGAGATTCCTTCAGGATTGGCATACCTGGTTTGTGATGCCAAGAGACCAGGGAACAAAGAGCTGGGATTCCTGGAAATATTGAACTTCCAACCAAGCTGGCAATATCAACTGATTTTCAAAGCAAAATAATTTCCTTGATGTTTCTTTTTTTTTTTTTTTTTTTTTTACAGCTTCTAGAAAATCAGTCTGAAAAGCTTTGATAAGGTTCAGAGTTGTCTAGCTGCAGCTCTGACAGAGACACAAACCTTGTGTTAAACAATTTCCATCATAAACCCCAAGCAGTAGGGCACAGTCATGCAAGCTCCTACCAACACCTTGTCCTTGGGGACGCTGTCTCAGGAGTCAGCAGGATCTGGGGTTTACCTTTACCTAGTTAAACATGAATCACTGTTGTCTGATTAGAGATGATCTTCCCAGCACTCTTCTGACTAAATCATGCTGTTTTGACACACTAGTTCAGGAGCTGTCACTTTAATTATAAGAATGAGTGGTGATGCAGAAAACCAGCAGCAGCAGCAACAACAGCAAAAAGATTACAAATCCCCAACTGCTAAAACCAGAGCTTTCATGAGTGGAGAGGCTGGAGGAGCCGCTCACTGTACGTACACACAGGAGGGGACAAGCATCCGGAGAATCTTGCTGAGGGATCCTGAGCCCCTCACAGAAATGGTGAAGTTTACACTCCCCCTTTGACAGCTGAGAAGACGAAACAGAGAAGAGCTGCAGTCCTGGGGGTTTGTAAGAGGCCAGGAGCTGACCACGGCACCAGGGTCCCAGCCTTGCCACCCAACTGCAGCTGGCACCACTTGTGAGACATCAAAGTGCTGAGCCCAATATCAGATTATTGGCATTTTCAGATTAGGCAGCAGGCAGCAATAATGAACATTTTCTGCTCAAACCTTTTGGGGGTGAGTTGTTCTTTTCAAAAGAAATGGCTTCTTACTAGAAACAAACTTTCAACCTCTGTTTATCCTTCAAATTTTCTTCAAGATTTTCACATTTTTATCTAAGAAAGTCTTTGCAGACACCAAAAGTGCCCAGTTTGTGTAGCACCTTCCAAGTTGACCCAAGATTGTGCATTCATGTTCAGGAAAAAAGAAAAAAACAAACAACACAAAAAAGCCTTGGTTTTGCAACTTGCATTTAACAGGAAACTAAAAACATTCATTCTCACCAACATTCCTCACTTAGAAAAATCTCCTCCATGATTTCAATCCTACTTCCTAAAGACAGAGGTGAGACAAGAACTGCTCTGTCCCCCCAGCAAAGCTCTGGGTTTTCCCAGCTCTTCTCTCAGCAGCCCCCACGACCAACCACTGTGTGATTCTCCCAGGCACAGCCCCAGCCAGAGCAGTGGCCCCAGTTCTCTCCAGTTAAACCTGCTACCTACAAGAGTGAGCTGAGGAAAACCAACAGGAACCCTCCCAGCAATGAGTTTGTGACTCCAGACCTCAAGGAGGGGGGTCTGAAACCCTCCCTAACTTTGGGATAAATTCCAAGACAATATACAATCCAGAGCTCATACTGTCCAATCCTATTTACTAGAACAGTCAGAACTTGCACTTCCCCTGGCATCCTGTGCATGGTATTATACTATGCAATTTCCTTCTGCAGAAAGCCAAGTAACTGTACATGTCTGCACCTATTCTGCTAACTATGTAATTTTATAATTTCAGAACAGCAGCACAAACTGTTGGGGAGTTATCAGCAAGAACTGTTCTGCAATATTAATAGATGCAAAGATTAAGAAAATGAGCACACTAAGCACACAAATTAACAGTCAATTATAACACAGTGATCTACAGGGCCAGGATCTTGGGTAAAACAAATTTCTGCATTAAGCTTTACCATTTCCTCACTATGACAGAAGCCAAGGAGCAGACTAAACACAAGCTGATTGGAGAACTGGTTTTGATTTCCTTCTGTTTGTGCTCCAATCCAACCGGGATTTTTTTCTTGACTTTTCATCATTAAAAATTGAGATCCTCAGCTGGAGAGCAGAGGGAAGTGTAGGAACATCAGTTGAGCTTAATCTGGCTTTTACATAAATCCGACTCACTGGTGCTTTGGTTTTCTTGGCTCCTCCTTTCCTGTGGAGCCAGGCGGGTGCCTGGAAGGTGGAGCTGCCTGTGCACAACGGGCAGTGCCACATTATCAGAGCCCAACAGGATGATTTATGGAAGATGAGGACTCAGCTCCTGGCTTTGCGCATTTGCTGTGGGAGATGTTCTGTTGATAACCACTGGCGAAAGGTTTTTAGTGTTGTCATGGGAACGGCTGTCATCCTCAAGAGCAGCCTCTCCTCCATGCGAGGCTGCCTTGCTTGTTTACAGTACAAAGCCATTTCCTAGGAGTATTTCGCCTTGGATTTCCAATAATTTCACTTCTTCCAAAGCCCAGGTAACAGAAATTACAGAGATTATAATGATGAATGATGATGATGATGAATGGTGATAAAACTCCTAAAGGGCAACAGGCAGGACCCAGTATGTGTCAACACAATCAGCTAATTTTCATTTGCAGAGAAAGTGATCTGACACTTTCATTACCTTCTACTCAAAAGGCTCACTGTTGCTCTCTCTCACACACACTTCCCCTAGGAATTTACCAAGAGAATTTGTTTGTACAGTGGCACACGGTGTGGAGGTGAAGCCAGCACACTGCACAGCCCTTTCCAGGATGTGCTGATGCAGAGACATTTGCAATGCCTTGTGTCATCAAGTGACAGCCTGTGCAGAAACATAGCTGCTATGAGGGTCCCTCGGGGGCCAGAACTTTCATACTCCTGCATCCCCAGGCTACAGTGACAGCAGAAAAGGCCTGGCAGTCCTACCATGCCACCACCAGTAGCTCTTGACAAGGCCTTATGTTACCAGCTTTCAGGGATGATGGAGCAGCAACAAAAACCCTTTGAAGACTTTAGTTTTTTAAGCACTACTACACAAAAATTGCATCCTTTATAGCTTCAGTACTCAATTACAAAAGAATGTGGTAAAAGCAAGGTTTCACATGATCAACAGTTTGGGTCAATTTTGAAAAAGAAAAATTTTTCCAATAGGTGTCTCCATTCTGCTCCTGAAATGACCACCTGCCGCCTTAAGATTCGGTGGTTCAGTAAGGAGCTTCTGCAGGACAAGGAAAACCAGCCAGTGATAAAATGCTGCTCTGATTACAGACCACCAAGAAATGAAACTGCCTTTCGGCTTGACAGAGATTCTCACTGCAAAAACCAAAATTACATGCTCCAGTGATTTATTCCTAAACCATCTCTGGGGATCACAGCCTTCTGCTCACACACCAGCAAATGTTTCTGAGCAGGCCACAAGTTAGTGACAGGTTATGTTACACAGTGAAGTACAAGACTTTTTGGTTTTTTCCCTAAAATCTTCCTACTCTGGGATGATATCAGCCCCTGTGAGACTTTAATTCACAGACAGCTTCTAACAGCCAATAAGAAGCAGAGCCTTGCTCTCAAATCCCTCCTGCACTGGCCAAAGGCAGCAGGCACTTCCAGAGGTCTCCTGGTCCACCACACACCTCAGCAGCTGCTGCACAAATCCACAGTGCCCCTTGATGTCTCCGTGCAAAACCTTCAGCATGGTCATTAAAGGGGTTTGTGATCCAATTCCAGACCAGAGCTGGAGCTGAGCATTAAAACTCTGCTGGAGCCAGCCCCAGCCACTCACCTGGGTGGAACAAATGGAATGTCCTCGATCTCACCCTGCACCAAGTTCCTGTCTGGAACAAATCAGACAGCTTCAGAAGCTAAAGAGATGACACAGATTAATCAAACAGACAGACATTGGGAGAATGTCTCCAGTCCCCTTTATTTTCATTTCTAGAAAAGTATGAATATTAATCAGCAGAATATAAGGAAAATATTTCAAGTATTTCCCAGTTAAAAACACAATGCTATGGTACAGCAGAGCTGGCTTCCTATTCATAGCCCCAGGATTCCACTGCATTTGGGCCAGCTCAGAGATGTTCCTTGAACCTGATGTCCAAGACCCAGTTAGTCCCTGGTATCTTCTATTCTCAGATTTGAACAGGCTCATTTCTAAGTTCTGTCATTACCTCAGCAGCACAAGACCAACCCTTTGTAAGACTGAGGGTCAATATGAAATGATGAGACCAGGGAGAGTGAAAAGAGAAGGAACAGATACACAAGCACAAGCAGGAAGTATGCACAAAGTGCTGTTGCCACAAAAAGAAGGCACTTGAGTTAATCTACTTTGCATTGTTGATTCCTCATTGAGACTTTAGAAAAAGAATAATTAAACCTGGGTTCTTACGGCCTTGTTTGTCTGATTTGTTATTTGGTAAATTCTCAGTCCTTTCAAGAAAAGAGGAATTTGCAAGGAGTCATCAAGGTCAGACAAGCTTCTTCCAGGGAAAAAAAGAGATCGGCACTTCCCAGACAGCCTGATTTCTTTGGAAATCGAGGAGCACAGACAGACAGAGAGGATTCCCGCTGCCCCTATACAGCCAGTGACCTCTGGAAAGGCAGCGAAAGCAAAATCTCTGACATGGAGAAGTCATTGCTTTGGCTAGGGCTCCTGCTGCTGCACACTGGGGCTTGCTGGGGCTGTCAGGAGAAGTCAGATGAACAAGAAGCTGTGGACAGAAGGGCAGGAACAAGTGCCCAGCTGGCGAATTCTCCTCCAGGTTCCCCTGCATCGATGGTTCCCCACCGCCTGCCAGTGCAACAGCTGGTTCCTGAAACACACCATTACAGGGAGAAGGTGAGAGAAAATGAGCTGCACCCTCACTGCAGGGCAGTCACAACGACGTTCAAATCACCCAGTAAATCCATTCAGTCTGATAACATCCATCTTCACTCCATGGGCCCGATTCTGCCTCTCTACCACTGTAAAGCAGCAGCAGCCACAGGTGAGGCCCACAGGTCATACCAGCCTGAAGTAAAACCTAATGGTGACAGGAACAGACATTTTCCTCTAGCACGGTGCCCTTCCCATATTTTACCATTCGGTGGTTTAAGGGAATTTCTCACATAGGAATCTCCCAGCCCTGACCTTTGCAGAAGCACAACTACCACAGCTGGGTCAGGTCTTGTCCTATGAAGAGAGCTGTCCACAGGTAGCCCAAAGACCCCCTCGGTTTATAGCTCTGTGGAAACTGGAATGATTGCTCTGGCTCCAGATATGCCTGCCCTCGGCTTAATGAGGTGTCATGCTTGAGAGCAGGGATTTATGCATCACACTAGGTTGGAAAAGGCTCACTGTGTTTTCCTCTTGGCTTGGGGTCATTTCAAAGCACCAGAATCTGAACAGGGAGGATTAAGATCCCAAAAGCTGGCTGCGCACAGAGCAACCTCACACCTTCAAAACTCTGGGCGGCAGCTTTACCTTTACTCCTTAAACACATAAGCTCACAAGTAGTGGGCTTCCCTGCTGGCTCTCACAGGTCTATAATGACATGGACCCATCAGTTCATTTCACCAGCTCATCTTACTCTGGGAACAATTTCTAGGCTCTGCTTAACTGGGATGGACTTAAAATATCTGCTGAAATGTGGGCTGAGTTCTGATTTCAGTGAACCAGTCACCACTCAGCCCAACTCCCTTATTGCTGCCTCTCTCCCCAGTCTTCAGCCTCCCCAGTCCTGATCTGAGGATCATTCCCACAGGACACAGTCTCCTTTTTTGTGGGCTTCCATTCCACATACAGTGCTGTTCAGCAGATCAGGTGGATGACAATGCCTCCTTCTTTCTGCAGCCCAATGAGGAAATTAATTTCTGAATATATCTTTTACTTCACTTAATCTGATGCTCCTGGCTGGCTCCAGAGTTTCATTAAAATAACATTACTGTAAGCTTTTATAATAATTTACATGTTGAATGCAGGTAAGAGCTACTCCTGGCCACAGCAATTAAGATTTTTTCCTTCCTTATCTAAAAGCTTACATAACAAGCTGAGGAGGAAAGGAAAAACTCTAATGACTTTCTCTTCCTGAAAGACAGAGAAAAATCATGCCCACAAAGGCCATTGCTGGCAGTCTTGGTAGTGCAACACTGTGTGCTTGAGGTCTGAAAATCCTACTTTAGAATTTCTAGTGCAAACAAACATGCTTATTTCAACCTTTACATAAGTTTTAAATATATCCCTGCCCAGCACTGATGGGCAATTATTTTCTCAGGCAGGGTTGCTAACCAGTTTCAGAGGATGCCTTTAGTAAACCACCAATGGGATTAGGAGGTAGCAGGATTAAGGTAGTGCAGAACTGTGCCTCCAGTGATCACCACAGAGATTTGGGAGCCAGGAGTTTTCTTGTTGCTGGCTCTGCCCCAGATGTGTTTCCCAGCTTCAAGCCGTCCTTCATCCTCGCTGGAGACTACCCAATTTGTACAACCTGGGTGGTCCCCATCTAGCACCTCAAAGCTTCTTCAGTTCTCTGGGGAAAGGATGCTGAATGTGCGGAAATTTAACAATACCTTCATCTGACCTCAGGTGCCAGCACATACCCCAAGTTCCTAAGCCAGCTACCATTCACCAGAAGTACTCACAGAGGGTCACCTCTAGAAACAAAATCCCCAGTGCTGAAAAATCAGAAACAGAACTGGCCTTATTTGACATCTGACAGGACTGTTAACCTTAGAAACATGGCTGGAGTGTCTTTACACTCCACAAATGTGCCACCCTAAAGTCAGTGAGATTTAGCAGATTAAGTGCAGGTACTCCCACACACAGTCCTGGCTCTGCCCCTGGTTCATTACATGAGTTTCACCACGCCATTTCAACTCTGCAAGAAACTCGTGGTAAGCAGCAAGGAGAAGTTAATATAGGCAGAATGCTCCACAGAGCTGCACTCGCTGCATTGTGACCCTGAAACAAGTGGCTCAAGGGAGAAGAATGCAAGATTCAACATTAAACAAGAGCTAAAACTCTTACTTCTGGCTGCCGGTGCCATCGCCATAGCAGTGCTGACTCGTGGAGTGCAGAGCCGGGTGCTGGCATTCCACGCAGACGGTGTGGCCCTCCCTGAGGTAGCGCATCCAGTGCGTGTACGCGTGGTGGCTGTGCAGGCAACCGGGCGTGATGGCCACGAGCTGGAACTCCACGCAGTACCTGCAAGCGAACAACCATGCAGGGCAGCTCAAAAACCAGGGGAGGTCCTGCACGGGGCTGCCAGAGCCACACTCACCTGCAAGACCACAGATCACTAAGAAAAACCATACCAAACCAAAAATCCCCACATCCAAGGTCATTAAAAGGAGGACATGTGGTGTACCTGCATTTTGACAAGGTTAAATAGGGAATAAAGCTATTCTGATGATTCTTTCAGCTAACATATCAAAACTACCAGTTATAACTGGCATTTATTTTTACCAATAGAGACACAGATTGGTCAAGCATTTGACTAATCTAATTCCAAGTCTGATATCCACTTGCTGAGCCACATTTCCTCTATCATCTCGTCTCAGTTACTTAGAGTGGGTTTTGTAGAGCAGCTTGTGACAGGAGCTAAGATTTGGTTTGTAAAGGTTTTCCTGGCGATGATCTCCTCCTGCAACCAGAGAGACTCTGCAGGCGTATGGCTGAATCCCTGGGCTGAGCCTCCAACTTACCCTGCCCTTTCATTGCCATCAGCTGCAGCTCTTTTCTTCCTCGCTCTTCCAAACCCTCCTGTAGTTATTAATGCTGGGACTGTGTATATCAAAGAGAAAGGGTACAGAGCGTCAGTGGCAATGCTGCTCTAAGGCTCTTTGTGTCTGCAAAACAGCGAAGATGGGCTTTTAATGTCATAGAGTTTTATCTTCAGCAGGAGACAGAAACAGTTCTAACTTTGTATTTTCATATTATCCATGACTGTCAACCATTTCACTAAGAAGAGAATCGGTATAGCTGCCAGATTTTTGCCTGAACAGAGTAAGCCTACTTATAGGCATACCCAAAGAGAGGGAGGCAATATTCACTTAATGCCAACTCTCAAGAGGTTTGAAGAAGTCAGCTGCAGCTGACATCCAGACCGGACAGATTTTAATCCCAAAATACCAACCAAAATGACAAGCGATTCTTTGAAAAGAATCAGTAAAGACATTCCATGAAAATCTGATTTGAACAAACTAAATGCAGGTTTTTTCTCCAGAAACTATGTGGAGGTCTCCTCTGCCTGCACTCCGCTTCAGTGCAGAGAAGTCACATCTCAGCTCTAAGAGGTATTACTCCTTTGTGACTTTTTGCAGATAACTCATAAAATAAATAAATACATATATATAATTTTTTTTAAGTGTTCAACACCCGCTTACAGAAGTTTTAAACAGACATAAATCTGCCAATCTTACCAAAATTTCCAGAGATTTACACTTGTATAAGTGAGAGCACAGCAGACCTGTAACATCTCACTTTTAAGACACAGCAGATCACAGCAAATGGCAGGCACCACTTCCAACACTGTCCTGGGAAGGACATGTCTAAGCCCATGTATGAAGAGCTCAGTTCTCAATTAGCCCAGTCAGGCACAGGGCAAACATACCAGTGTCTAAAAACAATTCTTCAAATAGAATAAAAATCAGTTCTGCTGACCCAAAGCAGACTCCACCCCATGACTACCCAGACACTTTTCAGTGGACTTACTCAGGGACTGTTGGCACTCTGTTCCTTGCCGAGTCCAGTACTCTACACAGCCAGCCCTCTCCTCCAGAGCAGGACATGCCTCTCCCCCGTTCCTGGGCTTCTGGATGATGCGCCTCATCCGGACACGATATGTTGTCTTGCAAGGCTCTGTACAGCCACTCCAGGCACTCCACTGAGACACAACACAGGGGATAACTGGAGGAAGAGCAACAAATGGGGATGTGGAAGGTTACAGGAATGATGTCAGTGACACGCCTTCTCCAGAAAAAAACACTTTTTCACATAGCTCAGTACAACCTTCCTTCTTTCAGACTTGTCCCATAGTTGTCTTGGGCAGCTCTCAGTAGTTCTCCAGACTCCTCCACCTTCCCCACAAGCCGCGCTGAGCCCGGCGGTGCCTGGACACGCGGCCAGAGGGTCAGCAGGGCCGGTCCGCTCGGGGGCAGTGGGGCCGGTGGGGCCAGGAGCGGCTGCGGCCCCGCCCCAGTCCCTCACCTGGGCAGGCCTGGGCGTAGTCGTGGCAGCAGTCGAGGGTGCGGGCGCACGCCTGGTCGCAGTAGCAGGGCCCGGTGGAGCCGTCGGGCCGCCGGCCGGTGCTCCGGCAGGTGGGGTCGCGGCCAGGGCAGCACAGCCCGCGGGCGGCGCAGCCGGAGGCGCGGCGGAGCAGGGCCGGCGGCGGCAGCAGCAGCAGCAGCAGCGCCGGGAGCCAGCGGCGACTGCCGGCCATGGCCTTGGGCTCCGCTACCTGCGCTGCCGCCTCCCGCTCCGGCTGCGGCGGGGCGCTGGGGCGGAGGAGCCGGCCCGGCCCGGCCCCCGCACGGGGCAGGAGGCGGCCACACCGGGCGGGGTCGGGCGAGCCGTGTGGCGGCCGCTCCCCCGTGGCCGCCGTGTCCCCGTGTCCCCGGCCGGGGCAGAGCCCGCGGCACCCGCTGCGGCTGTACCGAACCGTGCCGGGGCCGTGCCCGCTGTGCTGGGGCTGTACCCGCTGTGCTGGGGCTGTACCGGCGCTGTACCGAACCGTGCCGGGGCCGTGCCCGCTGTGCTGGGGCTGTACCGGGGCTGTACCGAACCGTGCCGGGGCCGTGCCCGCTGTACTGGGGCTGTGCCCGCTGTACTGCGGTTGTACCGGCGCTGTACCGAGCCGTGCCGGGGCTGTGCCTGCTGTACCGGGGCTGTGCCGAACCGTGCCGGGGCCGTGCCTGCTGTACTCGGGCTGTACCCGCTGTGCTGGGGTTGTACCGGCGCTGTACCGAGCCGTGCCGGGGCTGTGCCTGCTGTACCGGCGCTGTACCGAGCCGTGCCGGGGCTGTGCCTGCTGTACCGGGGCTGTGCCGGGGCTGTGCCTGCTGTACCGGGGCTGTGCCGAACCGTGCCGGGGCCGTGCCCAGTCGGTGCTGCTCACACCAACATCCTCATCGCCTGCCGCCTGTGTGGCACCTCACGCTGGCCGCGCACCCGACAGTCCTGTGGACTCATCAAAAACTCTTCAGCCCTGACTGCTGGCATTTACCCACCAGATTATCGAAAGATTATCATCAAAAACAGATGATCAAGGAGACTTCTTTTTTTTTTTTTTTTTTTTTTTTTTTTTTTTTTTGGTAGGGGCAGATTTAAGTCCCGCATACCTCAGGAGCCATTAACAAACAGAAAATACTTCATTGCCAGTACAGCAGCTCCTAAGGAGCACGATCCAGCTGGCTATGCTACCTCTCTACAGAATTACCCTGAATTTTCTTCTTAATTCGAAATACAAGAAGCTTAGAGAGATTACAGCCACTCCTGTGAATTATTTAGCTATTCACTACAAAGCAAAAGGCTTTACTGTAACTTTTTAATCAAAGAGGTTTTCTCTGAAATATTGATCACAACAGATGTTATACCTTACTGAACAGTGACCTGGGATTTATAAAACCCACACACTGATTTTCTTTGCAAGTGGTTTTGCTATTGTACTAAGATTGGGTATGAACAGAGTGTTCCTACTTCAGGGAAACTGCAGCAAAGATGTTTCTAGAAAAATCAGAAAATAATATTATATTAGAGGATAGGTTAACACCTTCAGCATGTGTAATTCTGGAGGCATGGGCACAGAAGAGACCTGACACTGAATCAGCTTCGGCATAGCATGGTAAAATGTTACCAAAATATAAGAAATAAAAAGAACTTTAGCTTCTTTGTGTATCACTAGATGTCTGCACTAAAGAACAGACATCTCATTTTCTTGGCAGTGGTCAGATATTGTCACCTTGGAAATCCCACGTGTGACAAATCCTTCAGTGGGCAAGAGGCAAAAAGGCTGGGGAGGAAATCCATGGCTATGGCGTCTAGGAAGTAGGAATTTCAAGATACCAGGTGTTAATTCTTGCCTCTGCCAATGAGTCACTTACTATATGACCTCCGGTAAGTCATTTAACCAATGCATGTCTCGTTCTTGATCTAGAACAGGAAGGACATTCAAAAGGAGATTGCATTACTCAGCTAATCAGTTCACACACAAGAGGCGGTGCGGCTCTTGTGTAATTCCCTGAGGGGCAGTAACAGAGCACACTGCCCAGGTCCAGCACCCGTGCTGCCACACTCCACATCCCCCTGCCAACAAGTGAGGTAGGAGGAACACCTTCACATTGTTCTGAGATACACAGACTGAAAGAAAAATAGCTTCAGAAAGCTATGGGTCCACATAAAGACTGCAATTTTGACTGCCCCTGTGCTGGTAGGAAAATTGGATCTGGGTCCAGGCATCTCAGTAGGGCTTTTATTCAATCCCCCCAGCAAGTTCTTGGGAGCAAACTTTCTTATCTTACATTCCTCTAGACCACGTTAGCAGAAAACCACAGGCACTGACCGGAGTGACATCTCTTACGAGCACTGCACAATCCAGATGTGCATGGTCCAGATGTGCACAGTAGAGATTGCAACATGGTCCAAAGGGGGCAAAACCAGTATTTGCTTCTGCAAGAAGAGTTAGGCTGTCAACTGCTCTGCTTTCAACCACTCACAGTAACTGTGACAGCAAGTGGGATGAGTTACAGCTGCAGATGCTGAGAGTCCAGGCAGCACGCACACAGCTCTCACAGGACACGGGCACTGTTCCTACTCTTCCAGTTCCTGAGGTCCTTGTCCCCACTATGAGGGAAATGAACATGAATAAACCCTGCAATGAACACCGCTACAACTCTGTCTACAGGGCTACCAGCCTCACCAGCTCTCAGGGACCCTCTATAGTTTTAACGACCAGGCAAACCTACAGGAAACCACAACTCACCCGTGGCTGAACCCAGGGTGGCAGTCCTGAAGGCCTAAGAGATCCTGTCTTCTGTTAGCCTTGCAGACCCCCCAGGAGGCTTTATATCTTCCCCTTCCCAGCTCCTGAGCCACAGCTGGGGAAACAGCAATGCTGTGATTGATGGACAGGCTCCTGCCATTAGACAGAGGGAACATCTGACAACACCCAGATAACGGTGAGCTTTCCTCTTCAGTGTGAGGGAAAATCATTAGACTCATCCATGGATAGATGCCTTTGTCAGATTCCCTGTCACAATTCAGACAGGGAAAAGGCAGCTCAGAGGAGACAACGACCTTTACATTTTGGTTAAAAAAAAAAAAAAAGAAAAGGAAAAACAGCAAGGGGAGAACCCACCAATGCCCCTTCCAGCAGCCTGCAACACAGGGTAACATAGGCACCCTCTTGCCACTTGAAAAGATGACTTCATCACATCCCAGGCAGCAGCCTGTGCCATCCTCTGTGCCCATCGCATCCAGCCCTCACAGCTTGGTGACCCTGCACCCAGACACACAGCCCTGATTCTGCTCTCTGTCACTGAGGAAATCCTCTACCTGCTCTGCACTATTCCTGCAAGGACTTTTCTCCAGGGCAGGAAAAGAACAATAAGGAGCAGATTTGCAACTGCTTTATAAACTAACAAGATGACTCAGCAGTTGTTCCCTGCTCACCAAAGCTTCGACTTGCCAAAGGGCTATGGAACAGCAGGTCTACCTGGTCAGCTCTGTCAGAACAAAAACCTGTCTGTATGCAAAAACATTGACCAAGTCACTGTAACTCCTTTTGAGAGGTGAAACCTCTCCAGCATCCCTTTCACTCCTGCTGATATTGCTACTTACCTTTACAGCCAGCAACCTCACTCAGGAGAACGTCAAGAGCACTCTGGTACCCAGCATATCACCCAGGACCGAAGGCAAGGCTGGTGGGACCATGGTCATAGTTAGAGGAGTGACAGAGAGGGCTCCTCCTTACAGAAGGAAATAATGACCAGCAGCACAAAATATGTCACCCATATGACACAGCAGCAGCTGCTGTGTGTGTGCCTAAGGTGCAGGTTTGGGTAAGCCAGGAACCACCAAGGGATGCACATTGCTGCTGGCACCTTTGGCAAACAACCTTTTCCCCAGGCAGTTTTTCTAAACCCTACTAAGGCATTTCCACAGGAACATAAATTGCTGACTAACAAAAGTTCTCTGACACTTCCAGTCCTCCTCTGTAGACTTCCAAGAAAATTGCACCTATAAATACCCTGCTGTAAAAAAGTGATGGCAAATACTCAGAGAAAAAGTCTGCTTTGAGCTGCTGGTGTCCAGGGCCTGATCCACATCTGCTAAAACATTAATTCACTCTCAAGACAGATCTTCCCCCGTGAGGGCTATATCTCAGAGAAAAAATGTTTTTATAACCTCTTATTAGCCTAAATTCCTGGAAACATGAATGGAGACCAAGCCAGTATAACAATTACAGCACTGCTCTTGTCAGGCTGCAGATGATCTGAAGCCATCTACGTGACATGGCAACCATGTCTCTTCATCAGCAGGGCAGATTTGGAAATACTGGTGGGGGTAAGGTAATGTCCACCACTGCTGCACAAAGCGAGTACACACACTCCAACCTACTAAACAAGGGCAGAGGTAGAACTCAGTATTTCTTCTCACTGAGGAATGGTACCCGGAAGGTTGCTGCTGCCCACAGGCCAGGCTCTTTCCCAGAGCAAAGTCCAAGTACTCCAGAGTGTGGGGGAGGATCAAAAGGAAAAGCCTCACCTGTCCGTTAAAGAGCAGCCCTGAACCAGAGGCCATTGAAGACACTGCAGCCACCCACAGTGGAAGGAGCAAGTACTGTGGAGCTGCTCTGAGTGCAGACACACCTCCAGAGAGTGGCTTTTCTGAGCAGGGTCCAGGGCATCTGTCTGGGCAAGCAGCTTCCCCATGAGGCTGCATTTACTGACTGACCACCCTTGTGCAGCAGCCAAGCCTCCCCAGCCCACAGGAAGGACACCTGCCACCCTCCCGACTGGAAAATGGGCATTGCTTGCCAATCAGCGCTGAGACCTCATCTCCAAAAGGTCCTGTTGGCCCTGGACATACTCGCTGAAGAATGTTACATGAACCCGAGGCAGTCTGCAGTGTAGAGGAATGAGGCCAGCCCCTGGATTTAGTATTTGCTTTAAGACTGAGGAAGTCAAGCTTATTCTGAGCACTAGAGGGAAGATTTTAAACTGACACAGTCACAGCATTCAGAACTTAGCAGAGCAAGCGACAGGCATAGACAAGTGTAGACAATCCAGTGGACATTGTCCCAAACATAACACTACAGAAATCAGGCAGGATTACACAGATAGAAGTAGTCCTGAACCTGTTTCTATTTCCAAGACATTTTGTTGCACTCCAGCCTTGCAACGGATCTGCCAAACAGGGTGGAAGATTCTAGAAGTTATAGCTGCAGAACGTCTCTTTAAAACACTGGCTGCTGTAGGAGACAGAAACGCTGTGCTTCAAAACAAAGTCTTCCCCTTACTGCCAGGAGCAGTCTGAGGGTCCCAAAATCCTGATCTTCCTCAGGCGCTCACATACTCAAATTGAGCTTCGCTGGCTGTCCATGGTAAAGTGGAGCTTGTCAACACAGCTGATGTGTGAGATAATCATATCACTGAACAGAGATGGAAGCAGGAAATAATGGAGGAAGTAGAAGCAGCAATGAGTAATGGACTGTGCTTTGCTATAAGCTAATGCAGCTGCTAACACATGGGTCTAAAAAGAATGTAATAATCACCATGCAGTCAAAATATGCCTGGGTCTTTGGGAATACAAATGTTAAACCTCTCCCTGTGTATGAAAATTTCTATTAAAAGCAACATCAGACAGAGAAATAATCGGTGCTATTTTCTTCTCAAATGCTCATGGCACCAAGAAACAGATCTGTTTGAGAAAAGTAAACATTTGCTTAAACAATCCAGCCCAGTGAGTGACTCCAGGTTTCAGTTTAGAAAGCTAGACAAGCACCTACAGCAAGGTCTGTTTCTGCTACAACTGATGGCACTGGCAATTCTGCCCTGCAGAGCCTGCACAGCACAGCACCCAGCACAGACAGGCCGTGGCTCTGCTTTGCAGCCGCCAAGAGCTGCAAGGGAGCTCTCTGCAAAGGAAGAGCTGCAAATCAGCCTTTATCCACAACACCTTCCGGCCCTCCATCTCTTTGATCAAATCATCCAGCAGACAAACCCAGGAGCCGACCAGGGCTGGCACAAGTCAGGCTGCTTTAATTTCAGAGTTAAGCCTCCCCAGCTCTTATCAAAGCACTGTAGTGAGAGATTTTTAAATGGGGCTGTCTTGCCCCCCGTACCTGCTACACCGAAGCAGTGCGTGCACCGGTTCCCTGTGCCCCGGGAGGCTGTGGCACGGCCGCTCTGGGGACACGGCAGCAGCTCTGGGCACGCCATGGGCCAGGCCAGGCCGGGGCTGCCCTGAGGGGAGGCAGCCGCCACATAGCGCCCCCTGCTGGCTGGGCATGATGGGAACAGCGCCCCCTGCTGGCCGGGCATGACGGGACCAGCACAGCGCCCCCTGCTGGCCGGGCATGATGGGAACAGCGCCCCCTGCTGGCCGGGCACGGCGGGAACAGCGCCCCCTGCTGGCCGGGCACGGCGGGAACAGCGCCCCCCGCTGGCCGGGCACGGCAGGAACAGCGCCCCCTGCTGGCCGGGCACGGCGGGAACAGCGCCCCCCGCTGGCCGGGCATGACGAGAACAGCACAGCGCCCCCTGCTGGCCGGGCACGGCGGGAACAGCGCCCCCTGCTGGCCGGGCACGGCGGGAACAGCGCCCCCCGCTGGCCGGGCATGACGGGAACAGCGCCCCCTGCTGGCCGGGCACGGCAGGAACAGCGTCCCCTGCTGGCCGGGCACGGCGGGAACAGCGCCCCCTGCTGGCCAGGCATGATGGGCACAGTGCCCCCTGCTGGCCGGGCACGGTGGGAACAGCGTCCCCTGCTGGCCAGGCACGGTAGGAACAGCGCCCCCTGCTGGCTGGGCACGGTAGGAACAGCGCCCCCTGCTGGCCGGGCACAGCGGGAACAGCACAGCGCCCCCTGCTGGCCAGGCACAGCACAGTACCCCCCAGGTCTGCGGGTCCCAAGCCCCCCCTCCCCCCCCAGCTACCCAAACCTCATGTCTCACACTCTTGCTCTGCAACCCTGCATGTTTGCCAGGACAGCCAAAACCCCCGTTCTGCACCAGCTGCTCCCCAGAGCAGCTCTGGGACCGGCTGAGCACAGACTGCACCTCTTCCCAGCCCTGGTGACACTTCCTGCAGCACAGCAGCAGCCACAAGCCTCAGCCAAGCACTTCCACTCCAGGGTATGTGGAGCTCTATTGCCACCACCTCATGCCTCTCCTCTTGGCTTGAGGCAGCAGGCAGCTCCATCATCACTCAGCAGCACCTGCTGTGCTCTTTAGCTCCCTCAGCAATGGGGAGATCCAGGAATGGAGCAGTCAAAGGTGGGCCAAGAGAATTTCAGTCACCAGCTGAACTCATGCAGTACTCAGATTTTATTAAAAACAGGCTCCCAACAGTACAGAAACACACTGTGCTGCAGCACCCCAGACATCCCTTGCACTTCAGACTGCCAGGGATACACTAATGGTTTCTGGGTGGCAGGGAGAACCAAGCCCAGACTCCTTTCCTTACAGAGCCATCCCCCCACACCTGCCCACTGCGCCAAGGAGAGGCTTCCTTGCCTTTAGTGACTGGCAGGATAACATGAGCTGTCAGGCAGGGAGTGCAGCCCCTGCAGACAAAAGCATCCAACTGCATTAAACATGCAGCAAATGCCAGAATCCATTCACTTACACGCCTTGTACCCAGGAGACAAAAAAATGTAACACCCTCTATCTAAGTTGGCAGGACACAAATTCGTCACCCGTGACAGCTGAGAAAAGGCCAGAGCTGTTGCAGGGTGCTGTGAACACTGTGGCTCGGATGAGGATCCAGGCAGAAGCATGGGAGCAGCAGAACCATCCACCTTCTTCAGCAGAACACCGAAACCCCAGCAGGGCCCAGGACAACTTCTCACAAGTCTCTGCCTGTCAAGAGAACATGCAACGTTTTGTCTATTCACTCTACCACAAACAGCAATATCCACCTTTCAAACCCACCATCAGACAAGGGCTGCTCTGCAAAGAGAAGCTTCCTCCCTGCCAGGCACTCCAAACAGGATAAACTCAAACTGCACTGTGGGAGCTCACAGTAGGACTTCCCATCCGCCTGGGATCTCCCAGAGCAGAGTGCCAGAGTTCAGTCAGCCCAGCTTGCTCTACCATTTGACACTGAGCACTTGTGTCCTTTTGCATCCAGGAACAGAGAGGGCACAGTGCTGCTCTTGAGAGACTTCAGCCTCCCGGGAGACAGAGCAGCTGCACCTGAACAGCAACACAGGCTGGGACTGGACATGCCAGTGGCAACAGCTGGTTAGCTGAAGAGGCTCTGTTAAGCACAATTTCTAAAGCAATACTGAAATCTTAACCAAACAGACAGACTTGAAAATGTCACATAGCTGATCTTCAAGTAAGAAAAAGAACAAAAGCAATGCCTCTCTTGCAAACAGACATACTGTTGAAAGCATGACTTTCATGCACTTCTCAAGGCAAGGAGAACATTCCATTCAGAGGGAGGAAAAAACCCAAAAACTATCAAGAACAAAAGCTCCCAGACTCTGCAAGAAGAACCTCATTTCAACACTGCTTAAATGGGGCAAGACAAAAACGTTACATTTCAGTCTTGAAGTTGAATCTAAACCTTTCAGACCTCTCTGCCACTAACAGGAACTTCCCCGCAGAAAACCGAGTATTTCAACAGGGATACCCAGGTTTTAACACTTACAAAGGCCCCTTCTGCAACACTAATCCCCACTTCACCAAATCTCCAGGGACAAGACCTTGTCAAGGGACTGCAGAAGTAAGTTCCTTGGAGAAAAGTGGTCTTTCCCTTTAATAAAGCCAGTGAACATATGTGAATTAAAGACTTACCATTCTCCCCTGACAAAGGGGCACACGTGGTGGAACGAACCTCACACACTTCTTCACTGTCAGCTGCAGCCTTAACTTCAGGTCTGCCCAAGGTTCAACCCCCCACCTCTGCCTCCACAGGGCCCTGTGGGTAAAGCCAAAGGGAACAGTCAACACCAGGCCCTGCCAGGGTGTGGGACACAGCAGCACTTCCCTGCTGGTGCATCAGACATGATCTGGCTTGAACAGCAACAAATCAACACTGTCGCTCTGATGGGGAAAAAATTCAGTCATCATTTACACCAGCAAGCCCCTAGGAGCTGTAGCTGCACTCCCACAGCAGCTGTGCCACGCCCTCACCTCCCCAGCAGAGCCACAGGCAAATGGCACAGGCAAATGGCAGAGCCATGCCCACAGCTGCAATCCCTCCACACTGCCTTAAGCTGGCCAGCAAGGGTCAGGGCAGAAAAGCCTTGCCAGCAGCACCTCCCAAAGGGCCGCACTTCAGCCAGAATGGTTCCTGCTCCTTACTGGGGCAGCCCATCCATGCAGTGCTGTTAAAATGAGCCCTCTGAACACAATGCAGCACGGAAGCAAACAGGACAGAGCTGTAAGCCCCATCCTGCTCCAGCTCAGCACACACAGGGGCAGCTTGCAGCTTCCTTGCCCTGCTGGTTGCTGTTCAGTAGCCACACCTGGCACTTTGGACATGACGAAGAGGAGGCCTCATTGCAATGCTTCTGCAGCAGGAAAATCCCTGTACTCACCCCTACAACACCTAGACTAATACTCATCAGTCTCGTCTCCAGGGATAAACTGGAAGCAACTCACTTGCAGAAAATTATTTCCTCCCCTCTTTTTTTTAATCCCTTCTTTTTTTAATTTAAACACATAATTCACATTTACTTCAAAGACTTACCATTATTTGCTAGAGCTTCAGGCATGATGGAGCAAACCAGACAACTGCCCTCATCACACACTTCTTCACTGTCAGCTGCAGCCTTAACTTCAGGTCTGCCCAAGGTTCAACCCCCCACCTCTGCCTCCACAGGGCCCTGTGGGTAAAGCCAAAGGAACAGTCAGCATCGTGACCCTCATTCCAGTATTTTGGACGTTTGGTAACACCAGGGTGTGGGACACAGCAGCACTTCCCTGCTGGTGCATCAGACCTGATCTGGCTTGAACAGCAAGAAATCAACATTGTCGCTCTGATGGGGAAAAAATTCAGTCATCATTTACACCAGCAAGTCCCTAGGAGCTGTAGCTGCACTCCCACGGCAGCTGTGCCACGCCCTCACCTATCCTAGCAGAGCTACAGGCAATGAGGGAGTTCATGTAAATCCTTCCCCCAAAATAGGTGGCTGGTTGGCATGCTCTACAGGCTCACCAGACAGGGAAATATTTTAAAAAAAAAGAACACCAATGTATGGGGGTTCCAGAGCAGAGTGCAAGACATTTAACTGAAAAAGAGGCAACAGGCAGACCTCAACAGGTTCTTGTCTTTTGCAGCCTCAGGCCTGGTGTCCATGCGAGGCTCCCGCTCCCCGCCCATGCAGCCGCAGCAGGCTGGGAGCGCCAGGACCGTGCAGTGCCCGGGGCGGGGCAGGACCCCCAGACAGCCCCCGGAGCCACCCCCGGCCCGGGCTGCACCCCCCGGGAGGGACCCACACGTGGCTCCTCTCCAGACACCACCCTGGCAATGCACAGCCCAAGTAATTCAGTAACTCCTCTGAAAGAGCAAATATACGTCCGTGTGGTTTTAGATCAGTACGATGCAGTTGTTTTACAGACTTACCGCTCGGTCCCGGCGGCGGCTCAGGCCTGCGCGCACACGCCGGGGAAGAGCCCCCATGGCCGGCCCGGCTCCGGACACGCGGCTCCCGCGGGCAGCCTGGGGAACAAAAGGCAGTGAGCACCGGGAGCAGTGGAGAGTGAGCACCGGCCCGGCTCCGGGCCCCGGGCAGCCTGGGGAACAAAAGGCTCCGAGCGCCGGGAGCAGCGCACGCTCAGCACCGGCCCGCGGCCGTTCCGCTGGTGCCTCAGACACGATCTGGCTTGGACAGCGATAGTCAACACTGTCGCTCTGACGGGGAAAGAGTCATCACCGCTACCAGCGAAGGCCCGGACACGTCCAGGGAGCTCCGTGTGACCTTCCCGGTAAAGCGGCCGGGCCGGCGCGGCGCCCTGGCGGACAGGCCCCGAGGGCTCGCACGGCGCGGCGGATCGGGCACGGAGACGCCGCTGGCCGCCCGCAGAGGCCCGGCCGCCCCGCGGGGAGGGGCAGAGGGGAATCCCGAACCACCCAGCCACCCAGCCCCGCCGCTACTCACGCCGCCTCGGCCGCTCCGGAGCAAGAGGCCGCGGCAGGCCGCGCGGGGCTCTTTATGGGCCCGGCAGGCCCCGCCCCGGGCCCGCCCGCTCGCGGCGCTGGGGCTGCCGTCAGCGCCAGGCCGGGCGGGGCCGCGGGGCCCTGCGGGGCAGTCCTGCTCTTGCCCCTGCCCCTGCTCCTGCCCCTGCCCCTGCCCCTGCCCCTGCTCCTGCTCCTGCTCCTGCTCCTGCCCCTGCTCCTGCCCCTGCCCCTGCCCCTGCCCCTGCCCCTGCTCCTGCCCCTGCCCCTGCCCCTGCTCTTGCTCCTGCTCCTGCCCCGTCCCCATCCCCGTCCCCGCCTCGCTGGGCGGCCTGGGGAGGGGCCGCGCTCCCGGCGCTGCCGCGGGCTCGGGGCTGGCGGAGGCGGCGGCGCGGCCGCCATTTGGCGGTACCGAGCGAGCATGGCGGGCGCGGCTGCGCGGGGCGGTGAGGGCGGCCGGGGCCGGAGCGGGGCGAGCACCGCAGCCCGGGTATCGCTGCGGCTGCTGTTCTTTACCGGGATGGGCGAGTGCGGCTTTGGACACTTGATTTTCTCTCACAAGGGAAAAACGGTTCAGAGATGCTCAGTGACCTGTCCAGAGCACGTGCAGACGCAGCGACAGCATCGTCACGCCGCGTCCCCCCGGCCCGGAGCAGCCCCGCGGGCATCGCTCCGTGTCCGGCGCGGTCAGCCCGGGCGAGGCTGTGCCGCGGGAGCTGCCACCGCACGGCCCGAGCTGTGCCTCCCTCCCGGCACCTGCCGGGGAAGGGAAGAGCTTCTGCCTCTGGAGCAACAGCGGCTGAGGAGATGGCGCTGGGATGGAGTCACGCAGGGGCACAGGCAGCGAGAGGAACAAAGCCAGAGACCATTGCAGCAGCTGGGACCCAACAGGAGATAACAGCTGTGTCCTGCAGGAAGAAGCTCTGGTCCAGAGAGCTCAGAACCATGACTCGTGCTTGGTGTTTGTAAAATGCACACAGGTTCTGCCCAGACACGAGGCACAGCCCTTGGTTGCTCCTTCCAAGGGGTGAGAGGGTCGGCAGTGTGGGACTTGTGTCCTGTGAGCATTTCACACTCTGGACGCACCCTCGGTACAGCTCCTACCTCCTCCTGAGGGATTCGGGCACAAGGACACCCGGCTGAGCTGAGGGGGAGGCAGGTGCCTTCTCTGGGACCAGGGCAAGGGGCAGGGTATGCCTGAAATGCAGCGAGAGGAGGAAAAGGCACAGGTCAATTTGTTGGCTGCTTTCCAGACACAGCCAGGGCTCTGCAAATACGCCGGGGCAGCCACGGGAGGTGTTTGAGATGCTCTGAAAAATAAGCCTGCCTTTTTTAATTCACCTTCTTGTCCACACATCCTGCAGGGACATAAATGGGCCTTACAGGAGGTCAGGCAGGAACTGAGTAATTCAGCTACTGTTAAAATTCTTTTTCCAAATTAAGTGTGTTTGGAGGCAGCTAATTTTTGAAAGCAGCTTATCAAACAGGACTTGTGGAATAAATCTCAATGCTGTTAATCCAAGTTCCAGAAAACCAAAAGATGAAAAGACAATCCAAAGGAAGGACATTTTAAGAGGATTACAGGGAAAACTAATCTTGTTACTCTGCAAACCCATGTCCCATGCATAACACAAAAGGAACTGTAAACGTGATTTGTATTGCCTAGCTTGGCAAGGAAGGGAAAGTGGGGAGGTCTGAGATAGTCAACAACTCCAGCAGAGCTTAGTATTAAATTTATTTGATTTTATGTTTGGGTTTTATTCTCCTTGGCAAAACAAAGTGGAAAATGTCTTTAGCTAAATGAGTTCTTCAGCTCAGTCAGGCTCATTGAACTCGGGAAGTTCCTCAAGAGGCAGCCAAAGTCTCTCCAGTCCCAGTTCTCTCCTTGTTCCCACTCCTGCCGGGGGACACTCCTGTCCTGTCAGGGGACACTCCTGTCCTGCCGGGGGACACTCCTGTCCTGTCAGGGGACACTCCTGTCCTGCCAGGGGACACTCCTGCCCCACCGCACAGGTGTGCCCCAGGTGAGGGTAAATGGCTAAGTCATGTTTGGGTTTTTTAAAGTACCACAGCTCCAGAATGTGTTTGTATTCTCTGCCAGCCCTCACAGGGACTGTGTCAGCACCTCCCGTGGGCCAGCACACAAGTGCCAGCACAGAATCATTCTTTTCTCTCAGCAGGGGAGACCTGGCAAAAAAAGAAATGTTCCTGGATTGCTAAACAAGGCCTTCTTAGAGTATGTGTTTCACATGCCATCATTTACATTGTAATGTTTGGGTTTTTTTTAAATTAGAACTTGATATGAAGAAATCCAAACTTTAGATGGGATACAACCTCTGCTTTCCCAACATAATAACATAAACTAGAAAACCAGCACCAGATGCCTACAATATTCTTGACATTTCTAATACAGATTGTGATTTTCCAGCAAACAGACTTTATTTTTAAAAAGGTAGGCATCAAGAAAGCCATGAAAAGATCTCTCTGAACTGTTGCGTCAGCAGCTTCACTGTGATAGTCAAAATGAAACAGTCAGCACATGATGGGGGGTTGGAAAAAAAGCTTTGTGAGCTTCTGCCAAATCACACACACTCTTCTTTTAGAATAGGAAAAATCCCAAACACAAAATTCACGGAATGGATTATTGCCATGGCTCCAGGCTGCTTCCAATGGAGCTCTGCTACAGAGCCTTTTACAAGAGCTAGAAGGTGCATTTTACCTATCTTGCAGGTCAACATTCCTCAAAAAATTTGGCACAAATTCTTTAAGATCTTCATCCTGAAACCAAGAATGATGAATGATGAAGCTGTATTTCTTCCTTGGGCAATCAGGCCTTCAGGCACTGAAGCACGAGTGAGGTCCAGCTCCGTGCACTGCCCTGCTTGCAGAAGGGCTGCACGGTGAAAAGGCTGGGGCAGAAACAGGGTCAGTTCTGAGGAGAAATGAGCACTGTCTCAGCTGTGCCTCCTGCCTGGGCTGCATCAGGCACGGGGGAGACAACAGGAAAAGCAAGGGACTGCAGTGCCCTGGAAAAGCCCCACTTTTATGCAGAGCTCACGTCAGGATCCACACAGTGCCGTGGAGTCTCCCACAAGGATGTGATTGCAGCAAGGTCTGGGAGAGGAGACACTTCTCCTGCACAGCCCTCGAGGGGATCAGGGTGTTCAGCAGCACTGAACAGCTTCCTGTGGCACAGTGCCTTCATCCAGGCTCCTAATAAAACACAGCATTAGCCACAAGTGACTGCTGTGGAACAGCCCCAAGAGTAGGCTCTAGTCCCACCCAAGAGAAAACTCAACAGCAGCAGCTGAAGGTAGGGAGAACCTGGGCCCACGGCTGCCAATGTGCTCCCTGCTTTCCCGTAGGAGTTGTTTAGTGAGGAGTTTCTGAGTTGGAAAAACTTGCAATACAAAGCCTCAGCCTAGCAAGTTTCTTTTAATTCTTAAATGTACAGCATTTTAGTTCTACAAATGTAAAAAAATTAAAAATAAAAAAAAACAACCAAACTTTACAATGTTTGGGGTTTTTTTGCTTATAATGATCACACCCAACGTGATTCAATGCAATCTGGTCTGCAGTTCCTCTGGCCCGATTGCTTTGGATGATGCAAATAAAATGGCCAAGACATTTAGGTCTGAGCCAGCACCTGCAGGAACTGCCCCGTGTGGCAGGAGTTCCTGCGGGTGCTGCACAGGAGCAGGACCTGCCCTGCAGTCACAGGAAGGCAAACACCGAACGCAGCTCACACTGGAACAAGACACTGACGCTGTGAGCCTGCGGTGCCAGCGCTGGCGCCAGGGCCGCAGGAAAGCTCTGCCCTGCAGCGCTGCCCCCAGCGTCGCTGAGGCAAGGCAAGGCAAGGTGTGGCTCACGGTACAAGCAAACACGGAAAGTACAGACTTCAACTTGAAGTGCCATCCACAGGCTGTGCCAGCTTCCTCATTTAAGTTAACTTTTAAGTTTCACTTTTTAGTTTCACTTTGAAGTCCAGTTTAAGCTCCCATTAACACAGCTGCACTAACACTGTGGCACAAATAACAAACTGTACCCACGTTACTTTGCACTCCCTTGCCCTGCCAGATCTGCACAGCACAGAACAGAGAACATTCTCTATGCACTCGAGAACCACTGGAAGTTACTCCATAGCTTAACACACTGCCCGGACTAGAGCACAAGCATTACAAATCTATAAAAAAGCAGCCCCTGTGGTGGTGTACAAGAATAAATTAACCAAAAAAATTTAGTATTACCATTTATTGGTGACAAACACTACGTTTTACTTACATTCCATGGGGAGAAAAAATTCCAGCGTAAACAATGAACGGAAGCAGTACTGAACTCGCGCGGCTATCGTGCTGTACCTGGACCAATGCAAACCTCATCGCGCACCGGCCGTGCGCAAGAACACAACATCAAAAGCAACACAGTTATATATAAACATAGGTAATTTTTTTCAGCCCTACATGGAGATGTAATTAAACAGTATAAAGCACTCAAGGAAAATCAATCTGCAGTTTTATATGCACTACATTGAGATCATATCCTGTAGTGAACTGTGAGCCACCGACACACAGTCCCTAAAACACAGCTCGGAGATCACTGAAAGTCACGTTGCATTCGAGTTCCCCTACCCCACACTCAAGAAAACTAGAAATTAACCAAAAATGATCAAACCAAGTTTAAAATTCCTCAAGTGTTTAAATTCATTCAACCATTGGATAATTAGGGTTGGTTTGCGAAAATATGGGGCTTTTTAAAATGGTGGGACATAGCTCGTTTCCAGTGAAACGCTGCTATTCCAATAAAAACAAAATAACCACGTACATGGATATGATCTTCCCAAGTTAGTTCACAGGTAACGTCAGTCTCAGAAGACAAAGTTTCTAAACTGTGCTATGGTTCTAGATACAATTAAGAAACTTTTAAATGAAAAATTTATAGTGTCATTTCAATCAAAACAACATAATGAAACTAAAAATGTATCACTGTTTGAAGAAAAAGCAACAGTTATGATTTAGACACTACAGTAGGTTGTAGAGACTGTAGCACTCCAACAGTTAGGTTACATTAAGAGGAAGCATTTGATTTTCTCTGGTGCTTTCAGGTTTGGGTTCAGTCAAGAGCCTGTTTCAGGCAGTGCTGTCCAGTGTTTGTCCCAAAGGGTTTGCGCTCGCCGGTTTGAGGAGAGGGTCACTTTCCATTTCTTGTTTCACACATCTAAAATGAGAAAACACCTGTTACTTAGGGGACAGAGCACCTTAAATTGGATGTTTTAAATTGGATAAAACTAATTTGATGTGCATTTAACAATTTGTTGCCATATAACTGCCCCAATTTATAGCTCATTAGCATTTTGTTAATCCTGGTGTTAATTTGAGAGTTTATTATCTCAATGAGAGGCTCAACTTTCTCTCCTCCCAAGCCCAGCCAAGGGAATAATTTGCACCCTCTCAATACTTCTGCTGAAAACGAGCTGTGACCCTGTACATCCCTTCACCTGTGACAGAAAAGACTGCAAGAGAGGAGAGGAGCAGCTGGAGCCCTGAGCTCACTGCAGCCACACTCCTCACACAGAAAGGGGCAGGGGCAGCTGAGCTGAGGGAGGCCAGGACTGCTGGGGCCCAGAGCTGTCACACGGGGCTGGGGACACCCATGGCTGGGGTCACATCACAGCCACCACTCCGTGCTGAGTGCTCAGGGCTGTGCCTTTGACACATGAATGTGACAGGTTTGACCATGCAGTGTCCCCTCCGGTCCTGCTGGAGGGCACACAGCCCTGGCAGTTCAGCCTTTCTGTCAATAAAAGCCCTCACGTGTAGGTCCCACTCACACAGACATTGGTCCATTTCCTGTCCTTGACATCTCTGTGGTTTGTTGGTCCAACTCAGACAGCAACTTTAAAATATTCAGTGCAGCCTAAAGAGAAAAGAGAGCACTCAGCAATTCAGCCTTTGCCAGTTCAGTAATTTAGTGAAAGCACTCACATAACCCAACCAAATGCTGTTGTTTTGGCAATATTATTTTTTAAGTTGCATAATTATGGTGGAGAATGCAATGGTGTAGAATTTCATCTTGCTGCATTAACCAGTTGCATGGTGCTGTGCCTGGGGATTCCCACTGCACTTGTTTCAGCACTGGGGGAAAACCAACACACCAGGACTAGAAACAGCAAGGAAAAAGACACTAAATTAGGAACAGCTCAAACAGTGTGGAGCTTAAGACAAGGGACAAAAAAATACACCGAACCAGAGTCCTTTTCCACAAAAGAAAACAAGTTACATAAGAATCAAAAATACAATACAGGTGGGGCCCACAGGACTGTTTAACAGGGTCAGTGTGACACGGCTCAGGCCAAGGGTCAGTCACCTCCCTTGAGAAATGACATCTTTTTTCCACTTCATTCAGGCCAATTTCAGGTGCAGCTTTCCAGCATGTCCCTGACTGGCACACGCCTCAGTGAGAGCTGAACCCTGAACTGAGGGGGCTCACAGTCACCCTGGTCACAGTGGTCAAGCTCTGAACCAGCTCCCTCCCATTCTCCCTCCTGCCCTGACCCCTGTGCTCAGCCTGACAGGAGCTCTGCACAGCAGGACGTTGAGACAGGCATGAAAATGTCCAAAGTAAGTGACAAAGAGCAAAGAAATCTGTATCAAATGATGCCCATTAGAAAAGTACTGCAACAGTTTTTAGTATAAAAGTCAGCAAAATCAGGTTTTCCTAAGTGCATTCACTTATTGCAAATGATACCTTCAGGCTGCCACACCTGGGTCACCTCTACAGCCCAAAAGAACAGAACAATCCCTCGGAATGGGAGCAGGCTGGGAACATCCTGTCAGCTCCACCTAAGCCTTTTACAGCCAGAGTCCCCTGCAGGTTTCAGTAGAGCAGGCTCATTCTTTCACAAAGAAATATTTCAGCCACTGCTAATAAAGTCTTTTATAAAGGGAGCGGAACCGATTTAGAGTGTCTCCTACTATCCAACGCAGAGCTGCACTTCTTCCACTGGGGATTACACCTCAGCAGGTATGGGAATGTGAGCCGAAGTATCACAGCTCCCAATGAAACATCAACCCATTCTGATATAAGAAAAAAACCTGAAATGCTCTTATGGTTTGTAAGTTCCTTTTTGTGCATTTAGTGTCACAGGCTCATGCAAAAAACATCAAGATGAAGCAAATGTGCTTTTTGTAGACCAAACTGTGAGCATATGTTCAGCGTATTAAGCATTATTTAGATTAGATTCTGATATTATTAATCATTATTTCAGCAACCTGTGAAATATTAAGACAAAAATTCACCAGGGAACTGTACAGCATCTAATTCCTTGCTCCCAGCAGTGCTGTAAAACCTTGCTCTCCCCTCAGGGAAGGCCCAAGGGCAGCATTTCAGCAATGCTCATCGTACCATGTCGTGGCAAGACTCCACATCCTTTCCAATCCCATGACTGATCAGCGGTGGCTGAGAGGAACAGTTTATAAGAGATACAAACTCATTCTTGTTATTTTTTGGGAAGTCTTTATATTCAACCTGAAGAAAAGAGAAGAATGTAGTTCTTTTCAGTTAACAAATACAGGAAGTCTATCACAACTGCTACAGATTATTTGCCCATATATGAAGCTGAGCCTTTCTTCTCATCATTCAGCCAATAGATCCACTCTATTTGAAATTTAACCTTACTTACAATGCTTTTTAGTACTCAAAAGAATTTGGCGAGCGTTCTGAACGAAAGTAGCTACTTAATGATTATTGCTGGGACCTTTATTCTGATCACTGCTGTCTGCATTTCAAGTTTCTTTATTATGTTTTTTATTCCATTGAGCTCATCTGTCATATGAATATGGCAATGTAATGCAATTCCCATTAAAGGGACCAAACATAAGAAAATGCAGAGCTTACAGCAAATGTTAATGTATGACAGATTAGTGAAAGAACCTGATTTCAGATCAGCCAAGTTCAAGTCCACACTGTGTTCCTACATCAGGACAATTTTCAGAAAATGCTTCTTTAATTTTGTTCTTCCAAGACCTCAGAGTAGCACTGAATTGGGGCTGAGAATGGTACAGAAATGTGCATTTGAAAACAAAATTTAAAAAGCAGTAAAATTTGGTAGGTGTCATAGGTAAAGTAAAACTTTTATATGAATTTCAGCAGGCTCAGAACTCATCTCTCACCAGCAGAACTAAAAAGCTTTTGAGCAAACAACAGGTTGGACCAGCTTGGATAGCTCTGGAAGGAGTCTGGCAAAGCTGAACGTTTACCTGGATTCCTTGAACATTGGAAAGATAGTCCAGCTGCTCGGAGGGCCTGGTCAGAGGTCCGTGGGGCACGTGGCCTGAGGAGTTGCTGCTCTTCAGAATGGTCTCGGCAGTAGGAGAAGTGCCCCCGTAGAGCAGCTCCCTGGCGATCATCGCCGTCACCGTGGCCTTGGCAGGGTTGGGAGCTGCCCGACTGAACTCTTTGGTGTGGTGTCCTTGGTTGGCTCCTACAGCCTGTGCAACCTCAGGGACCATGGGAAGAATTCCAGCAGGAAGCTGCTGATGGCTGAGATAAGGCATCCTAAACTCATCTTCTTTATTACCTGGGAGGAGAGAGGTGCACACTGAAGAGCTGCTGTTTGTGAGTCCTCCTGCAGGCACACACAGGCACCAAAAGTCACTTTGGAAAAAATAATTCATTTCAAATTACTTCTGAAATACTAACTAACTTGATGAGCTCAGTCAGTCTTTGGAGGGTCAGAGCTTCAGCATCATTGAGACAGTTTGCTTATTGAATTAACTCAGTGCAACACAAGGGAGCACTTTTACCTCCAAGAGGAGCTTTTCCAGGCCAGTCAAGCTCACACACACCTCAGCTGCAATCACAATCTAGATGTATCTTTTGCTTTCAGAACTTTTTATTTCATCATTTAAACTGCAGGAGCAAATAATGAAACCACAGAATGGCCAGACCCACCGTTAGATGATGTAAAGAGTGTGACAGTCCACCAAGTTTATACTGTATATTGTGAGAGCAGGCAGGAAAGGTAAAATGGAACGGTAGCACAGAGGCAAGACTGTTTACAGCAAATGTCCAGCCACAGTCAACTGACAGCACTTTGATGACATTATGGTGTAAGTTAGATTAAAGAGGGATGAGAACAGCTATTTAAGGGGAACTCACACAGAGCTATGGGTGGAACTTGCACAGGTGTGCCTGTTTACAGGGTGGCCAGGACTGGGGTGTTTTGGTTCCACAACTATTGACTGCCTGAAACGAGTGCAGGCACAGCTCCAGCTCAGCCACCAGAGACCAAGCACAGACAGAGGTGGCTCTGGACGAGGCCATTCCTTCCCTCTCCAGCTCTGCCTTAGGCTGACCAGGTACCACTGACACCCTTCCTCATCTTCATTGCAGGAACAGGGGCCTCAGGAGGAATAAGCTCTTTGGGGTTTGAACCAAATCTTCCCCAGTTTGCAAGGCAGCAGCTGCACAGCTCTGCTTGTCCCAGCACTGCTGAAGGGACTGGGAACAGACCTGACACCCCCCAACAGGGCCATGCTGCTTTCACCAGTTACTCACTAGCTGAAGTATCTTCAGAGCCCGGCTCAAAGAAGGTTACTTTTCTTCCATCACCTGGTTTCTTCACTGGGGTCTTAAAAAATAGAAGGAAAATAACTCAAACACACAATATCCCTCTAAAACCTTCCCCCCCAAGTTATAAGGTTTTCAAGATGCAGGTCATCTGACCAGCCACAATTTTACTGAAAAAGTTATTATTCAAAAACCTCAATCATTACATTGCTATCAGGAGGAGAGAAGTTCAGTGATTCTTATTCATTGAAGGACTAAAACTATTCACATCCCAGAGGAGTGGTATTAGGAACATGGATATTCAGAACTAGATAGCAGAAAAAAGCAGCTAAGCTCCTGTTGGTTACTGGTACTGCTGAGGGGAGCACATTGGACACAAAGGAGAACGTACATGAAGAGGAGAAAACTAACCCTAGAGTTGCTGTTTGAACTATTACTCCCTGGTAATATCTGCTGAATCACCAGGAGAGCACAGAGCTCCTTCCCTGCTAGGGGACCCACCAGAGAGGCCTGTTAAAAACTTTCCACTGCACCTGGTGACAAGGCTGTGTAAAACTATTGCTACCAGAGTCCCACAACCTACAGGTCTGCAAGGTTCTAAGACCAACACTGATTATCACAGGTTCCAAGCCATTTTATAAAGCAGAAATACATCCATTTAGCCTTCTGCTGAGACTTCCATTTACTTGAAAGCCCAAATGCTTAATGTATCCAAAATACACTATTTTTCCAGAGAACAGTCCCCTCAATACTACAACTGTTTCTTGGCTAGGGCAGAGGGAATCAATTTCCCACCCTGCTACTGCCTTGCAAAGCTGCTTCTGATTCAGCTCAGCCTTTGCTGCAGCATTAACCAGCTGCTGCTTCCTCCACACTCACCTTCTCTTCTGTCTTTAACGCTGGTTTTGGAGGTTGAGGTTGAGGGACTTTGAAACCTAAAATTTCCAACATGTTTTCAGCTGCATTGCGTTTAGCAACTTTTTTGTTTGTGCCCATTCCTTCAGCTGTGTGTACACCAACTTTCACCTGGACAGAAGACAAAGAAAACCCAATTCTTAAGCAGTAGTATGGGGATTCCCTTATTAGTGATCTGTGTTTTGAGCACACCGTGAGTCACAAAATAGTTCACGTGATCACTGTTCTAAGGAAGCTGTCACTTATTACCAATGGCCATTGGCCTTCAAAAACAAAATCCCCAACAGAAGGCACATGAAGAACTGCACTTCATCATCTCACCCTGGGCACCCAGGTTAGCGTTAATAAATCCTATGTTACAAAATATAAGCAGCTTAGTATCTCTTAGCAGAATATTAATACTTCTGTTAATGAAAACATCAGGCAGTTACAACACAGATTACTGGTGCTCTATGCAACTGCATGTTCTTTTAAATTGCAATTTTTAAATGTGACTCAGACCTTGAACCTTTATCTTCTGTGATCGTAGCCCATTAGATATTTTATTAGATCATGTTATGTAAATCCATTATATCTGTATATCATCAAGACAACCTGGCTGCCATAAGAACAAAAAGAGATCCCAGCCACGCCATCAGATCTGTGCAAAGGACACACCAACCTGCATGACGAACTCCCTGCGCCTGGGCAGCCCCCGTTCTGTGATGAGCATGTACTCGGGCTCCTTCTCCTTCTTGGCCTGCTGTATCTGGGCAAGTCTGCTAATGGGATTCATTCCTTGACCATATTCTGGGCTTGTTTGCAGCTACGTAGAACAATGTTCAGGAAATAAGCCAAACTTTGTGAATATTTGGTTTAATAGACAAAATGCAGCATGCCATAGAATTCATTAATCTCTAGAATTTAAAAATACTGAAATAAAAACTGCTTAATGAAACACTGTCACAGCCAAAGAGAAATACTGAATGTATTTGGCTCTGCTGTCACACTTGACCACATGTAACCTACCCTGCTAATAGCTTTACCAATTCTAATCCTGCTATATTAGGAGGGACAGGCTCACAAGAGAATTTGCACAAGCAACATCAAGCAAAACCTGAAGCTGTAAAGTCTGAGGCTTGAAAGTCAGAGCTTGATTTTTATGCGCTGCTCTTTCCTTTATAAAGTTTCTCTTTCATCCTGAATTTACTAATATCTGCTGCAGAAGTGGTGTCAGAACCCCATCTGAGTGGGAGCAGAGCACCAGCTCATTTGTTGCACCAGACAGCTGGCAAAGGCTGAGCAGATGAAGAGTCTTCACAACTGACTCAGAAAAGCCTCTCTGATGATTATTTGCACAGTCAAATTTCCAACCTTTTCCCTCTTACCTTCACTATTGATTTTGTTTTCTTTTTGATTCGTGGTTTCATTTTCTCAACTGTAGGAAGGGGTGGCAATTTTTTCAGTTCTTCAAGGACTGCTATTGCAGCATTTTTCTTTGAGATTTTCTTGCTCTTTCCTTCACCTTCACCCATGAATTCTCCAACTGATACCTTGGTTACAAAACTCTTCATATGGGGAGGACCACTTTCCTTGGTCACCTGTTTCAGAGGGAAAAACTGAGTGAAAGCGTGATAAACACTTATTAA
Source organism: Acanthiza pusilla (assembly GCA_036630365.1). NCBI lineage: Eukaryota > Metazoa > Chordata > Aves > Passeriformes > Acanthizidae > Acanthiza > Acanthiza pusilla. The sequence goes on from JAXCHO010000050.1 coordinate 16,622,180, forward strand.
AAATGGCAGGGTACATTGTTTGTAGCAAACTTCTCTCAAGAACTACGGACAAAGAGATTTTAGATTCTCATACAATCCAAAAAGTAAATCATACTCACTCTAATAACATATTCCCACCCAACTAAGCACATACTTTTAAAAATCAAATGCAGCAAGCAGTAAACAGTATTTACACAAGTCATTAACCTATCTTAATTTACTGATTTACATTTCAGTATTAAATATGACTGTTCTATTTCATCAGTGTGTACTTGCTCACAGTTAGCATTGCCTCATTAAATATATCATGGTACAGTAATAAAACACTACAGAAAAAGCAACTCTTCAGGATCTAGTATTTTAGTCCAGAAACTCTGACTTCTGAACTCTGAAGTTCTGAAGAATTCTGGAGACATCTAAGATAGCTGCCCGCTACAGATTTAGTCTTTTAACTCCATTCATAACACATCATACTTCAAAATATCCATATAGTCAAAAAGTAAGAATTAATTAAGAGCTTCCACCCACAATCGGCTTTGTGTGACAGTGTATTTTCACCAGTGATGATCAGGATAATCTGCAATAATTGAAAGTTTCATGTAAAATTTCATAGAACGGTTTCAGAAGCAATTTAGTTACACACAATTGCATTTTCTTACTATAATAATTCAGATAGTTGGCTGAAATGTTACTCTGCCAGCTCAGGAAAGCAGCATGATAAATTAATATTTTAGTGAAACAGAGATGCTCCGGTGGAAGCTCCTGATTTAAGATAACTGAAATGATCAAGGAGGGGCAAAGAGGCAGCAAGCAGCCAGGCCAAAGGGAAAGGAAAGTCAGATGCACATGAGGTCACCTCATGGCAAGAAAAGAAACCTACTTGTGAGGTTCTGCACCTCATGGGTAGTCCAGATCAGCGCTTCATTAAGCAAATACTTCCATATGTGTCTTTCACAGTGAGCTCTACTCTTTTGCCTTGACTCTGCTCTTCCCTGTTCTAACCATTAATGTGAGGTTGTGTTTTGGCTCTTCACTATAATGTGGTTTTTTCAAAAAGCTTGGAAAAAGATTGCACAGACAACCACAGCGTAGCTGTTCACTCCATGTGATCATTTTAGGGCATGAATTCGTGAACAGCTGGATTTTTTTCTTTTCTCTTCCCTTTACCATATAAACTCCAAGACAATCAGGGTGACTGTCAAAGGTAAAAGTGTATTCACAACTAACAAGGCATGTTAAAAGTCAGTTGTTTGGGTTATCTAGGAGAGACTCAACTTCATGTGTACTCTTAATACTCTAATAAAAACAATTCTAGAGCTTGTAAAATAAACATACCTCAAAATTCACAGGCAAGTTCCTTTTAAGTGCAATCTCAAAAACTTGGCTTATTTCAGATTTATTGAGATTTTCATCATCTGGTTCTTTTCCGTTAACCTAAAAGAAGCATACTCTATTTAAAATAAAGATCCTATTAAATTGAATTTTATCCATTCAACCACTTTACTGAACCCTTCAAATTTTAAGTACTCTAACCTTTACTGCTGTGTTAGGTGAATGTGGAGAAATGCAGCCCACATGCTACAGAACTGAATCTTTAGAAGCTCATTAAGGTGTACGTGTAAAAGCTTGCAAACCTTCATATTTTCATGTGCTCATTACAGGAAAGAACAAATGGAATAAGGGCCAATACGTTTAAAAATGTGTTTACAGAAAACCAAATTGAAGTGCTAAGTGAACTGATTTCCAAATGGAAGTACCTTTATGAAATACAATTTTCATATACTGATTGGACACTTGCACAAAAGCACTAAGACAGCATCAGGTAAGAGAAAGGGCAGGAAAAACAGATTCTGAGAGTGGGACCAATGTGGATGAGGGATGGCTGATGTGCCCCTGGCACAGTCCTGTCTTTTCTCATGCTCCCTTTGTTTTCTCATGTCAAGAACATCCTATCAGGAACTTGTCCTAAATCAAACGCTGACCATCTCTGAGAGCTAAGAGAACAGTGCCAATGAATCTTTCCTACAGGCACTTCCATGTGTCTCCAGGTAAAACTTGGACTGCGATTCCAAAAACGCCTTCATTTATGCTGGCACCAACATGAACTAAGGCATGTCAACAGCAACAGAGAAATTTTAGGACTAAGTATCCAGCAGTGATATTGGAAGGATTATGATAAAGAGGAACAGCAACAATTTCACCAATTATGTCTTGCCACAGTACTAGTAATGCAACCAGGTAATAAAAAGCAAAATTCGAATTCCTGTCTAAGAATCATGCTAGGAAGCGCAGCTTTCCATGTTTGTTAAACTTTAAATCAAAGCTCTATCATCTCTGTCTCTGAATATGCCAAACAACCCCACCCTGCACCTTGGCCAGCGTGCCCAGCCCCAGGCAGGCCGAAGAGCCTTCTGAGCTCTCACTGCAGCTCCCTCGATGCAAAGCTCGAACCTCCAGCTGAGCCCTTCACACACGGCTTGGGCCAGCTGAGAGCCAATACTATTACATTTTTTTCCTGCCACTTGCTCCTAGATTTGCAGCCCGAAAAGGTGTGGGAAATGGTCATTCTTTCCCTTAAAGTCTAATAATTTTATTCAGCGAATCCTTCTTAGAATCCCAAAATCATTTATGTTGGAAAAGACCTTTAAGATCACTGAGCCCAACTGTTATTATGCATTGAATATTTTATAATTTAAAAATACAAAGTAGAATTCCATAAAAACAAAAACCTGTAAAAAAACCCCCAAATAATAATAAAAATGTACAAAATTACTCGCCCTTAAAACACATGAGTTCAAACTTCAGAATATTCTGTTTACACAAGCACACACACAAATGGGATACACCAAAATAACTACATCTAAAAGGGAAATTACTGGCAACATCAAATGACTGGTAGGAAGTATCAGGATTATGTCTGCTTGTGAAACCTTAATTTGCCTCTGTTGTACACAGGCATTTTTAACAGCATCTCTTATGACCTCACACTCCTGTATCCCTTCAGGCCTTGCCTCGCTGGATGCAGAAATGAACAGGGCTCACTTAGCACCAAAACCTTCCTTATTCTGCCTTCATCTTGGCTACTATGAAATGCTGCTACAAAAACAATTCCTTCAGACATTCCTACAACTACAACATTTGAAAGCCACAAATATTAATCAATGCAAGTACCAAACTTTAAATGAAAACTTGATTTATCCACGTACTTGCTGTAAACCAGCACTCCCTGTTCCAAGGCCCACTCTCTTTTCCCTAAGATGCATTTCCTACTGTTCTGTTTACAGACAAGTCAAATATAAATCGATAACAAAATGACAAACGCAGTTTTCTCCGGGTCAAGACACCATTCAGGTCCTGTTTTATTAATAAAATAGTTCTCCCTTCTTGCAGTCTTTTGCATCCTTTACTTCTCACACAGAATGAGACATCCTAAAACAACTGCAGCGTTTCTTCGAAGACCTCACATTATCCAACTCCAAAACACAATTCTATATGTGTTCAGAAAGTCACCTGTACTGAAGCATTTCTAGAACAGTGAACAGAGAAGAATTCAGTGACATGTGAGCCCATGACCTGCTGCAGAGCTGCTCTCCCTGGGTCTGTGCTCCGAGGGAAAAAGCACCCATGAAAGCAGCTTATCTGCTATGAGGGTGGGTGCAGAAGAGGATGCTCTGCACCACTGACACAGAACAATATTCTGGAATTTGGGGTTCCAAGCACTGAAGTGGAACATCCTCCTCTGCTCTGGCCTCTCCTGCATGAAGAGCAGCTGGCCCCTGCCCACTGTGCCAGTCACCAGTGCCAGTTTCAGTGCAGGGCTCACCCCACTCCCAGCTCCTGATCCCAGCATCACTCTCTTTTCCCAACAGCATCTGTAACTCCATCTTTCAACAATGCCCATTCCACCAGGGGAGCTTTTCCTTACCTGGAGCCCCTCCAGCCATGCCTCCCAAGCCTCTTCCCTGAGCTGTCAGATCAGAGCTTTTGCCCAATTACCTGGGCAATGCTCACGCCCACACACACCAAGTTTGAATTCAATGTCCCTTGGCTTCATAACACATTTCCTCAAGCCTCTTGCTCTGCTGTCCTGCTATTCCCAGCTATTTTCCTCAGTCTGAGACCCCTTGTTCCCTTCTTGTACAATGCATTTTCCGTTTTTCTCAGCACACAGCCAGACTCCGTATCCAGCAAGTCCTCCCACTCCCCAGACTGCAAGCTACAGCTCTGTCTGTGGCCAAAGCAGCCAACACAGGAGGGGTGCAGGCTCCCACAGCAGCCCAGCAGCAGAGCAACTCCTGTGCCCACAGTGAGACCTTCTGCCTAAAGCCACTCAGCAAAAAAGCATGAAAAAAACAATAACGGTGTTGGAATGGAAAGTGCTGGGCAGCCATAAATATATGAAGGGATAAAAACTGACTTCTCATATTCCTATCAAAATGAGTGTATGAGTTTACTACTTCCATGCACTTCCCAGTCTTCTAGAATCTCCACGGTTCTTTCCAAAATCATGTAGGGATTTTGCCCAGGAAATAAATCCATGCCTGAGTTTTATGTTGCCCATTTTTGCACTTCTTCAGAAGTTTGTGTATCATCTGTACCTGGTAAGATACTAATTCCTATCTATGCCTCCAGTGCTCATATCTGACACAGGTCTACAGCATTGCTGTGGAAAAATATGACAGTAAAAAAATTAACATAACTTCATTTGGGAAAACTCTAGTTCCATAGAAATTTATGTTTTAAAATCAAAGTGTTTCTATTGACATAAGTAAGTCAACACTGCTACACAGAATTAAATTTCCCAACTGTCCCCTTCCTCTCAATAAGGAAAAAAATGTACAATAATATCCCAGTTTATCTTAGCAATTTATCCTTACAACACTAAGATTAATTCCCACCTCTGGTTTCTCAGGCAAGGGCTCATTCTGCAGAACTTTCAGTGCTTTAGCAGCTGCATCATGCTTAGCAGCTTGTCTTGTTCTCCCCTTCCCATGAAACTGCTGCCCTCCAATTGAAAGCTCCACTTGATAAAGTAAAGGCCCAACAGGAAATGGGTAAAAGTACCTGCAAAGAGAGAGGTAAAATATCAAATGGTTTGGCCTGCAAAGTAAACAGACACCTAAGTTAGACATGGGTCAATCTCTTGGGTATCGGTAACCACAACTCAGCACTGAAGCACTAGTTTTAAAAAGCCAAATTTTTATTTAGAGCCTAAAAGAATTTAGTGAGCGACCTTTGAAACTAATATTGACATTCCTGGTTTTACAATAGAATACATTTCTGATCAAGTACCATACAAAGACAACATAACTGCACTTTTACAGACTTGGCAGGCCAGGAAGTTTTGAATTCTAAATTCCTATGCCTATATAAAATTCTTTAAACAGCAACTTTAATTTAAATAGTTTCAGAAAAAGCATCCAGAATTTTCTTCACCTCTTCTTTTACACAGGAAATGCAAGAAATATTTACCTAATATTTGGCTATTTTCTTAATGAAGCTGCTATACCTGAATGCCCTCAAAAACACCTCAACTTCTGGTCCAGCTCCCTTCCCCACCCGAAGAAATAAAGCACTGGAAGTAAGGCAAACTAGAGATATTGGTGGGTGTACTTCTCCAAACCTCCTGCCTCACAAGCTGGCCATGTCCCAGCTGAGTGTCCCTGCAAGGGGACACTACCAGTTTCCAGAGCCAGCATGGAGGCTGGGGAGAGCAGAGGTTCCAAGGCAGGAGCCTGCAGCCCCAGGCAGCACGTACCGTGGGGGGTAGGTACCACCCCGCATGGTGTAGTTGTAGGTGGATCTCATCCCCGTGTAAGGGTCGATGGGCTTGTACATGGGCTTCTTGCCCAGCTTCATGCACAGCGCGTTCAGCTCCACTGTGGGGGTTACACTGTCTGGAAAGGAACAGACACCCTTGTCACAAGGAACTGAGACAATTTCAACTCTTACTGCTGTCTCACAGCAGGGAAAAGCAGCTTCAACTTTTGCCACATGCAGTACCTTAAGTGACTGAATTCCAAACAAAACTGCTAATGAACACAAAGAGAGTAAGTCCATATGATGCACACTAAATTAGCAGCCTAGTACAGTTGTGACAAATCCTGTTACAAAAAAGTGAATTTTACTGGGAGCTCTCTTTGGATTTGTTCTGGGTTTTTTTAAATTTTGCTTCTCATTTCTGAAGCTGCTAATTTACTTACATTTACAGCGTATCTAACAATGTGGTCCGCAGAAAATTTCTCTTTTCCAAAAAATACTTCTAAGTTACCAGACCTGCTACATCCCTTCTGTGTCTCTTGTTTACTGAGAATGATCAAACATTTCTCTGTCTCAATGACCTGAGAAAGGTTTTTATGACTCTTCACTTTCAAACTGCAACTGGCCTTGTCAAAAGGCAAGCAAACTGCTACTGAGGACAAAAACATTTCTCTTAGTGCTGGTATCCTGAGGATGAAGAACTGTTTCCCAGTCCCTTCTCACTGGAGAAAGAACAGCCAATGAGTGTCATTTTTTCATCCACAGGTCTCACTGGCTTAGAAATCAGCTGCACTGTAGCACAAGAGGTCTGGTGTAAGGTAACTGCCAAAAGAAAAGGAAACTACGGAACAGATGCACAGACAAAATAAGTACTAGCTGGCTTTTTATATTCTCCCTCTTGACTGTATAAAGCGTTTATAAAGAACAAATTTAGGTGATACCAGAGCACAGCTGGCACCAAAGAGAAATTTTAACCCTTGCCAAACACACTAATGCTGTCCCAAACCTTTGGGCTACATGCAAAGCACCCACGCGTGCAGCTGAGATGTGAAGACAGTGCCTACAAAATTTTAAATAAGAGGTCTTAAAAACAATCTTAATAACGTAAGAAGTTCACTAAACAGAGCACTAAACTTGATGAAGTTCTCACAAATCCTGACAATTGCCATTGTTAAATAGGTAGAGTCACAGTTTTTATTCATTCTTATACAACTTCAATACATACCACAAGCAGAAAGGTGCATTCTCTCTATGTATATTTTTTTTAAATCAGTTTGTTGTGGCATATACCTGGATTCTTGCCTTCACTACGAGATGGACGAGCTGTAGGCTTAGGGAATTTTGTCCCTTCCAAAGCTTTGGCAGCTGCTGCATGTTGCGCTTTTTTAATACTAGTTCCTTCAGCTTCCCAATGCTGGTCCCCAAGAGTCAGCTGCACTGTAAACACCTCAAAACCAGAAACAGGAATGTTGTGAAAAGCTGCTTCAGAATTCACATAGTTTATCAGACACTCTAACACAAAACACCGAGTCTTTAGCGATGCACAAGTTGAGAACACGGTAATCCAAGCTCTCTACTCCCATGTCACCCCCAGATTTTCAACACTTATCAACGGGATTTTCCCGATTACTGAACTAAGAATTTCACAACAGCTGTAGCTGGCAAGCATCCTGCAGGAGATCTGACAGGCTAAAAACACAGAGCACAGTGTGGGGAGAGGTGACAGCCCCAGGGGAGCTGCTGTGCCCATGTCACTGAACAGCAGCCTGGAAATCCACCCTTCTCTGTGCCCCCAAACTCCACTCTTGCTTTAATCCTCTGAAGGGCTCTTTAAAGATATTTTTCAGCTGTTTGAAGAAAGTTAAATTCACACTGTACCATAAAAGCTTCTACGTGCCCGTAGGTGAATGAAACACAGTTGAACAAATGCTCTGAATGTTATTCCAACACTTTTTGTAAATGCCAACTCCTTCACACCTGGAAGCTCACGTGACATTTTGGGAGCCCAACTTTTTCATTCCTGGGTACCAGCTTCACACTTCCCTACCATCAGTGCTCTGGGGGCTTCCCTTTGCTCTGCATTACTCTGGATTATCTGGCACCAAAAGCACACACTTTGCCTTTCCACTCCCGAAGGCGAAAGCAGAGCAGCAGCAATAAGAAACTTGTATGAACATTTACCTTAGAATGAGCTGGACCTTGCTCACTCAGAAGCTTATACTCGGGCTGAATCTTGTTGAAACGAGCTAATTCATTCACAAGACACATGGGGGTTTTCTCTTTGGGGTTTGCCATGTTTGAAGGAGCTGAAAGGTTACGTAAGATCAGATAAATGTACTGATAACTCTGAACTCTACTACTACAAATTTTAGTTAAAAACAGAAATCTCAGTGGCTCAGTATTTAGTTGTCTACAATGCTGGAATAGACGCTTTGCTCACTGGCCAAACTGGTAACAATCCATTGAACTCTGGGATTTCCAAGCAATGCCCATGCCTAAAAGGCATCCTCATTAAATTCAAGGTTCTAATGCAAGCCAGAAGTATGAAGTGGGAAGACTCCTGCATACAGCTTGCATTTTATCCAGTACATTTCAAGGACGAAATCTTCCAAGTATTCATCATTACCACTTGCTTTGAACAATTTCAAAAACTCGATTAATTTCTTTTTTCTTCTCCTACTTTCCCCTATTAGCTATTTTTTATTTATTACCCTTTATATGTTCTATCGCATTTTGTTAGCATAACATATTTATCATTAGACTGGTCATGAAAGAAATGAAGATAATAGAACTAAACTAATTATTCCAAACAACACTTTTTTGTATTTCAAACAAACTACTGGTAGAAAAGATAAATAGCAATGTTTCAAATATTGAATGTCATACAATTAGAAATATTCTTTACTATTACAAACACATCAATTAATTGCTGTAACTTTGTGTAAAAGTATGCTTCTACCCATACTCCATAGGAAGATGGATAAGTATTACTTTTAAATTATGTGTAGGTGCAAGACATTGAGAATATATCATGCCAAACTATAAGCATTAAGAATATATACAGTTACTGACTCTCTGTCTTACCTGCAGCTGCATTGGTGGATGTAACTGAAGCAGAGGGCAAAGCAGAATTTTGGATAGGTCTGCCTGCATTTTCAGAGGGCAAAGAACTGGTAGTAGAAGGAATACTCAAAGGCTGTGAAAGAGATGGGGTTTTATTCAATATTTGGCTCCCTGCAAGGGCAGCAGAAGGATTCTGAATCTGAACTTGAGACATGTTCACTTCCAACCAGAGCAGATTACTGTAGGTAAACAGCTTTGAATGCAGACAAATTCCAGTTTTGGAAGCCAAATTGCTGACCTAAAATGTAAAGATGAAAAATAGATTATAGTAAATATTTAGCATTCTCTAACTAACAATCTACTGAAATTATTCCTCCATCAGTGAAAGGGAAACAGTGTTCAACCAAGCACCCACTGCTCCCATTTGGTCCCATTGGTCACTCACACATCCAGTTTGCACTGCACAGTTCCACCCCTATGCCCATCGTGTTTCACACCTCTTTCATCTATAGGAGTAGTACAGAAGCTTTACTTTACTTGTTCATTACTGTGCATCTCCTTTCCCCACCACTGAATCCACTTAGAAAGCAAATCCTGTTACTGACACCCTGAGCCACTGGTTATTCACTGAACAAAGAGCAACTTCCACAAACAAATTACATTTCATGCATTCTACCATTTGAAGTTTAACTTTTTCACTTGGAGGGCAGGAAATAAATGCAGTCTTTACAAAACAACTATTTGGAGCATACATCCTTTATTATTATCATAAAGTTTTCCCCCAGTATCACCAAAAATGCCAAGCCACTTATGAGGGGGAAAAAGCTGGAGTCCAGCAGGAAATGCCAAAGGGGCTCTGGCTGGAAAAAGCAAATGTAAGAGTTGATAAATTGTATAAGCTACATGTGTTCTGAAGGTTACTCCTATTTGAGTCAAGCCACGTCTCAGTCACGGTTCAGGCACCAATTCAGTCACGTAGTCTTGCAGCACTATGAACAAGTGTTGGAAGTGCCCCTAGGGCCATTTAGGAAAACCCCTCGAAGCACAAGGCGCGCCCCAGGCTGTGTGCAGGGCTGACAGATCCTTCCTGTGCTGACAAATTAGTATTAGATTTCTTTTACACATGGATGCAAAATTATCTTCATGTTCAGCCAGTGGAACCTAAATAGACACGAACAGGTCAGCTGTCCATATCCACTTACAGGCCACATATCAATTCATTAATTAAAAATACATTTTACAGCCAAGTAAATCCATTCTGCACACAAAGGCACTCACACATGCACACACACACTGAGCACCTACAGATCTGATCAGGGCAGCAAACAAAGGTTTACTCTTTCCTAATTTATAGGTGAAAAGGAGAAATCACTGCTCCAGCTACAACCAGGGGGCTATTAGTAGCAACACAGCTCCACTAGTGCTCTGTGAGCTTCAAATTCTGAACCTGTGAATGGATTTCCAAATGTGAGAGGAGCAGCAGTGAGTCAGAGGGAAGTTTTTAGCTAGTTACTGACAAAACAAGCCTAAGAGGAGAACCAAGACTAACACATTCATGGACAGGAAGATTTAATTATTTATTAAATAAGAGGTAAGAAGCTACTGGGAAACAGATACACCACCAAATCTACCATCTGGAGCATTTTTACTTTGGAAAAAACATCATAAACATGTCAGACTTATCATACTACCACCTGGATAACTTTGTTTTTACTAGAAAGCAAAAACAGTTCAGATCTCATTAGTCCAGAAGACACATATGCAGATTATACTCAAAACAAGTCCTGTATTTGACTACTAAATTTGCAGCAGCTACACACTGGGTGCATTGTAACTGTGAGAGTGGTATTTGAGTCTGTCCAAAGGAACTCCCAAGAAATCATAAGACAAAGAAGAAAAGTATTTAGAATAAGATTCCATGGTAATAACTTTACAATCACTTAATTTTGTTCCCAAAAGCATCACCAGAATCACTGAAAATTTTCAAATATAACACAGCAATAATTGCCTAGCAAAGACTATACCAAAGTCTTGCAGATGAAGAAATGCAACGAAGTCTTGCAATGAAAGAAAGCAATTTCTCCTTTCCTGCTGAAGCGTAATGTCTAAGTAACTGGCTAGTTTTTAGCCACCCATTTTAAGAACACAACACCAAAAGTTGTTATTTTGAAGTCAGAGACATTGGGATGTTTCAGATCACGCTGGAAAGGAAGTCTGGCATTGTTTTCAGAACTTCTACGTGCAGTCTACTTTTAAAGCAAGGCACTGTGTTTCATGCATTTGCCATTGCCTGGTTCTAGGGAACCAGGTTTCAGCTCCAAAGCACATGTGAAAGTGGCCTTGCAGTGGTGTGATGTGACAAGAGCAGTGCCCAGGCCCCGGGGGCTGTCTGCCCAGCCTGGGAGCTCCTGACGAGGACAGCCCAGTTGGCTTTGGCTGCTCCTGGCAGAGTCCCCGAGGAGCTCAGCGCAGAGCTCAGCCAGCGCCAGCTCTACCCAGGACTCGCAGCTCCTCCTCACACAGCCCTGCTCCAGGGGCACCCCGGACACAGTGCAGCCCCGAACCAAAAAACCTGTCCGGACTCCAGGGCACATCCTGCTGCTTGAGACAGCTCCGAAGAACAGCCTGACAAAACACACCGGGATTTGTGTGTGCATGCACAGCTACCTGCGAAGGCAACAACCCTTCAGCTGATTTGTGGGAAATATTTCCACCAGGTAAAAGAACTCATTGTCCATCGTTACACATTTAACTCCAGGTTATTTGGGGATTCTGAAAGGGTTTACAGGGCTTTTACAAAGAAATATGCCCTTTATAACAGGCTTATAAAACTACCTAGCCAAGAAAAAAGTGCCATAATTGAGGAAGCTGAAGGAAACCACTCATAAAGGCTGTTTCAGGGGACAGTGGAACAAAGATGACAGAATTTCAGGGGATTTTTCCATGTAATCAGGGGTTAGCTACTTCAAACTTTTCAAGACATGTACTGGCACAAGTAACTGTGCCCTACACAAGACTCAAGGCATTGCTAGAATTGAAGCTCACTCAGACATCCAAGACGGGTGAAAGAACAAAGATTTTACTCACTCCATCTGAGCCAGGAGCTAATTAGAGAACTGCTCCCTTCCACAGTTACGTTTTGCTAACTCACACAAGAATATTTTAAGTGTTACCAAAACAGTGCTGCACTAGAAGGTTAGCCTCACCGTGGGCGTGGCTGCCATCAAACAGCTCAGTGACCCACGGACAACACCAAACTTAAACGCATGTCCAGATGACAGAGGACTGCTTATCACTTGTTTTTAGATTTTTATTTTCTTTTCGTGCATCAATGCCTAGAACATTCCCAGAAATTTTGAACACATTAAAATGCAAAGTTCAGGCATCACTAAGGTAACCAAAGAAATGCACACAGATGTGAGCACGGTCAGTCCACTCAGCCAACAAGAAATTAAAGTGTTCAAATATAAAAGAAAGAATGTAACATTTTTAGATACAAATTTTCTTGGGGCTTTTTTGCATTACAATTCACAGGGGAGTTGCAGATAGAAGCCAGAGGACCAAACAAAAATGAAACACTTCCTGTGGATAATCGTGTTTTACAACAACTGGTGATTTTTTTAATATGATGCAGATAAAAAGGTAAGAAACTTCAATATTTTAAGTAAGTTTCCAGTACCTTTAGGAGATCCAGAGAGTGATGATTTGTATTTAGTTCTGAACAGGGTATTTATGATGGAAAATGCCTAAAAGAAAAAACAGAGAGTTAGCATTTTGCTTCCTAAAGACACAAAAAGATCTTCTGTAGAAAATCCCACCCTACACTGAGTTTGTCTCATCCATTCCATCACAAGGACTTGTAGGACCCTTCCATCACCACTGACAAACTGCTCAACGGAGCTGCTTTTCCAAGAAGAATTTCCAAACTGATCCAAGAATCTTCTTGCTCTTTCCCCAACCCCAAGTGATGTTTCTCACCCAAGCACTGGAATCTAACGATCATGTTCTTTGCAGAATTATAAGAGTCACTTGCCAATTTTCTTTCTGCAGTGAGGCTCCTCTTCCTAAGAGCCCTAGAGATCAGCTCCCAAAATTAGACTCAGACCAATTCACAAAGCCAAACCAAATGCAAGCACAAACCAAAAAACTCAGGTAGCTATTAAATGCAAAAACTGATATAAATTCTACCTTTTGGCTACATTTCCAATCTAGTGATTTCACTTACAAATAGGCTAAAACCATTTTAGAATAAAATTATCTCAGTGCTGCATATGAAACCTGTCACTGCACGGACTGCTCTAAATGGAAATCAAAACCTATTTTATTCTGCTTACAAATATAGCACAAAGTGTTTAATCCTTCTTTTCCATGCCTAAGCCAACTGCGTGCAGATGCCAGCAACATCACTACCCGCCACAAAATGGGGGAGATCTCAATCTTGATCAAGCTTGGAAGAAGACAGAGCTCTTGAATTTACTTCACACAGGCATTTCAAACTCCTAGGATGACTTCTGAACTACGAGCAGTTCTCCTGCTGGAACAAAGGAGGATGCAGAGCCTGAACCGGGCAGGCATCGCACCTGTTGTTTACCAACAGGAGAGTGGAGAAGGAACACGAGAGGATTACAGTCACTTCAACTTCTCTTCCAGAGGGTTTTGGAGGCTAAACCAAGCATCTGAAAAACAAAGAAATGGATAGTGTTTGCAGGCATGGTCAGGACCAAGCTGCATCAAGACAATGGAATTTTCTCCTCCAGCCATCCCTGGTGGCCCTGCCAAGAATGAACCCCTCGACTTCAGCAGAACAAGTGCAAGGTGCTCAGCAGGTACTGCCCACTGGTACCCACGGCACAGACAGCACTGATGGGCACCAGCAGAGGGGAGAACAACCAACACAACTTCCCAACACAAGGCAGCGCTGAGAGGCTGCTTTAGAAAAAGCCCTCACCCTCCTGAGATGCAGCAATGAAGAACCAGCCCAAGTGAGGTCTGCACTAGTCATGCTCTGTGCTCAGACACTGAGCACCCACATGGGGACCAGGCTCAGGCTCCCTGATAACCAAAGCAGGAAAAGCCCAAAATGCTCAGCTTCAGAGGAATATAACCTATAGGAAACTACCAAAGGATTTGAACTTGTATATTCTGAAGGGGAGAGGGCTGACTGGGGCCTGAGAACCAGAAGTTCATTTACTTAAAAGAATTTTGGAGCGAAAAAGAACAATCTGTTCTTTGTGGTTGAAGTGACAGAATGAGAGGCAAAAGGCCTAAAAGTGCCTCAAGAAAACCCTTTCTGAATTGCTGGTCACAATGAAGGACCCTGCTTTGGGTGGCAGAGGGGTCCCCCACTGGTGGCAAGCTTTAAGTCACTGACAGACATCCAGCAAGGATGAGGCTGGCACACCTGACACTGCAGAGGGATGGAAGGACCACTTCACTCTGAGCCCCTCTCAGGCCAGATTCCCCAGACTAAACACACCTCTGTGCACCTGGCTGGACCAGCACGTTTCTGTCTCATACCCAGGGCACACAAAGGCCTGGTTGTTGTTAGACAACAGGTCTGGCAGCACAGGATCTCACGTGGGTCCTGCTGCAGACTGGCTCTGAACTCTGAGAAAGCACTTGCAAATACAAGAGACTAAATCCTCACAGAAACAGGTTTTATCCATTGTCAGGACCACCGCACAGAAAGGCGTCCTGCTCTCCGGAGGTGCAGACGCGGAAGGTGTGTGCTCTCACACTCCTGTTGGGGCACACACACTCCCACCCTGTGTGCACACACTCCCTGCTCCTGCTCCACCAGCAGCAGGCAGGGTGCTGAGCCGCAGGACAAACGCCAGACACAACCATCAAGTTCACACTGCAAGGGCTTCTGACATCACCAAATAAAAACCACGTGACAAACAATATCCAAGAAGCAGGTTTGGCTGCAGGAAATGAGATGGTAAATGAAGCACTAATTCCTCTCTGAAGAGCAGATGCTCCATGACACTGTGCACCAGGGCAGTCACCACCCCACGGCAGCCAGAGCCAGGCACAGACGTTCCTTGCTCCTTATCACAACAAACTTCCCAAGCAGGAAAGTCCATCTATCCTCATTTCACAGGTGGGCAGCCAGAACACGACCCCCACGCCCAGCCCTGCCAAAGGCTGTGAGTACCGGGGGCTCAGCTCACGGAGCTGCAGGAGTGTGCAACACACAGCCCCAGCCCCAGCCCTGCCTGTGGGGCCAGGCAGGACACTCTGGAGCTGTGAGAGGGACCAGGCCCAGCTCACACCAGAATTCATGGTCACCCCACACAGACCCACGAGTAAACAACATTTTCTCTCCTTGTTTGCACACTGGGAACACATCAGTGTGTTCACTCTGAGGTAAAGCAGTGAATAGGACAATCTCCTCTCTCCTCCTGTTTTTAAGGAGTTTTAAATAACTCCCATGTGGTGGCTGAGTCTCTTTTGTCCCACACTCAACTATTCTGAGGCATAAAAAATAAATTTCCACAAACTCTAGGAGGTTTGTTGCGATGCTTTGTTACCTAAAATAACTTTGAAAAACCCACATCAGGAGTAGCTTTGTAACATACATCATAAAATTCCCAAGCTGCTGCAACAGTGTTTAAAAGTATCTTTTTACACCTGGAAAGTTTAAATAAATACTCACTATAAATTGATGAACAATGACTAAATTTTACAGACTTAAGGCTATTTGCACAAAATGTAAAACACTGGTAGAACAATGTTTTCTTCTAGATAAATCTTCTTCTGCAAAATTTCAGAAAGACAAGGTCCACCTCAAAAGTAACACTGATTGTAGAAAAAGATGCTGCTCTTTTTGGCAAGGCACAAACATTAAATGTTATGCAAAGTAGTCCGGGAGCCAAGATATGGATTATTAATAGAGAAAAAAAGCTAAAACTTGAAAGTGAAAGCTGAAGGAAAAGAGGGAACTAGCAAATATACACAAAAACCAGACAGTTCCAAACATAATGCAAATTGATAAATCATTAAGTGATATAATAAATGAACACTTAACTGTTTACTTCTAGCTCAGTGTTGTGACAAAACAGACCACAGATTTGGGGTTTTTTCCCTGCAGTAGAACAGGTCACAAAACCCTCAGGCACTGCTGAGAGGCAACAAGCCCAGACCTCCCTCACTGTCCCAGGGCATCTGCAGCACCTCCAACGAAATAAGCAACCCCCAGCAAGGATCCTGGACAAAGGATCCAGAAAAAGGGTTTTTTGAATGGGCATTCATCTCCAAAATAAAGTTGCTGTTCTTCAGGAAGATCTGAAAGGCACAGAGCAATTTCCAGTTTTGCTCTGACTTTGTACAGTCACATTACTCCAAATTTATTTCAACCTATGAATAATTTTGCCACAAAACACATTTTGACAGACTTGTACTGATAGTGAAAACATGATTCATGATGTTTTGAAAAACTCTGAACAACGAAAGAGCGGCTGCTTAAAATAACAATATAAAAAAAGAATTGTTTCTTGCATACATCCTTTTAGAAGAATTTTGAAATAAGTTTCTCATCCAACTTCAGAAATTAGAAAATATAGTAAAAAATTCAACCCCTTTGCTCTTTACATTCTCATCAAGATGTGACAGACTTTCAGTGAATCTCTGTAAAAGTTAGAACAAACAAGTTTGTTGCATGTATGAGATAATCAACAGATAAATCAGAAATCATTTTATTACACTGCAGCCACAGCTGCATAATTAGAACTCAAGTTCTCATGTCCACTAGTATTAAAAAAAAAAAACAAACCCAAAATATTTCTTCCACTTTGAGCAAGGGAACTGTGCAGTACACTTGCCAGTTCTAGTTAAAAGAAACAAGATTTGATACATGTACCTTCCAAAAGCAAACAGACTTCATTCAGACATTTCATCTACACATATATATATATATACACACACATGTACATATATACACACACCCCTAGCCTTCACTGACATTCCAAAGGATGTTCCTCCCAGGTATGCCTTAAACCTGCCAGAAAAGCAATGACAAAAAGACCCAACAGATGAATGCATCACAAAAATGGCTCTGACATTACTGTGTACAGCATCAATGGATGGACAACCCAAATCCTGCACTGTCTCTAGGACAGACAGAGGCAGCGGAAAGGTTTAAATGGAACTTGTTGCTTTACACCTCCTAAAAAGCTAGTGTTCTTCTCAGAAAACATGGAGAAGTGATCCTGGAGCAGCGACAGCTGCCAGACCCGGTAGGAAGGAGGGGAAAGCCGGTGCTGCCCCGGTGAGCTGGGCTGCCCCGGTGAGCTGGGCTGCCCCGGTGAGCTGTGCCGGCTGCTGGGAGCCCCGGCCGGGAGGGGCTGCCGCTGTCCCTGCTGCTGTCACCCACCCTCAGGGGCTGTCACCCACCCTCAGGGGCTGTCACCCACCCTCAGGGGCTGTCACCCACCCTCAGGGGCTGTCCCCGCACTCCGACCAGCGTGGCTCGGCCCCAGCACTGTGCACCGCGGTCCTGCGCCCCGGGGCTCGCAGCGCGGGAGCTCCGTGGGGCTCCGGGCTCTCCGCGGGGAGCAGCGGCCGCCGCCCCGGGGCTCCGGCGGCTGAGCGGCTCTGCTCCGCGGCCCCTCCGCCGGGGGTCCCAGTGCCGCCCAGAGCCACGCCGGGAACTCGGGCAGAGCGGGGACGAGCACCCCCGCCCACGGCACGGGGTTGCGGGGCCGCCGCCTCGGGACCCCCGAGCGCCGCTGTCAGTGCCCGCGCCGGGGCAGCCGCCGCACCGCCGCCCCCACACTCCCCCCCGCGGGCCGGGGCGTCGGCGCCAGCGCCGGGCCCACCGCGGTCCGGTCCCGGCTCCCCCCGGGGCCGCCTCCCGGCCCCGCCGCCGCGGCAGCGGCACAGCCCGGCCGTGCGCGGGGTGAGCGCCGGGCCGGCAGCGGGCACACCGAGGGCTCCGGAAGGAGAGGGGGCTCCGGGCCGCCCCCTCCCCAAGGCCAGGGCCACGACCACGGCCCCGGCCCGGCGCGGCGTGGGCCCGCCAGGCCTCGCCATCCCCCGCCCATGGCCCCAGCAGAGCCGGGCCGCCCGCGCCCCCTCACCTGCACTGGGCTCGGCTCCGGGCCGGGGCGGGCGGGGGTCGCTCAGTCCATGGGCCGGGCGGGACCGGCGGGACGGCACAGGGCAAACACCAAAGAGAATGAGCGGGGCGGTGCGGCCCGCCGGAAGTGACGGCACCGCGCCGGGGGCCGTGCCGCCGCACAGCCAATAGGCAGCGGGCGAGACGCCAGCGGCATCGCCCCCCGCCGCCCTTCTGACCAATGGGCGCGCAGTCTCTGCCGGGAGCACTGCCTCCTCTGAGGGGACTACAAGTCCCGGCGTGCTCCGCACGAGCCGCAGAGCGGGAAACTACAGTTCCCGGCGTGCCCCGCGCGGGGCCGGGGGCGGGGCCGCGCGTGCAGCCGATCGGGCGCTGCTTCCGGGCCCGCCCCGCGCGCTCCTCCCGCGCAGCGGCAGCGGCGTGTCCGTGAGTCACGCTCTTCCTTCTCCGCACCTGTGCGCGCCGGGAAGCAAACGGGAGACGAACCAACGCAGCCACTGCCGGCGCCGGGCGCGATGCGCGCGGGCCGTCACCCAGAAGGGCCAGGGCGGGGTCGAAGCAGGAGGCAGCGCAGATGTCACCAACGCACCCAGGGATAAGCATTTAACAAACAAAAATCTCAAATTTCAAAACACGCGGGTGGGAAGGAAAAGTGATGCCAACGCTGGACAGATCCACAAGTAAACCTGCTAATTACAGACCTGCAAAAGCCTTAGAGCAGACAGGGCCCAGCGAAACCCTCCAGCCCTGGAGCGCACAACTGCACACAGCTGGACACAGCTGGCAGAACTCACCCAGCAGTCAAGCAGGGCACAGCTGGCAGAACTCACCCCGCAGTCAAGCAGGGCACAGCTGCACACAGCTGGCAGAACTCACCCAGCAGTCAAGCAGGGCACAGCATCATTCAAGCGCTGCCTCTGAATGGGAAAGACCTTTGAAAGGAGTGTGAGCCACACCTGGTAGCTCCCATGTGCACCTGTAATTTGCCTGCTCTGCACCTACCCCCAGTGCAATACTCTGTCACCACCTTCCCCACAGCTCTCACCTGCTTTTGTCTCTGCTGCACTTCTGAAACTGCCACCTGCAGGGAGCCCTGCACAGGAGCTCAGTCAAAGCCCAGACAGGACTGTATACATCTTGCACTAAGAAAGCAAAACTCCCAGCCTGCCATCACTGAAGTCTCTGATTCCTAGTGACTTTCCAGGTTTCACACAACAGTCATCTGCAGTCATCTGATTCGAGTCACCTGCAGCATGTCTGTGGCCAAATAACTAACAAAGCTCAGGCATTACCTGCTCCCTGCAGCAGCCACAACCAGGAGTCCAGCTGAGGCACTTCCAACCCAGGGCCAGCAAACCTATCAAGTACATTTATGAGGAGACAGGGAGAACATCTGAGTTAAGCTTAACTCCAAGATCACTGCTCTAGTTTTAATATAAAAGGAAAACCCCACCCAGAGCCTGATCCCTGCTCCCAGGGAGGATCACCTGCCCTCACTGCACGGTACTAATATGACCTGTTCCAGGAGAGATGTGCCTGTTGGTATCGAGAGTGACAATAACTCTGTCCTTTTCCCAAAGTTTTAGATCTGCTCTGTATGATCCTACAATGTACTTAAGCTATAATTTAAAGAAAAATCCTCACAGTCTCACTATTTTATATTCTATCCTAAGTGGAAAACATCTTTTTTTAAAACAGCTACACTCTTCTAAAACAGTAAGCGCACAGTGACAGGCATTTTAAACAAGTACTTCTTATTTATTCACAATTTAGATAAAGTTTAAGGAAAGACAAAAGAAATACAAAGGACAACATTAAAATGAAAAGGAATTTTAGTGACTGAAGTGAGTTTCTACAGCCAGTGCTCTCCACACATTTCCAAATATTATCCAAACACTGCAGATGCAGATTTCAAATAAATCCCATAACAAACCGCTATGACTATTCCCTTTGAAATTAAACTGGGAATGGAAGTTAGCCACCTTTATTTATGAGTACACAAACCATCAAATTCTTCAGTTTCAGCTAAAAGCCACACTTATCTTTTTCAAGATGGAATCTGCAACACAATTTCAAGCAGCTTTTTTCATTTTGTCTGAGCTCTGCTATAAAAAAGTCAGTGTCAACTTTCTGCATAACAAACCAGCTTTTGATCTTGCTTGTGGAGTATCTGCAGCTCAGAGCAGACTCACACTTGCAGCTTGGAGGTATCCTTGGAGATACTGCAATGCTTCTGCGTTCAGGTTGGTGCTCAGCATGGACAGAACCTGAAAGCACAGGATGGAGCAGAGTGAGTGACACCTTAGCCACTGCTGTCCTGCACCCACATGTGGCACAAGGTCAGGCACTGGGCAGCAGTCATCCATGGGGAAATAGCTCTGAGGCAATCTTTACTTACCAAAGTCTTGGACAAAGACAAAACAAAGATGGGCTAGAAGAGCTACCTGTACACTCAGCTTGTGTAATTTTGTATGAGCTGCCTGAATTCCCCAAGTACATGCAGTTAATCAAACTCAAGACAAGTATAATAGACCATCAAGTGGGTAAATTTTCTTTGTAAAAATGGCATATTTAAGCAAAATTAAGTGCTGTGAAAATAAGGCCTTTCTAAGGCTCCTAAGGAAAAACCTTACCAAAGCTATGTTCCAATAACAAATAAAACACAGCAAGATCTGCATTCTAGTTACAACTTGATTATCAAACATGAGCAAAGAGACCCATGCTCACACAGGCATTTCTTCTCTGCAGAAAGCAGCATCAGCATGCAAGTGCACAAGTCACCTACCCTGCCTGGGCATGCTGTAGACAGTTTGTGGAGAGACTGTGCCAGATGGATTCTAGGGTTGTTGACCATTTGACCTACGGGATCATGCTCTTTCTTCCCAGCGAAGGCTAGCTGAGAGAATGCAGTCTGATAGCCTGGAGTATCTTCTATGTCAATGAAGTGTTCTTCGTCAGGGATTGTGTCATCCTCAGGCAACTCAAAGAGGCCAATGAGGGCCTGCAGCAAAGGAATCCTAGGAGCAGAGAGGGCAGGGCAAATTGGAGTGCTTAAAATATGTTGGGACAGGGTGTATTTTACAAAGATGCTCAAATTATTCGGAACCCTTTGTAATTTAGCCTTTGGAGGTACTTGCTTGGCTCCTGAAATTGTAAATGCCCACGGTAAGCTGGACCAGAACTGTACACTGTGGGTCTGTGTATTTTACAGGCATAATGTGGGTACTCTTATTAACAGCACGAGCAATGTATTTATTTTTCATCAGGTCAAACTGTCATGACACATACCTAAGAATAGCAATTCTTTTCTGGATCACAACTTTTCTCTAAGTACATTAAAAAAATTCTAGTTCAGGGATCGAGTCCAAGATCCAGTTACTGTCATCAAAGTCAGACTACCTGGCATCCTAGACTGCTGGACTGGTTTACAATCAGAGTTCCCAGGTAGCTCTCCCCAAAATTCCACTCTCAAGTGAAGATATTACAGTTTCTCTGTCAGGTTATGAATATGCTCAGGTCTCCTGACTAGAACAGTTGTAAGTCAAAACTGGGCCTAGCTTTCCAGAAAGAATACAAGCTGTAGGAAAGTAGTGTATTTCCCTAAATGCAGTTCCTGCTAGCCAAATCCATGCTATCTCCATCAAAAACACCTCAAACCAGTTCTGTCATCTGCTTGGAAAATACAGTTTCATTTGTTGTGGAAAGGACACAGTATGAAAGGCCTGAAACAGCCTCATGACAAGAGTGGACCTGAAGAGATCACACTGGAGTTTACTTTAAGGATCTATCTTGGTGAGAGCTCACATTTTCAAAAATTCAAACAGCCTCACTAGCACAACCTGAAGAAGTGTGATACCTACCACAGCTTGGTGTACTCAGTGTCCATCATGGGAGGACACTCTGTTAATATTTTTGTAATGCCAACAGCACAGATTTTCTTTTCGACTTGTCCAGACACTTTCTGGATTTCAGGAATTATAATTTTCTCCAACACCATTCCAAACATCCTTGTGACATTGAGAGAAAAGGTATTAGAAAGCCTTATCAGCCTTATGGTGACAAAAGAAAACCAGAAACAATATGAATCACTAGGAAATAGAGACAACCACACAATTTGTTAAGATGCTGCCCTGTTGCAGCAGACATTTGCACATACAAAATTTTCACAAAGGCATCAATCTTTCCTTTTTATGATCTGTTTAGATTACTAACTTGAACTATCAGTGAGGGACTGTGGTCAGAAATTCAGAAAAAGACGACTTGCTAGACAAATAAATGAACCACATTAGGAGAAACACTTGGCCAGACAAATCAGTGATAAATGTAGTCTGACGGTTTAGCTAAAGAGACAACTCCTCCTTACTTCAAAAGATAAAATTACACAGCAGTATTAAATATTACCCAAACAAACAAAACATACTAACTTTGGCTGTATGCTGTCAAATATTTCTTGCAGAGCTAATGCCCCATATCTTACGCAATACAAGTTAATGAAGACAAGGAAACCTGAAACAAGAGAAAAGTCAAAGTAAAACTCAATGTGAAAACAAAATAATAGCTTTCGAATTAGCAGCAAAATATATTCTAACAAGTTTTTCAAGGGGATAGAAATGGCAGTCTTTATACATATTCAGTTAAAGTATATGAACTTGCTGCCTTGAAATTTGCCTAAAAACTGATCTTTTCTCATACTGCAACACAAAACCAAGGTGGTACAAGAGTCATTCCTTTTTCCCCTTACACCATTTATAAAAAGGCAATAGAAAAGCCATTTGCAATTTTTTTCAGATGAAGAACTAAAAGAACTCTTCAATACTTTTAGCAGAAAACTTCACACAATGCAGACTTTGAGGTAAGCTGAGCCCCTTCGCACAGGTGCAGTGTTAAAAGCACCACTTCAGCTTCGTTAGTGGAAGACCATTGTAGACAGCTCTAGCATTCTTGTTTCTGTCAGGTGACATTAACCAGACTTTAAGTAAGACACTGCATAATTTGTATAGTGATAGTATCATTAAAATAATTTAATCAGTATGAGAATCTTCTTGTGACAGTAGGAATAACCAGAATCTGTATTTCAATAATGTCACAGCTTTGCCAGTTTAACATAAAACCTTATCAATAAATTCAGTCATACTAAGGCCAAAATTACAAAATATCCACGGGGTGCGACAGGACACTTTTCTGTGCAGCTGCACGCTCTGAACTGCTGCTGTCACCAGAGCTTTTCACAGAGCAAGGAACTTACTTTTGATAAATTTTGTTGTTTTGGAATTTTGAAGTCTTTGGAATAGCAGAATGAAGATCTGTTTCCTGTACTGGTCAACTGATTCACTGGAAATTTAAAAGAATAGTTATTCAATTCACACTAGGATTTTACTGATGCCACTTCACAGAAAACAGGTATGGAATTGTTCAAATCTATTTGACTGAAAAATGTGATGTTTTCAGATGTTAAAAATTAACATTTGGTATGTTTATACACTTTATAATTAAAGTCTACAGAAGTTAGCATTAAATGTAATTTCATACTCACGGAGGCATATGCTCAATGATACTGTTTAGAAGATAGAACCCTTGATGATCATTAGCTTTAGAGGCAATCAACTTCTGGAACACACCTAACAATCCAGGCTGCAAGAAAAGCAAATATCAAAGCCTAGACAACAGTTCTGCATATGTCACCTACCAGAAAATTGGCCATTAGCACCTATGGCATACACCAAGGCAATGGCCTTCATAAATCTAAGCCAGGATTTTGCAGTTCAGGCCAAGGGAGACACATTTTGGCTTCTTTTCACTTACTCTTGTCAAGACTCTTCTGAACAGAACCTGGAAGTTCTCATTATCCACATGTTTAACATGAGGCAAACAAGACAGGAAAATTGTGGAAACTTATCTGCTTACAAAAGCACCATAGCCTAGGATTCATCTTGTCCACATAATGGAAAAGTACCCAAAAAGCTCCACTCAGAATATTCGTTTGTCTGTCTATGTAAGCACCAAATTCTGCCCAAATCCAGCTATTGCTGAAGTTGCTCATCATTAGTAACCCCAATCGCCGTGCCTCGAGGCAAACACCGACTCAGCCCCAGCAACTCACGATTTTGTCAGCAGCGGCGCTGGCGATGGTGCTGGCCCCGCGCTCCAAGTAAGCCTGCAGGAGTCGGACCAGAGGGGGAATGTTTCCTGTCCTTTCCCAGAGTACTGGCTGTAGTAGATGAGGAAACAACGCCATGTAGGATGACGGGATTTCATTTTTATGCATTTCTAGAAGTAGGGACATAACTTGAAACACATATGGAATGAACTCTGAAAGAGAAATGATGACGTGTACAAAGTCAGAAAAAATGGTCACTGTCAGTTCCCAGCAAACACATATCTATGGACTGAACCTACAACTTTATGATATTAACACAAAGATTTGAAAAAATAAATCTTCAAAGAAACATATCTTCCCAAATGTAATTATTCCAAAAATTAGCAAGCATTGCGTATATACACTTTCTATTTCCCCTACCCCTTAATGTTTCAGAATATGGAAAACAAGCTAGAAACAAGGCAATAGAATGAAGAATAATAAGAAGCTTTGGAGCAGTAATTGCTAGATATTTTTAAAATGTAGTTTAAAAATAAGTGAATGCTGTTGATGTACCCTATGGAACAATCCAGACACTTTCAGACTGTTCAAGTGCTATTTCTCCCCTTGCATTTCCTGTGCTACAAAAACACTGCTGAAAGGTGAATCCTAGCAGCCAAGCCCAGCGGAGAGAGCACAGGCACTCACTGACTGTCGTTACCTTGCACATCATTCTGCAGGATCTCTGTGAACACCAGGAACAAAGCCTCCTCAAAGCTCCCCACTGCCTCCGGGTTTGCCTTGCACGTTATCCTTATCGACAAGCAGATCGACTCAAACATGTAATGGTTAAAGTGAGGTTTGCTGGGATTCTAAAAACAGGTTAGAAACAGATAAATCAACCCAAACTTGCAGACATGTCACTTCCGTTGCTGAGCATATTTTTTTATTTCAACTGAAGACTAACGTAGCATACTTGTAACTAATTTACTAAGGATACTTGTAAATTATCCATGAATATGCTTATGAAATTAATTTAATAAACAAAAGCAAATACAAAGACCTCTAAGGCATAAAGGAGAGGGTTTTTTTGTCAATATTTCTATGACTATAAGTGCTTTTCAGAAGCTCTATATAAACTAGCAAACAGCTAAAATAGCACAGAACAAAAATTGGAAAAAGATTAATTTTCAGTCCTCTAAGTGTCCAGTCAACTCTTTATTGAACACTTCTTATACACTGCAGCTGAGTTTAAACTGTACAGAGAAATACAGTTTTTTGACAGTTGATGAAGGTATTCTAAGGCATTCCCTAATATCAATGGTTAAGAATTTGGCCAGTCAAAACAAAAAACTAACAAGCATATTTACCCACCAGATTATTGTATTGGTGGCCTTTACACAAGCAAACATTTAGACTACAATAAACTAGCATGACAGAAAGAGTTCATATGCTTCTTCTAAATTTCAGATAAGAGCAGGGAGAATGATCTGAAAATACGTCCTAAAAGGAAGGCAGTACCTCACTGGAATGCTGCTTCAACTTAAACGAGTCAGAAAATATTGAACTATTTACAGTATTCTAACAGAATACCACCAAGTACACACAAGTCCTAGGCAAAACTGCTCTAAAAGGTTTTGCACTGTCTCCTTACCTTACTGACGGCCAGCAGTTTTTGTGTGAGCTGTGTGATGACAGAAGGGATGTACGGAATTATGGACTCCTGTAGCAGAGAAAAACTCCTCATGATGGCTGCAAATAAATGGAAAATATTATCTTCTAAAAACAAAATACACTTCTGCCACCCAACACATGCTTAAATCCTTCACCTTTTACTGCTAAAATAGGATCCCAAGGAATTAGGTAAAAGAGAGAAAGAGCACCTGCTGCAAGAACATTCAGTCTACAATCATGACAAAGGATAAAACAAAGCCTCATTATTCCCATTCTACAGATGGAACACAGTAGATTAAGTCACTTTACAAAGACCACCACTTGTAGTGGATGAGTGTCAGATCTCAGCACCCTCCTAGCCATGATGGGATCTATCCTCTCACTAACCATGACCACATCTCCTCTCCATGACCAGACTGTTCAGATCTTGCCCCGACACTGTCCAGATAGCTGTCCTGACTACAGAGGCTACCATTTGAGAAATAATCTCCCACAGTACCATGCTGTTTACTGTTTCTCTTTGGTACCGTCAGTTTGGTTAAAGATGACACAACACAGCCTGAGCAGTAACTGCAAGCTGTGTGGATCTCTTCAGCACATTTGCATAAAATAGGTTTTGCAAATAAAAATGTCAGGAGTCTGTAACTGTAAGCCTTTACCTCAAGTCAACCAAGTTATTCTTACATTGCAGGACTCGTTAGGCATTTACCTTTCATAATGTATTCGTTTTCCGACGAGCCAGGAAGCGTCAGAGCTTTGAAAAGGTTTGTTAACAGCACTTCTACAAATGGTGCCATTTCTGCGGCTGTAATGCTGTGAAGTGAAACACAGCTCTTCAATGACAAAAAGTCACAAACTTCAAGCCTTATACAATACCATAATATATGACATGAAGGATCCCCTACAGGTATTTCTCATCCTTAATGCACAAAACCTATGCAGCAATGAATTTACTTCTGCTTGAAAACTTACAGGGTAGCATTATTTGTCCCTCTCATGGTAAACAGTCTTTCAAGGGCATGGGCTGCGTAGGTATGGACCACAATACTTTCTGCTTGGAGATGATTGATTAAGAGAGGAATAGACACCAGCAGTTGTTCTTTTGGTACCTACAAAAATACAGCAACAAATCATACATATGTTAAAAAATATAGATGGTTCAACACTAGAGCACAACTGAGCTCATCATGAAGAGCTTGGCAGAGGGAGAAATCTTGGAAGGGTCCTCCTGTTGCCACATCACCCCTGCACATCCAGGAGGTACCTATTTCTGTCATCGCTCGTTTACTTCCCCTGAACACCAATGGTACTTTCGATTAGCAGTAAGTGCAGATAACTCTAATGTGTATTTCCCTTTCCATTTTGCTTTGTCTTAATAGGTAATTAAAAATATCAAGGTTTAAAAACCCAAAATCATGGATATTTCATAAGAAATGAATAAAGGTAATCTAAAATTTAGAAATAATATTCAACATATTTTTTTACCCCATCTCACAAACCAGAAAAGGTAAAGGACAAAACTGCTGTACTCTGTAACAACTAATGCAATGATACGAGCAATCAAGTATATTTAGACTAACACTGACTTGAAAAAGTCTGAGTGTGCCACAGAATTAAGCAGCTAAGATATTCAGTGTTCCCACAGCATATGGACAGCATATAGACTACATGTTAATTGGATATTTATAACACTATCATTTACTTTCTAAACTAAAAATTCAGCATGAAGTGCTATATATGACTATCAAACACCTGCTGAGTTAACATATGGCCAAGTGCGATAAATTAGGCTTGGCAAGTATAAAGTAACAAACTACAGCATGTTTTTACCATAAGAGTAAAAGAAAAACTTACTTGGTTTCTAAAAATCATGATATATTTGATACCATCTGCTTTTAGCACAGGAAATTCATTAACTGAAATGGAAAAATATGCAAACTTTGTTGATACTTCTCATACAAATGTGGTTACTGAACATGTACTATATATACAGGTGACACTTGACACTAAATAATAATTTTCCCCCATAAAAAAAAAATACAGAATGTTTTTCTACATTTCTTAGTTCCCGCATTTCTGTATGGGCACTGTTAGAGTATCAGTTTTAGGTACAAATCACACTCCAGTACCATTAAGAGTACAGTCCAGCTCAGATGAAATTTCATCTTCTGCCTTCAATTTTAACAGCCTCCAATTACACATTTTGAGACAGCCCACTATGCTTCAAATATAGTAAGGCAATTGTTGAAGTATAAAATAAATTACGTGGCTTAAATCTAGACATTCACAACCTCATCAAGAAGGGCTGATACAGGTCACGACCTGGCCTCAGTATTTTCCCTTCTCAGGGTTTTGTAGAGCATACAAGTTTACCATAAGGTCTCAAATACAAAAATTAATTACTCTGTGCCAGGCGTTAACAGCCCCTGTCTCAGAGATTATGCTGATAAAGACTTCAGAAACAATGGTCACTGTCAAGTGACTACTGACTTACCAGTAGCAGACTTTAAATCAGGTTGAATGTGATTCACAAAGAATTCTGTCAGATTAACAAGTTCATTGGCCTGTGTTATTCCATGCTGGAAGAAGCAAAAAATAATCTTACCTTTATATGCTGACATATAAACTGCTAGCTTTCTTACTCATTTTAAATAATGACTACTTAGCTTTCTTTTAAAAAAATGCAACCTCTTTTTAAACCAGGATTTTTAGATGGAGATTTTCAATGAAGTGTTCTGAGTTAGTCCATATTTGCCATGAAACAGCACAGAAAAAGATGCAAACTTTGCAGTTTCCCAACTGCTAGCAGACTGGTTCCCCTTACACATCACTACTAAGAACAACTGCTGGGCAGCAGGATACACCTGGCTTCAGGAAAAGACGGAGAACCATCAGCAAAATTGCATTAAATGCTGTACATGCTATACTATGCTTGCCTCCAATCTATCTTGTAAAGACAGTGAGATCTGAACTGTAACAGCATTTAAAGTATCTAGTAGTATATCTAAACTTGGCCCACAGAACATTGGATACAATGCTCCTTTTTCCAAACACAGGTTAGCCCAGCTGTGCTTTTTCAGTGTCTCCAGCCAACTGTCTCACAGTTGCTTTCTCGCCAACAAGCAATCAGATCTATTTCCAGCCATTAGCCTTCACATGTCATTCATAAAGCAAATATTCAGGTAGCAGGAAACATTGGGAAATGCCATGACAAGAACTCCAAGAGTCATTTAAATTCCTATCAATCTGCTTAACACATCTGATCATCTGTACAGCTCTGTTTGCCTTCCATGGCTTCCAGCCTGCCCCAGGACCACTTAGAGCTCAGAGGCTCCAGACCCGAGCCAGTTTTGTTTCTTTGTCTGGACCCCACATGCCAGTCAGGCCCACCACGCAGTCACACCGTGCCCCATCTACCTGAAGGTCAAACACCACCAACTGTGATAGGATTATATAAAGGACAGCTTTTAATCTCATCAACATGAACTACTGCACATACAGTTACTCCCATTCTGATGCAGCCTAAAGTGTATCACAGGCCTCATCTGCACTGTAACATCTGAATGCAGACAGATTACAACGAATAGAACGTAGAAGTACCTTCTGTGTTTGAGCTTTGGATGCCAAAGACGTTACAAGGTAAATAGCTGCATCTTTGTGCTTCCAGTTAACAGATGGATTCTTTGCATATTCTTGCAGCATAGAATTAACATATCCAGAAAAAATCCCTGTCACAGGTCCTTCAAAAAATTTGCACAAGCCTCTGACTAGATCACAAGCTGCTCTGCGCCTGGTGTCAATATCTGCATGAGAATCAGAGATTCTTTATGAGAAAGCAGACAGCTTTTTATATTAGAAAACATAATAATCAACACAGTAACAGACAGCTCCTCAAGTCACAGCCACACCCCACGTTAATTAGTGCAATCCTCCACACTGATGTGTAAGAACACAAGTAAGCCTTTTATTTACTGCCACAGCAGGGCTACTTGTACACCAAGAAGAAGGGACACCTGTCCCTGAGCAGTGGCAGCAGACGTGCAGGGGGGCTGGCACTGCCTTGGCATTATGCACCCAAACGTACTGGGTCTCGCTGGGAGGGAGCTCATTTTCTCCCCAGCGGCCCAAATGGTGCTGTGTTTTGTACCAGTGACTACAGCTGCTGGTAAAACCCAGTGTTTGGCTGCTGCTGAAGTGCACTGTCACCGTGTCAGGGCTTCCTCTTCCTCCTGCTTTGCCTTCCCAGCAAGTAGCTTGGGGCAGGCAAAGAGCTGGGAGGGGACACAGCCTGGGCAGCTGATCCAAACGGACCAAAGGGATAGTCCATGCTCAGCAATAAAAACTGAGGGGAAGGGATTTGAGGGGAGGTAGCCATTGCTCAGGGACAGACTGGGCAAAAGTCTGCTCGTGGGCAGTGGCGAGCCATTAACTTCTCTTCCCTTACTCTTTCTTTCACTGGAACTGTCTTTATCTGTGAGTCTTCTCACTTTCACCCCTCCCGCTCTCTCCCCCATCCAACTGCAGCAGGGTGGAGCACAAGCCAGCTGCTGGCCCACTACTCACCTGACAGAACATTTTTATAAAGAACTTCACAAATACCTAAAATGTAGCCAATTCTGGATAACAATGATGAAATGTTTTCCTGAAAAAAGTTTAAAAAATTTTCCCCCGATTTTGTCCTGCACTGCAAGCATACAGTAATTTCTTAAATCTATTATGAAACACCATTACTTCAGAAGTGTCAGTCAGTGAGCTGTTGGTAGCCCAGAACTGTCAGCCCCAGGTTTGGCTCACTTGGGCTCTGGCCTGGCTGCAGAGCACAGCCTCCCTCAGCACTCCAAGAACTGGGCCAGCACAGCCGTGTCCCAGCGCAGTCACTGCTCTGAACACATGCCATGCCCAAGGCTGGCTGCTGTCCAGCTGGCCTGAGAACAGTTTGTATGCAACCCCGGGCAGAATTTCAGTTTAAACATGACAGTCTCCCCGTTATTTAAAACTCCACACATCGGAAATAAATACACAACTGGCTACTACTCAGCACTGACTTACAGGCTGTATTTGCTGAAATGAGAATGTGGGCAGTGCAGAAGACATACCAATCCAATTAAGGAAAAAACTCTATAAAAATACTGTTCAAAACAGAAAGATGCTGTGACAAGCATATCGTGACAGTAGACTTGATCATAGACTGGATAAAATCCAGCGGGGGTTGGTGTGTGGAAACCTTTTCAATTTCAAAATGAAGTTATAAAAGGTGCAGTAAATTTCTTCAGCTCTTTAGAGCTATATTTAAAGACCAAGTATTCTTAGTATAAATCTGTGGATTACCAGATCCTTCCAAATCCCTTCTTATATATTCTTCAGAATTATCTTCAAATGCTTCTTCATCAGCCGCTGAAAATATAAAATACATAGAAGTTTAAGTACTGAGGTCTCTAGTTTTTATGGTAAAAGGGTGTATCATTATCAACTTGCTATTTTTTCCAAGGACTTTTCTACAACGTTAATAGAAATTAGTCAGAAGTATCGAGCCAGAGTAATCTGTTTAGCTTCTGTCCCACAAATTAGTCTTTCATACCCATGGGCTGAAGTATTAATTCAAAGAAAAACCTCTAACATATATGCAACATCAGGTGTATTTGAAGAGGCTTTCAGAGTCATAGACTTAAGAGAGAGGCACTACTTACCACTGCAATGTATTTTCACTGCATTTTAAATATTAGGATCAATATAAGCCCATCAAAACTCAGATGTTTAGAGAACTGAACATTACAATTTGGTAGGTCTGATATTCCTGCCTATTTAGGCTCCTTGAATTTTCCAGATACTCATTTTAAGTGTGGAAATTTATAGATGGCACATGACCTAGACTTCCTCGATTGGGATTTCAACATGAGAAATTAGGTATACTCATACAATTCTACAAAGCCCACAGGACAGCAATCTGCTGCAGTAACTTGGGTTTGAATCTAGCACTAAGGTGGGAAGAGGGAATCCTCAATTCTTAGCCCTGCAAAGCAACGTCATTATAATCAGTCAGATTTCTGTTGTGTTTTTGAAAGCTTAAGTCTCAAAAAGTTACCTCTAAATTCCATATTGGGAACGATAACTTTTTCACAGATGCTGGTCAGGGTATTCTGATCTTCAAACAGATGCTTGTAATGTGGTCTCTCGCACACTGAGGCCAGGAACTGGATTGCGTTACTGACCAGCTACAGCACCACAAACAGGACACAAAGCTTAGCAGGACTGATCAATTCAGAATGCATTACCAAACTTGACAAGATCAGATTTGAACAACTCACCAAGTCATACTTCACTTCCTGGCCTGTTGTGACTAACAGATTCCAGATTGCTGTTACAAAACGTGGCAGGTAGGGCTGGAATTCTTCATCATACTTTTGAGCATATAAAGCAGCATTATCACAAATTTGTGATTTCAAGAGCTCCAGCAATCCAGCTTCCTCTTCATCCTCACATAAAACAAAACTCAGAACTTAAACGTCCAAACTTCAACATGACTTAAACATTAGAAGTATCAATGTATTTAAGTGAAATATTTACATCACCATTTTACCATGCTCTAAACAAGTGAAAGACATCCCTCTCTTGTCCCTAGAACTACTGTATTTTGCTGATCTGTACTCAAACTGGTCTTTAAGTTAGAAATCACACGTGTATTTCAAATCAAGGTACTATGCACTTGAAAACATTGACACAATACTTCACGTAAAATTAATTTACAAATGTAATAGGAAAAAGACAACACAAGACATTGAAAAGATATGCTTAGAAGCCACTATTATCATGATTCTTTAAATTGGAGTACTATTCTTTAAGTTGTAGTACTTCTCCCCACTTCCCCAGATCAGCATAGATGCTTGTGGAACCACAATGTGAACTGGGAAACTGAGCTGGAATTAAAAAAAAAATCAACTCAACCAAATGCCACCCCAGTTCCATCTGCCCCTGCCCCCTCCACCCACACCGTTCAGCTTTACTGCCCATCCCAGTTCAGCTGCACGAGTGCTTGTGCTGGGAGCAGCCCACAGACACAAAGCAGCAACGCTTCTTTCAGCAGCAGGGTAACCAGAGCACAAGATACACTTCATATGCCTCCATATATGCTGCAAGAAATTATAGAGTTGGTTTGGCTCCATCAAGTGGCAAACTATTGTGCTGTACCTGGAAGACATCAGCACTCAAAACGCAGAAAGCCTGCACAAGAATAACTGGAGCTTTGCTGACCTGGTATCAGCTTTCACCGGT
This sequence comes from Acanthiza pusilla, assembly GCA_036630365.1. NCBI lineage: Eukaryota > Metazoa > Chordata > Aves > Passeriformes > Acanthizidae > Acanthiza > Acanthiza pusilla. The sequence continues at coordinate 16,655,080 of JAXCHO010000050.1, forward strand.
GAAATTACTGATTCCTCAACCAGACAAAGACAGCAAATGCTGAAGTACTTAGAGATGTCTTGTCCTCTATATTCAACTGTTTTGAGTTCATTAAGATAATATCCTGTTTTCAGTGTGTTTCCAGAACACATTGCATGAACCAACTGAAAGGTACAGAAAACCTGAGCCCTGTGATGCTGATGGTCAGGTTACTTCAGCAGCTGCTCTTGAAAGAATCACCTCAGTGATGAGTATTAGTAATTTGTTTTCTGTGCACAGCTGGGTATACCTGTAACTGTCATGCAACTTTAAGAACTGAACCTCAAATTCCTTAGACAGCAGAGCAACTTCTCTTCAACTCCATTTATCTTATAGTCATTCTACTCCTTTGTCCCGCAAAAAACCCACTGCATTGTTCAGAGTTAGACTAAGTTGTCAGCCCACCCTCTCCCCTACAGATGCAAACCAGGAGGTTTATGCAGTACTTACATCAGTCTGCAGGAGTTTATTATCTAAAGTTAAAAGGCTATGAAAATTTGTCATCCATGTTTCCATGTTATCTTCAAAAAACTCAGGAAGATCCTGTGAAGGAAAAGTATAAATCTACATTATAATTTCTGATTGCACTGCTTAGATAACACACCTACACTGGAAGTAGTGCATTCACCTTATAATCTACCGAGGGACAGTAACCTGTGGAAAACAATCTTCAAATTGAAACAGTGCCACTTCCTCCTCCCAGACAAAAACTGTCCTGGCAGAGCCCTGGAATACAGCTAGTACCAAATAAACTAGTTGCTCTGACCCTAAAGAGCTCACACGTTCATAATGAATGAGCCTTATCACCTCTTACTCCCAGAACAGGAGAGCACAAGTCTCTTTTAACTCCAGCTTGTTCTTTTGCCCCCTATGGAAGAACAGCCCAAGGAATTCAGGCACAATCACATCTCACAGACTTATGCTCATGTTGAGACACTAAACAGATGTCACCTCAGCAAAGGAGCCTTTCACCATTTTCCATACAGCACGCTTATTCATGTCCAAAATGTAGATCTGATTCCAAACCCAGACCACCCACACTGCTCCCAGAATTACTTGCTCCTACTGTGCTAGAGCTACTACATGTAATGGACCTTCACTACACGACCCAGTTCCTGTCAGTACAGACATTTATGAAGGGGCACAGTGAACAGAAACTCAGACATTGGACTCCTGCCTTTTCCAGCTTCTCCTCAGAGGCCCCACACAACACCTCCCTGAATCAACAAGAGCTCAGACTCCCTTGATCTTGCGTTCACATAGGGCCAAGCTAATGTCTTAAATAACCCATCCTTACTGGGTTTTTACTGCAGCAGATGCACTGCTGATTTTTCTTTTTGCCATAAAGCATGGCCGTAAAGGCTGCCTCAAATGAATTCTATAGGAACGGTTTTGTCAGAACAAAGAGAAGTTATCCCAAGAACAAGAAGATTCACCTGAAAATTTAAACTGTAGAACAGCTTCGCAATGAGAATGAGAGAAGAAAAGAGAACCTTCAGGGCACTGGCATCATTTGCATGTGTGCTGCAAAGTTCAATAGTTGCCTAGAAAAGGATGCAAGATTGTCAAGTACAAAATCTACATCAACAAAAAATATTGAAAAGTGTCATGGAATGTTTTTTTTTAAGCCAGGAAATACAGTTATTTTTCATCCTCTTATTGATCTTGTTAGATCTCACTTCATTACTTGAATTTGAACCCCTTTAACAATTTCAAACAACAATTCTTGAGTTTTAATTTTACAGGCAGACCACAACTAGCAATTCAGAACATTAAACTTGTTTTAGAAATGACTTAACAAGAAATACCTTAAAGAGATTTGTCAAGGGTAAAGCAAAGGCATCAAGAACAAGTTTGATCTCTGTCCATAATTCATTTGACTTAAATTCATGGCGGTACCTGACAAGTACAAGAGAAACACATGAAAAATAGAATACAGTCTTCGCACTTATTACCAAATTAACTCACACAGAATTTTGGGTTTTGCTGAGCCTTGAAACAAATACCATCAAGTATACAAGAACTAAACAACTTAGCTCAAAACCACGCAAGGTGTACAATTTGATAACTACTTAAAGGCGTATGTGGAAGTCACAACTATATACTTTGTAAATCTCCAAAATTAAGTCTAACAGTAAAACGTGCCAGTTGAGCAGAAATTTTACAATCCATACACAACTCACTTATTTCCAGTACCTTTTAAATAAAGAGTGAGCAGTGCGAAGAACCCCATTGATGACGTGGAAATCTCCGCTCTGAAACCGATTCACCATTTCCGTCAGCAGGTCTGGCCACTTCTGAGGGAAGTCCTCCCGCCCAATAATACTGATGGCATCACTTAACTGCAAAGGAAACGGAACTGTTACATGACAGAACGGCACACAACAGTCGTGCCAGATGCTGCAAACATCCAAGAAAATGCTGGTTATTCTTGTCAGATTCAAAAATCACTGGGTTAAATATCTGCTGCTTTTCACACAAACACAAAAGTCTCACCTTAAGTTCAATGTGTACACATAGTCTCACTTTCTAGAATTGCTGTTTGACTGCCTAATGCTAGAACTTAGCTGTAAGATTATATAGTAATTATCTCATAAAAATGTTAAAGTAGGTAGAAATACCTGTAACAACATCCTCGAAGTCTTTTGGATCAGGATGAGCTCACTGGTAAGACAACTGAGCTCTGCCAATAACTATAGCCCCTAGACATGCTTAGACTATTCCCAAAGTTTCATGGATACAACCAGGAATGACACATTACCTGCTTTTGAATTTGTTCTGGGCTGCTAAGCATCAAGGGCACTATGTTGGCTTTAATGGCTATTCTGTCCGATTCACATATTTTGTTTGGTTCATCCTCAACCTAAAATGGAAACAATAAAGTTATGGGCATATCAGTATTTTCTAGGCAATGAGATGATCAGCTTTTCAGAAACCAACTGCTTACACTGAATTAAGTAGTTATTACATTGCTGAAGAGCCTAAGAAGCAGACCTGTTAGAGACACTGCCTTCAATGAGCCTGGAACAAAAGCTGACAAAAGCCGAAAGAAATAATGCCTTTCTGTAAAACTTTGAAGTAGTTTTTTTCTCCTTCCCTAGGGGTGACTTTTCAGGTCAGCAATTGAGCAGCAGTGAAGGTCGGTGCACATGGCAATAAAATTCCCACATTTAACCAAGTCTCCTCTTCCACCACACCAAACAGCACCTCTGCCAACACCACAAATTGATTTTGTGTGAGCTGCCTCAAGCCATACTTTCTAGAGACTGTACATGAAGGTGCAGGTTACACAATCAAAACCCTAACGTCGACTTTAAGAGTTATCTAACCAGTTCAAAACATCAATTAGTTCCAAGTCCTGTCAGTCAGCAGTGCCAAGCAGTAGAAAATTACAAAGCTGCCACTAAAGACATCAAAAATTAGGTGGCTTGGCCCAACCAGTGACTGCAGTGATAGTCACATTATCTGTGATGAGAGCACTGAAGTTCAGAGACCTAGAAATTATCCAGCAATTAAAAAAGATAAGCACCTCCAGAGAGTCATTGCATATTAAGATACCTTCTAACACCGTGACAACAAATACAGGCCCAGAAGGACAGCTTCTATGTAGAGACACTCCATAACCATACCAGTTTAAACAATGGTAGTTAGTTGAGTTCAAATATTGTGCTTCTGCAAAATATGTATATCATGTTGGAGAAAATAATTTGTTCATCATTTTGGCACCCAGCTGTAGTAGTTTTCAGTAGAATGGGCTCCAATGGTGCAGGTTTTAGTCATTCATTAGCAAGTTACACTTTGAGTTTGTTCTCTGAATGACAGACTGCACTTCCCAGAGCACACACACATTCCTCAGGGTTACTGCAGAATACCTTATTGTACTTTAAAAGGATGATTAAGTCTTAGCACAATTGCTCACTAGGATACCTACAATTCTCCAGTTCCTTTTAATGTAATTCTTGAATGTCACAGATGCACAAACTTTTATGACATTTTCCTGTGATTTCTCCAGCAGCGTTAAAAGTAACAAGGGATAGTTCTGGCTTCCTTCCACAGATTCAAGGAATTTTTCCGCTGTAAGAGAATATACTGGGGTTAGCAAAAGCTGAACTCCTTTCTCTAAAGGGAATCCTGTGATTTCTCAAGTATCTGTTTAAAATACCCAACACACAAACACTGCCCCAGAGCTCCACAGGAGCAAGTCTCACAAAAGGTATCACAGCTTCTTTGCTCCTGAGCTCTTCAACATTCCTGCTGTCAACAACAGCTCTCAGATCCCCAGCAGGATGGGGAAATACTGCCTCCTCACCCTTGGAAAAGCCACAACCCGAGAGAAGGAAATCCTGGCTTGTTGTGAACAGCTGCACTGTTCAAAATAACAACAGTGTCAAAAAAAAATCAATACAGAAAAATAAAATCACAAAAGACAGATAAAATTATTTATATCCACTCTTCATTATTTTTGGGGGGTTTCATTTTAAAAGGATACTGAGAACTCCTGCAAAGAGATTATTGCATAAATATCCACTGAAGTTTGCTACACAGAGACAGAAGAGCCAAAAAGAAACAGAACCTTTTTGCTCTCACTCACGAGAATCACTTACCAGGACGCCTTATAGCAGGATCTGGATCTAGTGTTTTCTTTAGATACTCAGTTAAAGTTTGTAAATTGGCATCACTGAGCTCCATTTTGGCAGAACCTAAAACCCACAAGTAGTTTCGTTACAACCAGAGATCAGAAAATCTATCCCAAAGCTACACATGTAAAACCAGATCCCACAGAAATAACATCAGCTCTTTTCGGCAATACCTCACAAGCACATCCCAGCCAGGGTGCGCCAGGTACAGGAGACATTCCACTTCTCAAGCCACAGGTAACTGCTGCTGTCTGGTTTAGGGACCCAAAATCCCAGAAAAGGTTCACACATTCAGCAAACATGAATTAGGTACAGCCAAAAGATGATCTCTTGCCCCTTCAGGACAACAGGAGTTTGGTTCTGCTTTTGAGAACTGCTGTCAGCCCCAGAAACTGCTGATGCTAGAAATTGCTCCTGATTGAAAAAGCTGAACAGTCACACCCTACATAATTGTAAATAAAAAAAAATTCAAAGTGTGCTGAAGAGTCATGGCTTGTTTAAAAAATCAAATACTCCTTATCAAATCTCAAAACAAAACACTTTTTTAAAAAGGAGACAAAAGACTGTGCAAAGCCAGTTTGTCCTCCCTGTAAAATTAGCTCCAACTAGGGTGGGAGCTAATTTAAAGGCAATACTTATTAGAGAATAACTCTGTGCAATAAGTCTATATTGCTCCTCTCTAGAAATCCTCCTGCACACATTCTTATCTGTACCACAGTTATATATTTATTTCACAGCTTGCATTGGAATGATTAAAATTACAGCAACACTAGGACAATAAGATGTGCATTAATGGAGATGTTCCTCTGGACATCACCATCATTCCTGCCCATCCTTCCTACCACTGGCAGCACAATTCCCTCCCTACACAGGTTATGTGGAAGCAAAGATTTCCATTTTTGCTCTGGAGTTTCTATTTAGTAAGATGAACTGAAATTTCCCTGCCACGCTTTGGAGTTGTTTCATGCTGATCATCAGTGCAATAAACACAGTTTTATTCAAGCATGCTTGCAAAGGCAGTGAGCTTTAATGACACAATTTTTGTGTCAGCTATGGCATCTATATCATTTAAAAACACAGCAGCAGTATCCTCTTGAATAAAATGAATGTTAATGAGCAATTCAGATCCTACCATATTCTGCAAGAAGTAAAAATCTACCTGAAGAGTCCTGCCTCCCATGTTTCCCTTTGCTTTTGGGGTTTACTTGTCCTAGCCCTGCTCACCAATTCATATCCACCAACATATTGTGACCTGTTACCTACATATGCTTATTTCCTTCTCTTCCTCTAACTCTTCATGTTTGTTTTCCAGTACAAAAACCATTGGTGATACTTTAGCTGGAGTGATATGATGCTTAGTGTTGTGTTGTAACATGTGCCTGCAGAAAAGGCCTCCGAAAACTCGTAAAACGTGCTTAATGCATCACCGACTTCAGTCAGATTAACGCAGAGCACTCACGGAGAACGAACCCAAACCCACGCAGAGTGCGGCCGTGCCCCTGGGGCTCGCACCGGGAAGAGCTCCGCACAAGTGCATCGCCTCACCCAGCGCTGCCCGAGCACCTCCCCCGGGCCGGAGAACGCTCGGGGCACAGATCTGAGGGGAAAGACCACCCTGGCACTGCTCTGAGGATCCTCCGGGCACTTCCCGCTCCCCAGAGCGCGGGGCCGCGACAGCAGCGCCAGGGCGGCGGGAGAGGGACCGGCCCCGCGCTCCGCCGCTCCCCGCGAACCCAGGCCAAGGCCGCGCCGCAGGGGCCGCGACTATCCGGCGGGACCGGCCCGCGCCCTGCCGCGCTCCCGCGGCTCCAGCGGCCCCGCCAGGCCGAGCACCCGCGGAACGACTGGGGCTGCTCCGTCCGTCCCGGCGCCGGACCGCGCCTGCCCCGTCAGTAATGCCCCGTGCGGCGGCCCCGACAGAGGCAGCAGGGCCGGGCCGGGCCGGGCCGGGCCGTGAGGGGAGGCAGGGGCAGGCCGGGCGAGATCCCGAGCGGCCCCAAAACCCTCAGACTAACTCACTTCCCCCCCCCGCGACAGCCCAGACTGGCAGCAGCCGCAGCCAATGAGGGGCGCGGGCTGTGCAGGCCCAGCGGCCCCGGACCAATCGCGAGCCGCGAGAGGCGGGCGGAAGGGCCCAGCATGGTGCGCTGCGCCTGTGGCCGCACCGCGGGCCCAGCGCCGAGCGCGGCGCCGAGTTGGCGCGGGGGCGGCCGCGGGGCCGCCGGTGCACGGGGCCTCCCCAGCCCCATCGCCGTGCGGGGCAGCGCGTCCCGGCCTTACCCGGCGGCTCCCCCCGGCGGCGGCGGCGGCGGCTCCGAGCGCTCCGGCTGCGCTTCACATTCAAACCGCCGGGCGAGGGCGCGGCGACGGCTTCGTGACCGCATCGCGCGGGGCGGTGCCACCGCGCTGCCCCCCGGCCAATCAGCGACCGCACCGGCCCCGGGCGTGCCGGCGGCAGCCAATCCGCGCCGCGCTCCGTGGGCGGTGGCCAATGGCCGGGCCCTTCCCACAGGGCCCCGCGGCAGCGTCACCCCGCCCCGGAAAGGGCGCGGCGGGCCCGGGAAGTGGCGGGGCCGGGAACGAGTGGCGGGGCCGGGGGGAACTGGCGGGGCCGGGGAGCAGTGGCGGGCCCGGGAAGTGGCGGGGCCGGGAACGAGTGGCGGGGCCGGGGGGAACTGGCGGGGCGGGCAGTGAAGTGGCGGGGCTGGGGGGAAGTGGCGGGGCCGGGGGGAACTGGCGGGGCCCGGAGGAAGCGGCGGGGCCGGGGAGCAGTGGCGGGGCCGGGGGGAAGTAGCGGGGCCGGGGAGCAGTGGCGGGGCTGGGAACGAGTGGCGGGGCCGGGGGGAAGTGGCGGGGCCGGGAAGCGGCGGGGCCGGGGGGAAGTGGCGGGGCCGGGAACGAGTGGCGGGGCCGGGGGGAAGTGGCGCGGTCAGCCGCAGCGCGGGAGCCTCTGCCTTGCCGGCGGAGCGGGCTCGGCCCCGCGGCGGAACGGGAGTTGCGGGGAATATAAAACACAACCAGAGCCCCCCCGACCTCAGAGCGAGCCAGGGGCGCCGCAGCCATTGAGGCGCTGTAGGAAGAACCTGAGCAAAGAAGCAACACTTCGTAAAACTTTATTGATTTATCACTTGATTAAAGCATGGAATATTATAACTATTATACATCGTATTTTCATGTAGAAAACTTTACATAATTTTTCATATTATATAATTTTGGTATTCTCTTAGAACTCTATACATCCATTTGCAAGGAATGGTCTTTAAATTATTGATATTAAATGCACTTAATACGGAGATACTAAAACTCAGGCGCTTTCAGTATATGAAAACACATTTTTAAACAATGGTGCTGAACAAACTGAAGTTACAGATTAACGGGAGATGCACTTTTGACAGAGTTACTATTTTTAATCCTCCTGAATAGTAAGACTGAGCTAAAATCTGGGGGCTGTCGGTTGCAGTAGTGGACATTGCTTTAGATTGTTCTGTTTACAGTTTGGAGATACCAGACATGGATAACAAACTGCTGTAAAAACAACCTTTCCCTGGACTGTGAGACACAATAGAAGCAACAGGAAGGGAGTTTTTAATCACCACGAGAGGGAGGGCTTAGGGTTTTCCTCATTAGCATCCTCTCCCGTCCCTTCCCTTCCCTCGGGAGGTCTGAGATGACACTAAGGACAAAGCCCGCGGGGTCTCCGTGGTTTTTGCTATTGCAGGTGCATGAGGTGCAGAGCCATCTGTGGCACAGCACGTCCCCGAGGGGCCCTGCTGTCGCTCCCGGTATTGCACGGTCGCTCTCAGCCCCGAACCCCCCGGGGCCAGCGCAGCCAGTGCACCCCCGTGCCGCTGGGGACGAGAAGGAAGGGCTGGGACTGCTGCGGGAGGGCTGAGCTGCAGGGCATGGCTGCGGGTTCTGCTCTTGGAGAACAACCTGAACACACCCTGATTATTGCTCTGATGGGGACAGTGGCCTGCAGAAACGGGACACGATTAAGGCTCTGACAATGCAATTGCATTCCAGTCCCCCTCCCCTCCTCCCTCACGCGCTGCAGACTCGGGGATGGTTGGATATCACATACCCAACTTCAGCAGCCTGAAACTGGAACAAATACAACAAAAGCTTTCGGAACAGTCTCAGACCAAAGGCTGAAGGGAAGCATGGATCAAACATGCTTATGCTATGTGCCGAGAGTACAGATGCTGCCCTTTGCAGTAAAGGAAACCCATGAAGCAACTGTGAAGTCATTTAAGATCTCAAAATTGAGACTTGTTTCCAGACATGACTGTAGGGCTTTCAGACCTGTGACACACAAAGGAACATGCAGCTGGGCTAGGTGTGTCTGGTGGGACACAAGGGAACACATTCCATGAGGCAGTGACACATAACAAATCTGAAAAACAATGGTTCAGTTACTTTCCTACCTACAACCAGCAGAAAAGGAATAGCATATTCTTACAGATTTAAATAGAATTAAAATAAATACTTCATTTTCTGCAGTAACCGTTGCAGTAACATTCCCAGGGAATGAGCAGCTAACACAGAGATGCAACACAAAAGGACATTTCAAATGCAGCAAGTGAAATACCAGCATTGCTTATTTTTCAGTCTTCTATTGTCATAAATAGCCATATATTCCCTTCTACTAAATAGCAGTGTATAGATTTAACCTAATAGGCATTTAAAAGTCAAAGAGCCACAACCACCACTTGTTTTTCTTTGGTTAAAAATAAAGAGGAAAAATAAATTTTGAAAGCCTTGGCACTACTGCTGACTGCAAAACCTTTCCCAAACAATGCTTACATAGGACAAGCTGATGTACTGAGCACCATAAAAACCATTTGGAAATAGATCACAAAAAACCAAACCAACCAACCAACCAAAAAAACCAAACGGCAACCAAAAAAACCCCCCAAAGACTGCACATTCCCAGCAGCTCAGAGCACCATATCCCAAGACAACCTCACCTGAGGCCATCCTACCAGGAAACACAACTCAAAAACCAAAATAATAAGGTTATACACTTAGTTCCATTCAAGTGGGTAGGTTGTTGTACTGTTTGTTGGTTTGTTTTTTTCTTTAAATACTTTCGGTTTAAAATATTAAGTTTGCTACTTCAAATAGCACAGCAGTTAATATAACACTTTGTTTACAGCCTTGGTTTTGATCTTCCTGTGTATGCTCTGTCCATGATCTGCCAATATATGAAAGGAAAAGGAAAGCCTTTTCTTTTTCTTAAACGGCTTTAACTCAAGCCTAATAAGCTAAAGGGAGTAGATGCTATTGATGCTCCTGATGTAAAATCTTCCATAAAACTAAAAATTAGTCTCAGAAGATGCAGTACTGATATTATTTTTTTTTTTAAATCACTTGCTAAACAGCAGGAAAACCTTCTCCAAATATCCTACAGGCTGTCCACTTCAACACCCTGGTGCCCTGCCTGGCCTGGTCCTGGACACAAAGGAAAACCCAGAGGGATCTCAGGTGGTCATTGGCCACTGCAGTCGAGTTTATTATGAACACGTGCCAACATCACAAGGCTACACAAATATAGTCATTATTTCCAAGGGGCATAACTTCTGTGGAGAGACCCAGCTGATGTATCAGCTCTCGCTGGGACGCAAGACTGAGCAGTGGATAAAGGACTGGAGAGACACACTGGATCATACAGATGATTCGTATTGAAACAAAGAACTGCACACCTACTGTATTGACTCTGGAAGCAATAATTTAAATAAAACTGCTGACACTTCTGTAGGATGGACAGAACAGGATTATTTTCCTCATTCCCAAATGCCTCTGTGGTAAGAATAACTTGCTCCTGTGGTGAAACACCAGGGTCCCATGTTTTCCCATCCACTTCAATCCATCTCTGGACGCAGCGTTCTGCACAGGCCTCCCTCAGAGCTGCCAGGCAGGCAGGCTCATCGCAGCTGTCCGTGCCTGCTTCTCGGGGCTGCAGATGTGGAACACCAGCCCGATGCGCAGGAAGAACTTGCGCAGCACTGCCCGCAGCTCGGGGATCAGGTCAAACTGCATGATCTCACACAGGAACGGGTAATAGGTGGAAGCGTGTGCCCTGAACTAGCCGAGAGACAAGAACAGAGCATCATTCTCTATTGCTAGAGGAAGATGAAAGGTTTGACACAGTCATGGCTACACCGACCTGTTAAAACACCAGGGCTCACCCACGGCCCTCCCAATGGCCCGAGGGCACCGAGCTCCAGGCTGTTTGCAGCAGCAGTGCACACAGAGCCTGCCTTTGGTGTTACTCCCCAGGCAGAGACTTTTTGTGGCTGAGGGACTTCTCAGCCTAGAGGTGATACCAGAGACTATTTGCAGCAACATGAGTATGTGCATTCCCTTTCCCTCAAAAGGGCCAAGATCCTGAAAATTACTGTCATCACTATCAAGGAACTGTAATTCCAATTTTGCAGTGGTGAAATTCACCCTCACCATTCCTGTGCAACTGTAATACAGCAAAAGCCTATCCCTTACTGCACATGCATTGTGCTTTTCTATGAAAGCTGTTCAGTAATTCTATGGACATTCCCACACAGCTGGGCACTGCATGGATGCAGCCCCACTCCCACATGCAGAATGCCTTCAGACAGTGGAGCTGCCACTGCTGTACTGCGAGGAGAGCATTCGCTCTGAGGAACCTCCCACCTCCAACCCAGATGGAAATAAAGACTGAACTCAGACTGAAGCAGGAATGAAAAAGAATACCCAAATGCAGACGTGACTTCCAGCCCCTTCTTACCTTATCATCACTGATTTTTAGTGTTTTTGTTAAAAGCAACAGCAGGAGATTGGTCCAGGCTTCTCTGTGGCTTTCTGAGTTGACAGTAATAAAATACGCCAGGGCTTCACTGCAGACACTGGAGAGACAGCATAGTTCATAAAACCATAAAGAAAACCCTTACAAGGTTTTTGACTACATGCTCTGTTTGTCTTCTCTGTGTATTTTGTCTTCAAGCAAGATGCACTTCCATGGGAAAGTTTTCAATCACATGCAACAACTTTAACTACACAAATTTGCTTTTTCTGGTACAGGAATTGTTCCAGATAACTGAACTGAAATACTTTTTATGTTGGCAACAGAGAACCATGGAGACAGAGATGGAAAAGTCTAATCTGCCTCATAAAAAAATTTTAATTGAAGTGCTGTCACTTTCAACCTGCAAACATTACTTCCTGACCCTGACATTGGGACAGCTTAGGCAACAGCACCGTGAGAGAGCTCTCCTTCCAAATTTGGATTTGTTTAATGAAGATCTGCAGAGCTCAGTATCACAGATTAAGGAAGAATTATTATTGTATTAATAAATGTTTGGTCCCTGCTGCAGATTGTCAACACAAGGCACAAACTGTACCACTTCCTATAGCTATTTTTAGGACACTCTTTTAATTAAAGAAGGACTGAGCAGATTAACATGCCCATACATGCTGGTAGATCAGAATCCACTGTATTAGTACCAACAGCAAGCCGTGAGATCTTCACATTTGATAAGAGACTAGTACTTTGAACTTTACCAACTCACCCAAATATCTTTTTATATTTATTTAGCACAATTTTCCACATTTGTTTAAATTCCAGGTGTACAGCAGCTTATACTGCACTCTTTTTCAATCAGTGTATGCTGTTACACCTCTATCACTGTGTACCCAGATGGGAAGATTACTCAGACACCACCACTTCGATAAAGAAAAGCCTGTGTCAGGCAAAAGGGTGCTTCATCTACTCTAGGCAGATTGCTTCCTCACTGCTAACTGAACTCTCAGTAATAGTGGGCACACCTCTCTGTGCCTGTCACCACCCCAGCAGAGTCCCACCTGAGCAGCCGCTGCTGCACAGCCTCCCAGGCCTCCCGCCGGCTCTCGTCCGTGTACATCCGGAACAGGATCCTCAGGCAGCACGCCAGGCTGCTGGTCTCTTGTTTTAAGAGGTTGGGTTTTGATTTACCCTTGAAGCCTAGAAATCAGTCCCACACAGGAAGAGAGGGAACATCCACAGCTGGCGTTACTAGTCAAAAATAAATTTCATCAACAATACCTGCACTAGTGACTAGTAATTATTTCTTGTCCAGATAATATTTCTTCCTCCTTGGTTTTGATTCAGTTCTCATTTATTTACAAAGATACTTAACTACAGCAGTACCAGCTGTATAGCTCTACTTTCATCAAAAAAGCAGATAATTTAGCAAACAGAATTATTCAAGTCATCAGGAAGGACACAAGCACTAAAAGCATGCGGCTGTCCAATGAACTCTAGATGTGACTGTGATGGCACACTGTTGTGTCACAATACTTGAAGCTAGAAGTATAATTCAGCATTTTTGTCAAATTAAAGGCTCACCTGCTCTCCATAACACAGTTCGCTGCTCATAATTTGAATTAAAGGCTTTTGAAAATGAATGAGACTCTTGCAGACAATCCAGTAACTTAAAGAGGTGATGTGAAGACATATATTTATACATTCCTTGGTCTTCTGTGTCGATGTGGATATCTGCATCCAATGTGTCTCGCTAAAGAATGGGGGGAAAGGAACAGAGAGAGAGAGAGAGAGCACATGCCATGAACTCCAGTAGGTCCTAATTCCATTTGCAGGTGCAAATGCAGTATTAGTGCAGAACAACACAGCAGAGTGGTGCTGCCAAAGATCACAGTTGTATTCAGTAGGGTACTTAAGAGGAGAGAAGCTATGATCTAGCCTAGTTACTGATAAAAAGGTAAGACTCAAGAACAAGGGAAGAACTCCCTTATCAAGACAATAAAATACAGAACATTTCCTCTTCTCTAGAAGCTGACTGGGTAAGTCTGTTGAATTCTGAAAAACATCAAAATAAACGACAAAACATTGAGGGTTTAAATGTTGCCTAGTGTAGAAATTCCCCATCTTTGGCTCATGTCAAATGTAATTAAATTGGTCAACATTTTTAGCTAATTTCCCTAGGAATTTAACTATATCATCCCCAAAACAATACCTGAATGCACTAACCAAAACTTCCAGCTTAGGGCTTTATTAACAGCCAAACCAGAGCTATGGTGCACTATTGCCCAGAATCACAACTTTCAGGGACAGACATCTCCAAGACTGGTGATGAGTGAAATCTTGACCATTGACCTTGCTCAAGTTCAACTTCTGCAACAATTCCTGTGCAAACACCCAGAGGCTGAGCAAAGCCTCAGCTGTGGCTAAATGAAAACACTCAGTCTAATGAGCAGAAAAGAATGCTTCCCCCCAAACAAACAAAAAACATTTTTTATGAGTATGTATTGCATTATAAAAACAATTATAATCTATTATACTGATAATAAAAATAAAGGTAATATAATACTCCAACAGACAGACCACCAGGCAACACTGGAGGCAGATAAAAAAATCACACCTTCAGAGTAATTTACACACACATGCAGGATAGTGCTGAGAGTCAGAAAAAGACTATTTTGTAAACGCACGTCAGAGCATTCCACAGCCACAACAAGGTTACAAGGAACTCTGATGGTACCTGAGCTGCAGCCATGTGCTCAGCATCTTCCTTCTTGCTTGTTGCTGGATAGAACACGATGTTATCTATGGTCTGTATAAGCTCCAGCTGCACCACACACTTGATCAGGAGGCCAGCAAATAGTTTTTGATCTAATGAAATGGAGCAACACAACTTTCAGAAGCAATTCATGACAATTTACTTACAACAGGTTAGCAAAATATGACATTCCCATTAACAATTTGAAATTTGGTAATGCTGTGAACTATCTTCTAAAGAAAAATCTCTCTGCAAGGCATAAACCCAAGTTGCAAAGACTTACCCCAAGTTTAACTGCCCCAAAACTTTCTGTAGAAAACTACAGAAGTGACTAAGCCTGGCTATAAAAGTGCATTAAAAAGCTTGCACGTTTTCCTTACTCGTATAAGGACCACCTTTCCAGCTCTCATCTGTTGGATTGGAATATTGGCTTTGTCCTCTTTCAGAAGCATTTTTATCCATGCTGCTTAAAGACTGGTGATCTAAGTCCAAATCCTAGAAGAGAATGCAGAGCAATTCCAGCAATCCAAAACATTAACTCCCAACCAGCTATCACTTTTCACATGACTTCCCCAATCCTAGATTCAAAGGCTTCCTGTATCCATTCTTTACATCCTTTTTTACAATAACACCAAATATGATCTACTATCAATTCCTTGTCAAGTGTATTGACTACACAGAATATTTCAAAAGCTGACCTAACACAAAACCTTCTGAGTCAGTTTGTTGCCCCGAGTCGACCCTTACCAAGTGTTTTTCAGATGAATCTTCCTCCATTCCTACAGGCCTCCATGTCAGCAAGCTTCATGGCGTAAAAACACAAAAACCAAAACAGAACAAAACAAAAAAGGTAAATATTGTTGCTCTGAAATTGGGTATCAGTATAAGAACTAAACCTATGAACTTACACATGAGGAATAGTTGTTTTGAAGATCTCTAGCATACAATTGCATGTCTGGTCCCAGACTTCAGGGCTGAATTTCTGTCCATTGAGTATCACCAGGTTTTCTAGGCAGTTGGTACCTGATCGTGCCAACTGCTCATTATCTGCCAAAGAAACATTCCATATTGATCAACCTCTACAATATCAATGAAAAATTAAGCATTCCCTATTACTGCTCCATTAAAAACTTTTACCAATCCTGTGAAATGCCTGGTGTCTTGGCTCAAAGCCTGCCTATACAGTATGTTACAATGATAGGAAACTGAGGAACCTACTGAATTTTTAAAAAGTTTCAAAATAGCCTTAATCAGATGGAAATCCAACCAGGGAAGACAAAAGACAAGGCAGAGGCAGAAAGAAAGCACACAGTGAGAAAAAGAAAGGAAAAGCAGCAATTGGAAACTTAGGATTTACTGCAAGATCGACCCCCAACATTCCATGCTAGCAACATGCAGGATTTCAGGTGTAACAGTTGGAGCCAGAAAGAAAACATGTCATTTAGAAAGTTGTATTTTAAAGTACTTGATGGTTGGTATGAGCAAGGGAAACAGGTAGGAGGAAAAAAGAAAAAAGAAAGAAGTCAGAATGCATGCATGTATCTAAATGTGTAAATAAAGGAGGTAATGTATCCCTGCAGTCAAATGAGGAAAGGCTGTTGGCAGAATATTCAGAAAATTGGCACCACTCTCCACAAACTTCTGCTTTGTCACACTAACAACATGAGCACATTATGAACACAGTAACAAAAAGGTTGCCTAACTCAATAAAAAGATTGGTGCTCAAATATTGAAGATACTGCATCAATCTATTGCAACACATTTTCCTAATGGGAACTTTTATTCTTCCAAAATTCAGTTATCTTCCCCTTTTGAAGTAATGAACATTTAAAAATACATTTAATCAAAAGATACAGGTAAATTAGGTACCTTGTTTTACACACCAGTGTAACTGTGCAAGTATGTCAGGAAGAAGGATCTCGTGCAGAGCTTCATAGAACTGTGTGAACACGTCACAGATGGCGTAAAGTGCATGGTTGCACGTTGTGGTCATCCACTCTGATTTCTGGGACAGAAAATGAACAGTCTTTGGTTTTACACAAGTTCTTGCATGATGACAACACTTGGCTTATACATGGCTGGTCAACAAAAGACACAGGGCTGAGGAGAGGAGAACTCAGACAGAACTAAAGCCCTGTGGCTGCAGATGTCTTGTCACAAGCACTTAGTTGGCCACATGAACACTGCTCAGCAAACTGTACATGCTCACAACAGAGTGGGAACATTCTCCTTGAAAATAATCAGACAGAACACACAGACAGGTCACTGCACACTGGCAAGTTTCATTCATGCCATTGAACCTGGCAGAACACAGAACGTGTTGGATTAAGTATGGGATGGCAATATCTGATGACAATACAAACTGCTGCCTCAAATGTGTGAGTTCGTAAAAAGACAACTCTAGGGAATGCTTGCTTTTTGTTTGTTCTTGTTTGGGGTTTTTTTGTTTGTTTGTTTGTTTTTACCTCTGTTTGTTGTTCAGGGAGTTTCATATTATCAAAAATCCGAAACACAATTCTAAACAGGTCTTGCCACCAGTGCTTTTCAAAGGTATGCCCATAACTCTTCATGATTTCAAACATCACCGTTAAGCCTCTATAAACAAACCCAAACAGGTATAAGAACAGATGTTCAAATGTGTTCTTGTGATCTCTTCACTGAACGAATTACAATAAAAGAAAAAAGGAAAAAAAAAGCTTTATTACCTTGTACGAACATCTAATTTGCAGCGATTGATGATACAAGAAAGCTCAAACAAAATAGGAAACCATCCTCTGACCCACACTCTGTCCCCAGGAGCCACGTTCATGTCATCGCTTGTGTATTCTCTTAACACCTTGAAGACAAGCAGGAAAACAAAGATTAAAAGAAAAAACTATCCAAAAAATCTTTAAATGTGACAATTTTAGATACTACTAGTGGTACAGACAGGCTTGGAAAGTTACTTAGTTCCTACTGTAACACTCCAATCCTTTAAATGTAAGTACAGCTCTGAGATGTAACCATTTGCAAAAATACTAGGAAGTAATAAATAAAAATAAATACTTCAACCTGTTTTTTACTTCAGTCCAGCTAAAGGCCTTAAAGTTGCTGAGGTTTGGACCTCTTAGAAAGCAACTTTACCAGTGACAGACAACTGTTACACCAATTCAGATAACAATCTAAAACTGGCAGAAATCAGTTCTACACTTCTCTGGTACACCAAATGCAGCACTCAGTGGAGAATGCAACTGCAATGTAACTCCAGGCTCTCCTCAGCCCATGATTATCACATTCAGTATTCACACAACAGACTGATGTAGAAAAATATGCTTATTTGTAACCAACTGAACTAGACATAATTAGGGTGACAGAACAGGAAGCACTGCTTTCCAGATCATCTTAACACCACAAAACAAAAAAAAACCCAACAAGGACTATTTCATTCAGTTATTTCCCATTTGGACTTACAATACTTAGTGTTAATTAATTAGCCCTAGTTTACTGCTTAAATAATACCAAAATTTCTCCTAAATCCAAACAAGCTTTTAATACAAACACATGCAACTGAAGTTTGAGTCTGAAAGCTCGTTCCTAGATTAGCCTCCATTTAACAGTAGAAGAGAGTGTGAAAATGCACCAGGGTAAAAATTCAAATATACCTGTGGTCTTTCTGAGACATATTTTGCACAATAGCGAATAAGCCTGATGGCTTCCATGCTGGTGTCCGGGAAGGCAACATTACAGGCAAACTCAGAGAGGCATTTTACTGCATCCTGAAATGAGTCAATTGCTGCTGGGAAATGCTGCTGAAAAATATTTGCTGTGAAGAACAAACAAATACACTTTTTAAAATTTACTGATATTAAAACCCATAGCTAAGCTGCATCAATCTAGGCATGTCAGCCATGGTATACTGATAGACAAACATGAAAGGACCAGATCTGCTACATTAAATATGGTTCTTTGTGCTCTCTTGCATTCTTTCCTGTCCCACCTCACCTATCGCATTCCAAAGTGCTACAGCAGAATATCTGTATCTAGTTTTTCCTGTCCATAGCATTAGGGAGACTTAATAGGTATGACCCAGCTGCAGAGGTGAAGCAGTCTGCCTGCAAGGTTGTGTGTTTATCTGCCTGGAAGTACAAAAGCCTTTTTCAGATGAGCCTTTTAAAGCAGACTCTCAGCTGCAAAGCTAATTTGCGTGTGTGCATCTGTCAGGCATTACTTACTAACTATGTGCGCTGTGGTCTGAAAGGCCAGCTCCACGATATTCCCATCGTGGTCTGACGCTGCTTGATGAAAGACTGCAAAGATATTTTTCCAGCCTGAACGGATATTATCAGCTTGAGAGTTCACCATCTGAGCAATACAGCGGATCACCATGTCTCGAATGGTTGGAGATCTAAATAAAAACAAGAGAAAGGAAAGCAAGTCTGCTTTACACTGGCACAAAGTAACTGCCCCACTTCCCCTACACGGCCATCTAACCCACACCAAGTGGCATCCTTCAGTGGAACTAAAGCAAGCTAAAGCAGAAACTGCAGTGCCTCACACCTGTTTTTCTTCATAATATGCTCAAAAGGCCTTAGGAAGTCTTTCTGGAAGCGGAAGTTGGCTAACTCTCCCTTCTCAAGAAATTTCATTGACAGCTGCCTTAATGAGTCAACAGCAAAGATGGCAACATCTTCATTAGGGTTACATCCAACCTAGAAGAAAAACACATTTTCAAACACTTATCAGCTAATGTTTCATTTCTATCAGTAACAAATTCATCATTCAAGTTCCAGCTCAGCCTCCTAAACATCACTAGCACATTCTGGTGTTCAGATACTTGGGAAAGAACAGATTCTCGTTGAAGGGGGCTTTCTGTCATTTTGTACATCTAAACAGACCCATGGACTGTAAATGCATCAATGCAAAACTATAATAGCCAGCTAGATGCTAAAATTAAAATACAATACAATAAAATAAATCAAATCTTCAGTTGAAAGAATCCCATCCAAACATGGTTCAATTTCCTAAGGAAAACAACTGTTCTGGCATCACCTGTGTACATTTCAGAGGAAAACTAACTTGGCATTTCATCAGAAGGAAAAGACCAAAAAAGATTACAAAAATACCAAATCATATCATAAAGATTATATGATTAAAGATCGTTCCTGTAAACATTTCTATTTGTACACTATAGATTTTTAGATAGGTGCTTCTTCTAGGTGCTTTGAAAGGCATTTTTTTCAATATCAGAGCTTAAGCCACTAACAACACAGAAGGCTAAGGTTGACTAAAGAAGTCCTGCTATTCACGCATATTAGGTAACTTGATTTTTAAAAGTACCTTATTGAAGTGATCTCCAATCACATGCCAAATCCTCGACCACTGCAGCCTGATGCGGTTCATGTTGTAATAGGAGATCTCCACTATCTTCTGCAGGCTGAACATGCGCGGGTGGTGCGGGGACGCCAGCTCGTCCATGGACACAGCACACAGCCACCGCACGAAGTCAACTGCAGGGGAGAGGCTGCTGTGAGCCAGGCTGCTCTGCAGCCAGGGGCCTGTGACCCTGTGACCCTGTGACCTGGCCCTGTGACCCACCACACTCACCTATGGCGTTCCCGTCCAGCCGCGTGGAGCCCGTGAAAATCCTAGGGAGCAAAGAAAGGAGTTGGAGCTCCAGCTGTGCATCCCCAAGAGTCAGTTCCATCTTAGTGCAGCAAAAGGTCAGCACGTCTGGAGCTGCTTCCCAATCCTCCATGCCATGAACTCTGCAGCTCTTTTATTCTTGCTCCTTGGCAGCAATACATGCACTGCTCCTTAGCCCAAGTATCCTCTTTCCTGCCCCAAGGCACAGCCTACTGTGCTCCTGCCCTGCTGCAGGAACAGGCACAGGCTCATAATTCTACCCAGGCCAAACTATGCTGGAACATTCATTTGGGCAACAGCATGTTAAATTTCATGGGAACAATAAGCAGACATTAGGAAAGTTTTGCTACAATACTTCCGTGGTTATGAGCCACCTTTGATCTTTACATGCTCTGAGAATTATGGTCATCTGTGGCTGTCAGAACAGACAGGAGAAAGACTCTGGCTGCACTGCTGTCCCTTCTTCCCCTTCAGCAGCTCAGTCTTGAGAGGAGTTCAGACTGCTGATAGTAGTCTATATAGACCACTGGTAAGTGGAGAACATTCTCAGATCTTTTGGACTGTGATGTGGTAACAGACACATTTACGGTTAGAATAAATACTGCAAGTCTAATACATGATTGTACAGACTTGCACAATCGTATCAGTAGTTATTAAGAAGTTCCATTCCAACACATGGTTTAGGATAGAAAAATGTCTTTAGAAACATTTCAGAAGGGCAGAGATGACGTTCTCAGTACCTGTCTACTGCTACCACCACACTCTGCGAGCTGGTCTCCCCCACGGACTCCTGGATGCTCGCCATGTGCCGTTTGTCAGCCCCACTCCCAACGAGGTTCCCTGCAAGAAAAGCCATCAGAAAATGTAATTGGCATCAGGAAATCACAACTTTATATTAACTCCAACATAAAACAAGTAGACAAAGAAGTGACTACTCCTTCTAGTTACCACGTAATTTATTTGGAGCAGATGGTGCATTTGCCAGATTATTACACAGTTAAACCTCATGTTTATTAGGTTAAGACAATATAATATTGTTAATAAAATTGGAAAAGAGAAAACATTATTTTAAAATATGAACTCTAAGTCAGCTACAAATAGTTAATGCTGGTCACAATTCTGTATTCATCATAATCATCATGTAGAGCATCCACTCCAGAGGTTTTTAAAATTAAAATGTTTCCTTAACGGTTTTCCAAACATTAAGGCAACTTGCCATGCTCCTCTAATTTACAGCCAAAACTCTAAGGTTTCTTTCATGCACATACTGCAGAAACAATAGGAACTGGAACAGCAAGCCCAATATGCAGAGAGAAGAATTCCTTTGGAAAACCAATTGTCAGTTATCGAAACATCTGTTAATTCCTAAGAACAAATATGTCTTTTTTTTTCTATTAATTGATACTTGTAACAAAACCATGACTTCGTATGGCAAAACAGTTTTGACAACAACATATTCCAACAAATAAAACTGGAATAGTTGTTAAATAGCTTAACCCAATTCCAAAGTTGGAACAGTTTAGTAATTATAAACACCATCTTGGAATACACAGTCTCATTAATGCAATACAGCTTCCCCTGGAAGCAAGTAACTATACTGAGTATGTTACAATATTGACTATTCTTACCCATCCTTACTCCACTTCTATGTGCATCTTTGTGAAGTCCAGGATTAGCAATCTTACCTAATCCCAGGCTCATGAACTCTTCTCCTGCAGAGGCATAGCCCTTGATGCTGCTTTCCCTCTCACGCCCAGAACCAGACAAATAGCGAGTTTTCACGCCAGTTCCTATGAGCTGTGCCAGTTCCAGCTGGCTAATACATTTCAAGATCTAAAATCAAAAGAAATTAAACATTGTGTTTCTGGACACCACCCCTTCATTCCTAACATTTATTTGTATTTAATATTTATGACCTTCCAGTTTCTCCAAACATTAAAACAACTTTGACCATGATAACAGCTTTGACGGAGCTAAAACATTATGAATCAAATCAAAAATGAAGTTCAGTGGTTCATTCCATATCACCAGCCACCATGAATCATTCCAATACAAGAATAAAATAAACAGTGCTCAAAAATCTAACCTGGATCTCTAACTACCAAAGGAAACCTTTTTATTACTTTTCACAGCATCAACTTTCAAGACTATAAACAAGATGGAGCTGATCTTCATTGTCCCAGAGAGATGAAAAGACTGAAACATTGCAGCTATCACCACTTTGAGTAATGATATTCCAACCCAGAGAGTGGAAATGCCAAATGCTGCGCTTGTCATAGCACCAAATTGACTCTCTTCCCTCTTCCTCAGCCACTGCCACATTCCTGGGCTGGCACAAGCACTCAGGAGGGTGTGCTGTGTGCCAGGCCCAAGGCATTTGTCAGCCCTAGCACCTTTTGGCTCATCTCATGTAGCCCAAGACTAGTGCCAGAGAACACAATGCAGCAGAAATGCCTCTTTTAGCAGCAGCACAATTTGAGAGCAGATAAAACTGCCCCTGGAAAATAAGCATTAAGAAAATGCATGTGATCCTGACAGCACATCACTACCTACCCCCCTCCAAATTGTTTTAGCCCTAATTTTTCATGTGCTTGTGGTGTAAATGTTGCCAAACATTGCACAGACAAGTCTGGACCTGTGAGCTAGAAATATTTTTGTTTCCATTAATAAGAATACAATAGCTCACATGCAGAATTTTCTGAAGCCAAATGAAATCTTTTTATATTGCTTAAATTCCATATCAAATGTGCCCACAAAAATTACAATATTGTCATACAGTTTCCACAGGATCTTAAAAAAAATGCAGTGCATGATTTATACACATTTATTAAAAAAACCCAAAAACTTAATATAATGCACTTCCTTCACATTTTCAAGAGGGTTCTGGGAGCTGATAGTAGAAGAAAAACTAGGACACCACGTTCACTGTTTAAACTAATGGAGAATTACCTCATGCCAAGAATTCCCAAGATAGTTGCCATCTGTGTGAGCAACTGTAATAAGTGTCTTAATGGTATCAATGTTCTTCTGTTTCATTTCTGTGATGCTGGAACTGGCAGTCAATAACGAAAAACGAGCAAGGGCCTGGACATAAGCATCTCGTTCCAGCTACAAGACAGAGAAACAAGCATCAAAATCAAGTCCCTGGAGAACCAGAGAAAGCAACTTGCCCACAAGTTTCCCTTCTATGGATAGCTGGCACTATTAGAGCACTTTCCAGCTAAAGGAGAGTGGGAGGCCAGCTAGCAAACACTCTTAATAGAAGATTCAGCAAGAAAAAGAAAAGCAGAATTGAAGAAAAGCTTGATTACATCAAGAAAGCAGATGAGACACTTCATCTTCTATGTATAAGCTGTTTCTAAGTCTTCACTGCCTCCCAGAGCCCAGGCAACCCTCAGCGAGGCCCAGGCTAAGTCTGGCACTGACCTGCATTCCGAAGATGCAGGCTATCCTAACTGCACAGCGGATTCCTTCCAGACACAGGGAGGCAACTTCTGTGTCATCGCAGTTCTGCAGGCCAACACTGTAGGCTGCCAGCAGGGGAGTCCAGACAAGCTAGAGAGAGGAACACACTGAGTTCAGAAGTCTCTAACAGCTTTAGCCCAAAACACTGCGCCACTGAAGCCAAGTATATCCAAAGAGTCCACCTGTTGCATTAGTGAACTCTTCAGAGTAATTTGCCACTTTTTTTCCCATGTGTAAAACTCTTCCTAATGAAGATACAATGAGAACTCAACACTCACTTTGAACATGGGTCTGACATGATCCAGGTGAGTGGCGCTGGTGAAAGGTGCCTTTGCATGGCTCACTGCCTCCATGAGGGCTTTGGCTGTCTTTGCCATTTGTTCCATCTCCAGGTTGTACAGCAACCTGCGCTGCTTCTCGTTAGCTACACCTAAGGGGAACCACACAGACGCATTGCTTGCTTTTCTTGTAAGAGCATATTCCATGCCTTCACACTGAGCATGACAAAATGTTAAATAAAGGTATTGCAAATGAAATCTAAAGATAAAAGTCCTAAAAAACCTTAGAAGTCAGGAGGCTGCCCCAGGTTGCAAGCAAGGAAGTCTGGCACTAAAAACCACACTCAAACTTAAGACCTTATTCTGTACTATATAACTAATTCAACCCTTTACTATATAACACATGCTATTACCTAATTGTTCCAAGTCAGAGGTGCATAGTCTATTAAGTCATTCTGCCTGTAAAAGTAGATGGAAAAATCCTGTATCTTCTTAGGCTCACATCCCCAAAACAAAACAAGGCCTCACCAACATGATGAATAAATTATTAACTTAGTGTTTCTTTATCCTTATACTACAGGGTGCAACTTCCATATTCAAGCAAATTAATTTTGTTCCTATTTTGATTGAGAAAACTTGCAAACAGCATGAAAACACTGGAAAAACCACTATGCTGAAGATTCAGAATTCACTAATTGGAATTAAAGTAGTATCAGCTATTCTGAGTAAAAGCAGGGTACAGCTGGGGATACTGGTTTCTACTGCAGGCTACACAAAGATCATCTCATCTGCAGGAGGAGAGGTGACTATAGATCATGACAAACTCCCAGTCTCTCTGCTGTGCAAACACTACCACAAGGACTGTGACACCTCCCAGCCACTGAACCGAGGGAGACAAAAAACCAGACCAAATCAAGCTGATAGATGTTGTCTAGCACATAAAAACAAGTTAATTGCAAATAAGCTCTCTCTTCAGTTACTCCACCCTTTTCCCCTCACACTCACTTTTAAAAACCCAACAGATCTAGTTTCTAGCGCTGCTCTGCAGCAGTGCCAGGGGCACCTACACGGCTGTTGCCACCACAGAAAGCAGTGTTAAGTGGTAACTGAGCCAGTTTCGTTCCAAGTATCTCTATCAGCCACTCTAAATGTACTTTATTGCACCGAGGCATTTGCACAAGGATGCTGCACACCACTATACCATCCCGAAGTTCCTGCAATAGTTCAAGAGCACAGTGGTCTTCCCAGTTTCTGGCTCCTTCTTACTTGGTTTACTACTTTTGGTTGTAATTGCATATTCTTTTGTCTCTTTCATTGCAATTTTCTTTCCCTCTATTTCTTCATAGATTGTGGATAAATACTCTTCTGGCAGGTCTTTACTGTCATTGATTCCACGATTCATTTTAATGTACTGCTCCTTTGTCATTTTATTTTTCACCTGTAAGAACGAATAAATTGGATATCAGATTTTGAATGCAAGCTCCAGGGAAACGTGAACTTCTATAAGTTTGGATTCTTTAAATTGCTACCTGTGGACTGTGCAAGTCTGTAGTCAGCATTATAATGGAGTATGCCAAAACATAGGCAGTGTCAGCACTAGCAAAGAGTGTTTGCCTGAGGGAGGAAAGAAAACAAAACAGGTTTATAGACTCCCAATTCCTCATTTCGTTAGCTCTAGTTTCATATGCAAGAAAAAGTTCCTGGCCTGGTATGAGCTCAATCTATCCCATGCCCCTAAGGGCCACAACAGCACAGGCAGGGAATGTTCTCTGGACACTGATTGGGTACAAAGGGTTTGAATTACCGTTGGTTGCACTCAATGTATCTAGCAGCAAACTTCTCCATTAATCTATCGATCTTCTGGGCTTCACCTGGCAGACGAAAACCTTCCAGAAACACACGCAGAGCAGACACAAAGTCTTTTCCACAGAAATCAAGCTGGTCTACATAGGCGTACATCACTTCCTTGTTAAACTTGCTGCTTTCCCCAAGAAATTCCCCCACCTGAGTCTGAAAACACAAGAGACAGTTGTTACTGTGCAATCCAAGTGCCAGCTTTGCCACAAAGCTTCTAGGCCAAGAGCTGCAGAGCTGTGAGCTGAGCGGGCAGAGCAGCCGACGGAGGGTGGCAAGGGTCAGGGGTACCAGACATGCCCCTCAGGCTGCATCTTCCTGCTTCCCTCCCTTCCAAAGGCAAGAGCTGCATTACTGCAGAGCTAAGGAAAGCTGAACTGCACCCAGCTGCACGTGCAGCAGAGATGATAGTCCTGCAGTACATGACAGCCCTTTGCTGGCAAGGTGCTGCTAATGCAGGGACAGAAGAAATGCACATTGCATCGCTGGGAGCCCTCCAGCACCTCAGTGTAGCACAGCACTTCACTAAGAAACCCGGTACAGGTTCACACAGTAAGTGTGTCCATGCAAAGCCTTGCACATCCATTTCTCTAAGATCTGAGCCACAGAGAGGCTGCACACAGACACCAGGGGACAGGGCTGAAGATACTGGGGCAAGTGAATTAATTATGCTGCACGTAATCTTACAGAGCAGAGGCGTTCCTCCTGGTGCAAGAATTGTGCCAGGTCCTCTGCTGTAGTGCCAAGCATTCTCTGCTCCTGTAGATATGTTATTCCTCTCTTTGGTTTTTTATTAAACCTATTCAGACAAAAACATGGGGAAATTGAGACATACAATTAAAAATATCACAGCCTATACAATTTGAGTTTTACAGAGTCCCTATAAAGCAAAGATTCTGTGCCGTGGCCCCATGTCTTTTCTTTCTAGTTAAAAAAAGTCAAAGAACATGCAATAGATCTATTTCCTGTATCACACCACAGGCTCCATCACATAAGGTACATTGAGTTGCTGACAATCTTAGAAGTTATTGCTGGAAATCTCACTTCAAAACACACCTTTTTGAACATTAAAAATTAGATACTTTACATGAAATATCAAAAATGCTGCTGTTCAAGGTATTTTCTTTTTACTTTTACAGGCATTAAGCATTTACAGCCATGACGATGTTCAAATTAATGAAAAAGAAGTAAAGCATAGCTAGACAATGATTTAGTTCTCCAAACTATTTCAATAAAAGACAACAAACCATGTAAGAGCTGCGAGACAACTGTGCCCCTCAAACCAATTTCTCTCTGGGCGTACACACTCTTGTGCAGCTGAGCCAGCAAAAAGGAAAGCTGTGAAAACACCTTCCACTCCACCCAGGGTTTTAGGAAATTCCTTTTAACTATAATGGCCTCCAGCACTGGTTTTTGACAGCAACAGGCAAGAGTCCTCAGCATTAATATCAATCTGTAAGTGTCCCGACAGCTGTGACCGTGTGAGACCGCAAGAAACAACACATTTTGTTACTAATGAACTCTAGTTTTCCTGTCACACTGAGCTTACAGTTCTATCCCATGTTCAATTATTTCCTTTTGTTGCTTGATGACTTCAAATTGCTCTGGATCATCCGGGACAGCAGTCTGGGTACCAACATTTCCAACTCCTGACGATACAGTGGAGTCCAAGGAACTGACACTACTCCGTCTCCCTCCAGTCTCCAGGCATTTACCTTCAGCCATTTCCTGTTCAGATGCTTTATATGAACCTATTTAAAAAAAAAGGTCAGACTTAAGTTATCCTTGCTCAGTCAAGAGCTTTTAGTTACAGAACTTTTAAGCAGAAATCTATGAGCCAATATTCTTATTTTACTATGTATACTTTTTGGCAGTCTGCACTACACTACATGAGGATGCTCTGTTGATGCAATTCTAAAATAATCCCAACAGAAGGCTGAAAAGCAGCTGCATCTATGGAGAAATTGTGGCACTTCAACTTAGTAACTCCAAGACTGGTCGTATGTCTTGTTCTACATGAGCTTTTCTAGTGTAGACAAGGGCCTGGCTGAAGCTCATCAACAGAGATGCTTATTCAAATCAGCCACTTGCAGAATTAGCTCCTGCAACAGCACTAGCAACTGTTGGTAAAATACCTCACTTGTATAAACGAATTGTTAGGTCCAAACCTGGCATCCACACTTCTGAATAGCTTCACTGAACAAACAAAAGAACAAACTGATCACACAAATTAGCCTCTTCATATGGAAACAATCTTACCCAAGCTAGTCTGATGATTGGGGTTCACATAAAGGTCTTTGCTCCATTCTACCATACATTTTAAAATAGAAACTAAACATTCAAGTCCTTTTTTCCTCAGGCTTAGTTCCTAAAACATGAAGAAAAATAATAATAAAATTTTAAAAAGAAAAACCAAACCAACAAACAGTGCTGAAAACAGTCTCTACACCGGTCTCCTTCTAAAGAACTGGGAAAGTATAACCTTAAAAATATAACATTGTGGTGGAGATATGGCACAAAGTCTGTGCAAAGCAATCCCACAGAAGGTACCCCTGGTTCATGAGCTCCAGAATGGAAGTCATTTGAGTGAGGCAGAGGAAAGCTCATTTGGTTTTCTCTCCCATGGCAGTCCAGCTAAAGAGACCAGAACCAGCCTGCTCTCACAGTGCAAAAAGGCAGCAAAACCACCAAGTGAATCAATGGCACTGCTTCAGCACCCAATTGCAAATTAGCAAACGAATACAAAGTAAGTAACATCAGTAGGTTACAGACAACATGAACCACTGGAAGTATGGGTAACGATGCAGAAATAGCACTGTTTATGAAACAGCAGTACCTTATCCTCAAAGCTGTTTTCCTTACCTGTAAAGGTGTCATTCCCAGCTCATGCCCACTTCGTCCCTGTGCGATTTTGGACAAATCATTTACAAGGCGTTCAAATATATTAGCAGCGTTTAAATCACAATCATAGTTAACATAAATATCCACTACACACTGGGCATCTTGAAAATAAAAGAAAACGGAAGTATTAGGAGTCTGTGCCATAGGATCTTTAAAAGAAATCAGCTCATTAGAGCAGGCAGTGGGGATGAATCCAGACACTGAACCCAAGCATTCTAGGATCAAATTCAAATTTTTATACTTAAACATTATACATGGCATTTGGTTTCAAAATCATTTTCATCTGCTGTCAGAAGAAGTGATTCTTTTATACACTGGAAATACCTGCACAAATTCTAGTTAAAGTCTGAATCACCATCCATTTGTGTTCAAAGGAACTTGAAGAAGTCTCTAGAATATTCAGAAAGATCTCTTTGAAGAACACCTGCAAAATAAATAAGATTAAGGACCTGATGATCTGAAACTTATTAAAACCACATCCAATGTACAGATTCATTTCTGTTCGATAATTTCTCTTGAAGAGTAACATTTAATGTATATTAGAATTTGAATACAGTAGTAATATACTAGTTTAGTAAGCAGACCAAACTAAGACATTACAGTAGTATTTTGAGAACTACAGGATAGGCAAATTATAGATTAAAAGTCTCTCACCTCAATCTGCATTTTTAAATGGGTCTTAAAATTTGAGAGCAGTGTGAGAAAGATTGCAAGAGAGAGCTCAAACACATCAGGAACAGAAGAGACTCCATTTTTAGATAATGCTACACAAAGATATTGCTTGATTGCATTGATGAACATTTCATGGGTCCTGAAAACCAGACCAGCATTCTGCAGCACTGAGAGAAGCAGCTGGAGAGACACAATCTTGGAACGCAACTCATGGGATCTAGAAAAAATTCAACATTAAATGTATTTCTATATTTCTTAGTATATACTCGTATTTGACATTAGCACTTCCACATTAAGAAGAAATGACTGCTATTTTAGTTCATTTCAGTGCAGGGGGAAAGAGGGGTGGAAATCAGCCAAGTGACTTTTGAACATCTACACCTAATTTTGAAATATTTATCAATAACATTAACATCTTAGCAAACTACTAAGCCTAAGAGATGCAGCTCAGTGCTACTTAAGCAATTTCCCACTCTCCCATCAAAAGCTTCACAAATACTATACAGTCAAGGCCTCTTCAACTGATAAGATTAATAAACCTATTCTGCAAAACCCCAAAATCTCAAGTATTAAATTTTTAATAATTTGAAGCTATTTTCTATCCTAGATTCATCAAACTAACTAAACTAAGGGCCTGACAAGTGAATTTTGAACACCTGCATTACCATACAGCAGCTACTGGACTGTTTCCAAAAGCTGCCTGGACAGAATAACAAATACAATTTCATTACTTGGGATCTGGTGGTCCATCCCCGAGTGGTTTCATGGAGAGCTTGCACAGTGACCTGAACACAAGGAAGGCATCCTTTTGGAGAACATGGGAAAATCTGGCAGCAGCTTGGTGTCCAGATAGATCTGTTTCCTTGATAGAAACACAACACAGATCCTCAGTGAGACAAAGAAATATAGCAATTAGGAGATTCCACAGCTCCTCTGAGAATCAGCTACAGACTGAAGAAAATAGCACATCTGGCAAAGTTTAAACGAAACCTAGCACAGGTTGACTGACCCTTTATCTCTGTCCCCACTCTGTACTAAAATACAACTAATATAATCAATTTTTAATCAAGGACAGGTGTTTTCACAATATATGCTTAAACTGTAGCTGCTGCTTCCTTTTTGAACCTGAACGGGGTACCCACATTTCTGTCCCTTTCTTCTGACAAATCCCACTCCATTAGTTGGCACAACAAAAACATTTCTCCTTTCCTAGGTGCATACTGGCACCCAGTGCAGTTATTTACCAGATTATCAGTGGAGGAAACAGACTGCCCATCATCTGGAATGCCGTTTGTTGGTACATTTTCGTTGCTAGAGCCAGGAAGAAGAGTATCTGCAGTCTCTAATGCAGGCAGAGCCTTAACTGGGTCTGCTACCTGTTTTTCTTCAGCCACTAAAGAGGAAAAAGGAAAAATTGTTAAAATCCCATGTTAAGAGTTTTCTATCCCATGACTTTGTATCACCAAGTGCGACAGAAGTAGCACTGGTAACTAGAAAGCTTCTCAGCTATCAGCAGAAGAGTACTGTGATACAATGAAAACCCTTGTTGCTGCCTCAGTAGGCGTTCTCAAGATATTTAGTAACAAAAATAACTCTAATGCTTGTACAATCAACACATATGCAACTATTTTACTTTAGAAGACTTTGCTACCTTTCACAGCTGACCGGACCACATCTTCCAAGATGTCTTTAACCATTTCCTTTCCTCCATCAATTGTTTCATCTAATGAAACACAGAGAAATTTTAATTTAGTATTTTTGTTTAGGAACAGGATTAAAAGGAAAAACATGAGAGAGGCAGAAGTGTAAAAATTTACAAATTTTCTTCAGTAGTTCTCATCAAAAGTAATTTCTGAGAAGTCATACAAAAATATTCATTGTGCTGTTTGAATCAAAGTACTGATATTTTTAATGCAGTTATTTTGTCATTTGTATTTATCAACTGTTACAAACATTCCTAATTCAGATGCAGTATATGCTGATGATATGGTCTTCATAATATGCAACATTTTTACCACAGGACTTCAATTACCTGAGAGTGATTCTGTCACTTCCCACGTACCCTGACAATTCTCTTCCTTCCTTTCCCCTTTCTCAATCTATTCAAGTCAAATTCCATTAAAATTCCATATAGGTAAAGCACACACAGTTTAACTAGAGCTCTGGGGAAAACAGGAACCTTCCTGCAGCAGTCACAGGGCAGACACAGCCCAGAGGAGCGCCGAGGGAGCAGTCAGCCCCAGGTGCCCCCAGGAGCCCTGTGCAGCAGCAGGGCTGCAGTGCCAGCACAGAGCCCTGCGCTGCTGCTGCTCACCTGGCGCTGCCGCTGGCGCTGGCACGGCGAGGTCCCGGGGCAGCTCCCCTTGGCCGGTGGCCGCCCCGGCCGGCTCCCCGTTGGTCAGCACGGCCCCGGTGGCAGTGGCCCCGGTGGCAGTGGCCCCGGTGGCCGCGGCTCTGCCTCCCCAGGAGCTGTGCTGGCGCTGTCCTGGCCGTGGTGAGCGGGACAGGACCGCAGGGGACTGCGGCTGCTGCGCCGGCACTCGCTCTGCTTCTCTGGACTCCTGCACCTGGAAAAACCCACAGGAAAAGGTTCAACTAAGCACAAATACAATAAGGAATATCCTGTCTGTGATGACTGATACTCCTTTGTGAATTCACACCTTAGCAAGAAACAGTGACACTACAATCACTTGGCCAATCAGATTAAAAAGATACACTTCAAGTTTATTTTAAAAGCACCATTTGTTTCTCCAAGCCATTTGACAGAAGCTACAGTGTGAAACATTCTTATCAGCAGCAAGCATCACCTTGTATCTCCAAATCAGTCAATATGTCTCACTGCAGGATTTGACAGGTTTTCTAACAAATCAACAGATAGGCAACTACAATGACAGACCCATTTTAAAAAAGCAATAAAAAAGTGTTCAGCCATTTGCAAGCCTAAATGTTTGAGATCAGAAAAAGCAATAGTTACTTACAGCTTGATTTTCCATCCGTGTAAAAATGACATTTAACATCTGTGTCAGGGTAGCTTTGGCAGTTGTCTGGTTAATGAGATTTTTACTGGCCAGATAGATGTTGTAGCAGGTTCTAACCGTTTGAAGAATTGTTCCTTCATGAATTTCTATATACGGAGATGTTACTGCAGTGAGGAGAGCCTGGAAAAGTCCATAACACAGTAAAAATGAAATCTAAGCAAGTAGCCAGCAACGTTCTTCATGCTCTTCTTCATGCATGCCTTCCAGAATAACCAGTGTTTGCTACAAAACACAGGTATCTTTTTCTAAAGACTTTACAATCAACAACATTTCAAATCAGAGAAAGTTTAAAAGGACTTCCATGTCTCTGTTCTCTCCTGAGCTGTTCTTAGAGGGTTTTACCAAAATTAATTTTCCACTGTGGGAGACACTCCATCTCCAAATGAAAGTTATTATATTCCATAGCTTCATTTCCACACAAGAGCCAATTGGCCTCCACTAACATTAAGTAGGATTACCAGGAGGTTCACCAACTTCCAACCTCAGCTACAGCAGCCCAAGCAGATTTCAGTGGCAGAACACACAGCACAGACACTCCGATGCCTTGTGAGAACATACACAGGCAGCTGTCTGGAGAAATGGCCATGGGAGCAGAGAGGCTTGAACAGCATTCCATGGCACTGCATCCCAGCTCCAGGGCCTGCCAGCAGGGCTCAGAGCAACTCCCTGGCCTGACGGAGGTGTGGACTCAGAGCTTCTAAGAGGAGCACTGAGCTGTCTGAAAGATGGCTCATCTCAGAAAGGACAAACAATTATAAAATACTCCCTTACATTCTGCTTCCCCAACAGGAAATACATTTTCCACACCAACTCTGCCCTGGTGACAGCCTCCCTGAATGAGTGACACATGAGACAGGGTAAGTAATGGAGCAACTGGGCCTTCAGTAATATTTCCCTTTTTTTTTTTTTCCGTTACAAAATGAAAGACAGAGAAAGCAAATAATTATTGCTCCAAAGCACATAAAATCCAATAAAATACCTTAATTATCTGCAGTTGTACTCCTTCGTCTGTTTGAGGACCCTGAAAGCAATTGCAAATGGTTTCAACTATTCGGTCAATCAGTCGTTTGCCAGGAGCTCCACTGTCCGGAGCATTGCCAGTGATATGCCCATATGCAATGAGTTTCTAGACAGAAAGAATGCAGCTTAGATGACCACATACTGTTAAGAAAAACGCAGTTTAGCACAGCATAAAAAGGGGTGTTTAGATAGCAGACCTCACCCAACCAGCTTTAACACAAAAATTAACACAGTCTGTAGTCCGGCCACCAAATACTTTGCTCACATATGTAGACAAAACAGACTTTAGTATGACACAAAAGCTTTTTCCCCCCAGACCATTTCTTCATATCATAACCAGAGAACATTTTTTTAACAGCAATCTTTGTGTTACACTTTTGTATAACACCTATTCAAAACCAAAGGGCTCTGCCCAAGATGTATAAGAATTCTGTAAGAATCTAAAGAGGAAAAAGAAAGCTTCCAGAGGGTGACCTCTGTCACAGCAGCAGCTCCACAAGAAACCCCACGGTAATACTCCTTGCAGAGCACCCCAGCCGAAGCATCTTTCCTGACTGATGTAAGGACTCCTGAGCCTCAGCAAAGGCCTGCCACAAACAGCAGCCACACTCCTCGCTGTGCCCGTGTGCCCAGGCAGGGGCTGCGAGTGCCACCTGGGGCAGGGCTGCCCCTCCCGCGGGAGCTGCGTGCCCACTCGGTGCTGCAGGGTCTCCACCTCACTGAGCACGCTGAACCAGAGCCCTCACCTGTAAACAGTCCAGCGAAGTGCTGACAATGCGCGGAGACTTTGACTGGCAGGCCAGCTCGAATGGAAGGAAGTATTTATCTGCTTCAATGAAATTTGCTTTTGGTGGAGCAGCAGTGCCTTCTCTAGGTCAGATAAGAGGCAATTAATTTTTCTAAACACGTGTATCACAGCAAACCACACCTTCTCCTTTTCTAAACTTAAAGCTAAATAATCACAGCAGCATACAAATGTAGTGCAGCTTTCTTGCATATACTTTCTTAAAGGAATACCAATTTTCTTGTAAAATCACACCAAAAACCACTTTACTTTTATTTATATTCTATCTGATCTTTTTCATATCTTCTTCAGTTTAACTCTTCCCTCAGTATACTCCAACACTGTCCCCCTATCTGAAATACGGGAAAATTCCTACACAACTGATAAATCTACCCATGTTATTCAAAATTGATTAAACAGAGCCCATAAGAGAAATACTAAGCAAATAGACACACATTTGGAGACCCATTTGCTCATTTTTAATCACTGCACCGTGCTGGAAAACTGCTCTAAAATTCTTATTTAAGTAATATTTAAATTAGTGTTCTTGATCTAGGTAATAAAGAGCCCATGTTATCAGAGGGTACATACTACCCCCCACGACTTCCTATCAGGCTATTAAGTCCAGTAAAAGGAAGCAAGAAACTGGCACCTTTTAGAAATTTTGCAATTTTTTCCTGGTGAAATTCAGAGGCAGTTATGGCTTGAGAACCCAAAGTTACAAACATTGTGTAAGCAAAACACACAGAAAGGTGGGTAGCTGGGTATTCACAAACTTATTGCTGTAATGTATATACACTCCTACACTTCCACAAAATTATTCCATTTGTTCTTTTCACACACAGTTTATAGTAATTAATAATTTACCTCTGCTTCTCCAGCTCACTTTTTATTTCATCTGGAAGAAAGAAAAAAAATTCAAGCCTCAGTTATCATTATCAATAACACAGTAATAAAGCAAAGTTGTTTCAAATCAAGTCTTTCACTTCAGTATTTGCTACTCCATAACACCTCAGCTTCAGAGATCACAGACAGTTTCACTAGTTACTGAAAGGCGTATGTCTCAAATTTTACATTTAAAAAGCTGATTTTTCCAAACATTCTCAACGAAAGTTATCTTTAGAACACTCAGGCATAGTATGCAGCTTTTATTCAAGTGTAAGTCCACATCACAGAGAGCTCAGGTGTGCAGAAGCCTTTGAACTACTGCATAAAGCAGGAGCTCAATGCACCCAACCTTCCCATCAGCTGCAGTGCCAGCAGCCTGCCTGCCTCGAGCCTTACAACAGCAATCCGCCGGACAGCCTCCCAGGAGACAGCAAATCTTAAAAGCACTCTGTCCTTTTGCCAGCAGACGCTTTTTTCTAATTATACTTTTAGAGAGCTTTTCATAAAACCAAATACAGGGGAAAGAAAGTTCCTTTCTCAGTTCTCTTGTATACAGCAGCAGATCCCAAAGTTCCTAGCAAGGCTTTTCGAGGATTTCTAAGGCATCACCATGAAGCAGAAAACAGATCAGAACTGCACTTCACCAAACCCAGCACAAGCACCCCCTGTGAGCACTGCCAAACCCCCACCCAAACCAGCACCCGCAGCAAGGCTGCACAGCCTCACCATCTGTAGCACCAGAGGAACCTTCCATCCCACCCTACAGCACATGCTGCAAACTCCCCTGACTCTGCACATTACCATGCTTGCTAATCTTGTTTCAATTGCAGGTATTAGAAAATGATCATTCATTCAATACTGGCTCTCCACAACCCTGGAGAGGCACCATTGTTTGTGATCAGATGTCCACAGTTCAGATGATCCCAGCGCTGCCTGTGAACTTCAGTAATTTCTTCTGTCACAAGAGAATCAATACACAAACCACACGAAGGGACAAGAACTGCAGCAAACACAGATTACAGGGTTTTGTACAGGCCTATTTGTCAGTGGATGGCACAGGAATTAATCCTCACAGCATGTACTGATTTTGTAATATTACTACCCACATTGGATAGAGAAAATGGCCGCAAAACCTAGAGAAAACGTGAATAACTGTAAGCTGTGAGTGATAAACTCCATCCAGGACTGCTGTTCTCCCTGCCATATCCACTCATTAATGAGCATCAGTCTGACATCCTTTAGTTCTCATGGCATGCAGCGATGTTTTACCAAAATTACAGAAACTGAAGTCATGTTATCCACCCCAGAGTCAGCCGAAGAGGCACTACAAAAACGGAAGAGTCACAGGTGCACGGTGTTGCCAGCTCTGCTCTCCTCAAGCCCAGCA
Organism: Acanthiza pusilla; assembly: GCA_036630365.1. NCBI lineage: Eukaryota > Metazoa > Chordata > Aves > Passeriformes > Acanthizidae > Acanthiza > Acanthiza pusilla. The sequence continues at coordinate 16,691,174 of JAXCHO010000050.1, forward strand.
CACAAACAGCCACATCCAGCAGCTTTGAGGAACAGCTGCCACCTGCCAGCCCTACGGCAGCCACGCGCAGCGCTCAGCCCGGCGCTCTCAGCATCACTAGGAATTTGGCAGCTCCACAGGAGCACACCCAGCACCACCATCCCCTGATGCTGCAGCCTTCAGCTGGAGAGGAGACTACAAAATGCAGGCTGTTGGTAAGAAATGGCCAAGGTTTTCAGTGCCAAACAGACAACGTAAATCTTGCACAGCACCACTTCTTGAACCACTGTGCTTTCCATTCCGGGATCCAGCTGGCTTACCAACAGGTGAATAGTCAGAACTTCACTTCAGCATAATTTGAACTCAGGCCCCTTGATTTAATTAACTTCCCCATCTTTAACACCATATTATGATCCAAAGAGCTTCTGAGAACAGCACATGCTAAAGGACCCACCGAGGCACTGTGCCCCTATTTTGATCTGCCCTGTTCTTGGCACAGCATATTCCCATAGCACGCAGGAACTGGCTGCTTAAAGTCTTCTGGGGAGCTTTACACATTCAGAACGCTCAGTCCTGCCTCCAGGTCCTGGCAGAGAAAGGCATATCTTATCTATAGCTAAAATCCCAAGTACCGCAGCATGCCAGGGCCAGCAAAATCACAATTAATCTGTATTTCAGATGCCCTGTAGAACTAAGGTGCACAGAGCTTTTTCTTAATGAAGAATTTTTTCTAATGCAAAAAACTCCACTGAGTTTCTGATACTTGTCTTAGGTCTTGCATTGGAAAAATAATGCAAGAATAACATCCCACATTAGAGCAACAACAGTTTACTCTCAGAGGTACTCCATACCCAAAAAAAAAAAAAAACAAAACCTAACTAAGACCTGACCAAGTTCCCCACAATTTCATTATAATACATTTATAATTTTTGTTATAATAGGATTTTATTATAATAAAGACTTTTCTAAAGCCATATAAAAACATCTTCACCACAACAGCATTTTAATAGATAATGCTGGCAGAAAAGAGCAAATGAAAGAACAAAAGGAAACTACAGGCATGCCTCTGCTACTAATTGCATGAAAATAGTTTGAAAACCTCCACAACTGAAGTACTCATTTGCTGGTCTGACCACCACAAGTGAGTGAAACAGAAATTGTTGCCTAATTGAAGTCTGTTGCCAGGAAGAGCTTGCCAAGCCCCAGCCAGCCACGGCCAGCTTCCAGAAACCACCGCCACTGGCACTCTTCTCCAGGCACAGGAGTGAGTGGCACAGCTCAACTCCCTTCCACAGCTACAGAACACAGTCCAAATTTTGGTCAGCACCTGGTCACCCCAGCGCCACGCTGAGCCCTCCCTGCTGCTTGAGGTACCAGAGCTCCCTGTCACTCTCACGGCATCTCCTTCAGTGAGAAACACCTTCAACCCCTCTGCTGCCCACCCACCAAAAGTCAGGCAACTGAACTGCAACAAGAATGGCCTTGCACAATTTCTTCCAGAGCTTCTGGCCATAAATGCAGGATGAAGCCCACGCTGAGTAGCTGCCTTTCTGTGGCAGATGGATGGGTTCAGTTCGCTTGTACTGAAAACTACACACTAAAACAGAGGACATTTGTTGTCTGCCTGCAGCTCGATGCCTCCTCTGTGGCCACAGTCAGGTTTGTGTCAGTGGCAACAAGCTCGCTCCTGTGCAGAAAATGGCTTGTGCTGGCACAAGGACACAGGCCATGTCCTTCTGCAGCCCAGCCGAGCAGCAGTGCCAACACAAACTCGTGGAGGAGCAGCCAAAGTCTCCTCTCCCAGCCCAGCAAAGCCAAGCACACTGCCCCACTCCAGCCTGCCTTCAACTCACCCAAACGCCAGCACCCCCAAGCAGTGACCACATCCACCCCTGGAGAGCCCTGCACAAAAGCCTCCATGGAGAAGCTGGAGTCTCCTCTTTGCCCAAGAGACCAAAGCAGCAAACACAACTTATTTTGGGTATTTGTTATTTATACACAGAAACCTCTTAAACACACAACCAGACCCTAAGCAAAGGCACGGTTGAAATTTTTTTTTTTTTTTAAATTTTGTTAACAAGCTAAGTAAACAAATTCTGTTGTTTACAAAGCTCAAAGATACGTACGTGGAACTGCCCAGGCAATCAAAGAAGGCCACAGAACCAGGTCAGCTGCACAGCTGTCATTAAAAACAGCCCCAGTAGGGCAGGAGAAATAGTTTGTGTGAGAGACTCAGGTGCACAATCAGCGTTAGACCAATATGAACTGCTGTGATACAGACTGTTGGTGTTCCACTGCAAATTTTTCACGATAATTTCAGTAGATCTTTAAGAATCACATGTGCCTAGAGCACCATGTAAATGCTTATTAAACAACTGTTTTTATCCAATACAATGGTCTGTTGAAAACAAATTTTCTTTAAAACACAGTTTTCTGAAGCAGAGCAGAACAGCTTCTCTGTTTAAAACCCTCCATTTCTCCCGATTTCTCCTGGGGTTTACTGGCACTGCAAGTACAGGAGACAGGAGACAGCAGTTACACCTACTGACAGAGCAAGAGACTGAATGAAGGAATCTATTAAAACTCTACTTACTTAACATTAGTACTGTGTATTTCAAAGGAGGGGGTGGAAAGAGGAAAAAACCCTCAAAAAACCACCACTGGGAACTGGTTTTGCTCCTTTTCCTCCACACTTCTTGTGTTTATATCCTACTTGAGCCTGTGTTACTACTGATCTCTACAAGGTCATGTGTATTTTGCAGTCCCAAACTGATCAGTATTAGCCCAGTGAAAGGAGTGAATAACAGGGGGAAAAAGGTAAGTCAAGAGTTTAAATTTAGAACAATTAAAGTAGATTAAAATTAGAATGAAAGAATACCTATATTTCCTACACAGGAGAAAGAGCAATATTCAGTAGTGATTTACTTAAATGCTCAGGAGTTATATGTACAAACCAATATAGAACTCATATAAGAAAACAAGAGCATCAGCCCCGCAGTTAGAAACTTCTTTCCCTCTCACCAAACAACACATGTAAAGCACAGGTAAGTAACAGAAACACTGCTGCAGTAACACCACAGCAGAAGCCATAAAAACAGGGTAATTTCTATTAGGCAGCTGGACAATACACCAGTTTCTATTTGGAAAAAAATGTTCATTTTAGACTTTTCTTGTCCCAGGAGTAGATATCATCCACACATACTTTGTGCCTGGTTTAAAACTGGTACAATGCCTCAAGGCACAAAAAAACCCACCACCAATGCATAGAAAAGACTGCACAGCAAAAGGAGTTTAGTAAGAGGTAAGGAAATGGATTATTGAAAATATGACTTAGAGAAATGTGCAGCAGACAACAGCTGACACAATGACCACTTCCATAAAGTAACTACATTTCCTTCAAATGGAATTATTTTAACTGAGTGTTAACTGGACTTTTTATTATTATTCACAACACTGAAGCTTCTTTCATCCATGACCTTTTGTATAGGTTATGAAGTTTGGCCTGAATTCTTCAGACTGCCAGTAACATTCTTCCCACATTTCCTCCCATATTTACTATTGCAAAGAGCTTGAAAATTAAGTTTACAACTGTCAGTTAACTACTATGACAATTTGGAACTGTCATAGTCTTAGTTAATATAAAGTATAAGCTTGATTTAAATTAACTACATGAGAATAAAACTGATTTTTTCACTGGGTGGGAAAAAAAAAAGGCTTAACCAAAATAGAATAAAGTTTGGGGAAAAAAAAATCACATGTAAATAAAAGAAACCCCACTCCTGTTGGCAACCTAAAATGATCAAATAATATTCACCAAATATAACAGAGGTCTTCCCATACTGTTATTCAAGCCCTTGACAGTGGGTCAGCAGAAGGTTATCTCTTCAGGCTGACCTGTGCTTTAGTCCAGGAAAGCCCACGGACTCTTTTTCCAAGTAAGATTACAAAAAAAATGACCACCATCACAAGCATTAGCTCCCCTCAAACACACTGTGCCTTAAACCATGCAGGCACGGAACAGTCACAATCCAAGGGGCAGGTGCCAACGGGCAGCCACTGCACAACACTCGTCCCAAAATCATCGTCTGCGATGCCTTAGCAAACACAGACCTGCACCAGGCATCTCACAAGGAAGTTCCCTTTCTCAGCCTCTAAATATATTTACATAGCAGCAGAACAGGTTCTCAGTCCTGTAAATGGCTCGGTGCATGCGGGGGCAGCTAGGGAAGAGATCAGGAAAAGGAATTCATTGGGAAAAGCTGTCTCGAACTGCTGGGGCACTCCTGTTATTCTCTTGCTTACAATGCCAACTTTAAATAATAATTAAAATACCCTTCTATCTGGTCATCTTTCTCTGGAAATGCTGTCACTGCAGGTATCTCCTACAGATCTCCTGGCAGTAAAGATTGCACGGAGGGAGATAAAAATGACAGCATTTCTTTAAGCTCACTCTCACTCTGCCTGGGACAGAACTTGCCCCTGCCCAGCCTCCTTACATACCTAACCTGTCCTTTCTTCTGTCCTGGCTACACTATATGTTCCCAATTCAAAGGAAAATATTGATAGAAAGCAACCAAAACTGAAGGAGAGATGTCTTTTGTGCAAATTAAGAAAGGGTCACAGATAAATCAACTGCAGAGCTCTACTGTTCTCCCCAGTTTATCTTCTCCCTCTTTGTGAAACACCTGATGTTGTCAGAACTTTTAACACAGAGACCTTCACATTCAGATTTCAGACCTTTTACACTGCAGATTTCAGGGCCAGTCCACCAACTTCATTAAAAGTGCTTTCAGCTCCGAACACATCACAGACATTACGTGCACTCGACTTGGCACACTGCTAACAGTCCCTAGGCAGTGCAAACACGAGCCGGAGATTAGAGGTCAGATTTGACAGCCCGGGAAGCTCTGGGATTCCGTAAATCAAGGGCCTTTAAAGGTCTTGCTTCCTAGCCTCAAAGTTTGCAATTAATTTTCTCAAAGGCGAAGTGGTAAGCCCAAATCTCTCCGGTTTCATACCGAGACCAGAACTTAATAAAACAGCTGTCCGGGGTTCCCCTCGTCCTTGCACGCCCTGTACGGGGCAGAGACCTTTCCCTCAGCTCCGAAGTCCCGAGCGCGGCCGGGCCGCGGGGCTCCCCGCTCGCCGCCGGGACGCGAGGGGCAGAGGACACGTCCCGGAGCGCTGGGCCCTTCACCGCCGCGCTCCCTGCACCCTGGGGCCGCGCCGACTCACCCAGCGCCACCTGGCAGGCCCTCCGCAGCTGCCCGTGCAGGGGCCGCTTCGCCTCCTTCTCCGCCAGGATCTTCTCCAGGGCCCGCGACACGAACATGCTCTTGGTGCGGGCGTCCTGCTCGCGAGCCGGGGGCTGCATGGCGTGGCCGGGACAGGGGCAGGGGCCGGGGGCGGGCGGGGGCAGGGAGCGAGGGCCGGGCGGGCACTCGGGCCCGCGGCACCACCCGGAAGGGACGCGCCTCCCTCAGCCGCGGCGCCGCCGCCACGGCGCCGCCATGTTGGCACCGTCACGTGACTCGGGCCGGCTCCCGGCCCCGCCCACAGAGCCGCGCGTGACGAGGGCGAATGAGGGGCGGGGCGGGCGGGGCGACGGGCGGGGCTACGGTTGGGGTGGGGGCGTGGCTATGGGCGGAATTATGGGTGGGGCTGGGGGCGGGGCTCGAGCTGCTCGGGGGGCGGGGCCATGGGCGGGGCTGTGGGCGGGGCTGTGGGGCGGGGCGGGGCCATGGGCGGGGCCATGGGCGGGGCCATGGGCGGGGCCATGGGCGGGGCCATGGGCGGAGCGGGCCATGGGCGGGGCTGTGTGGGGCGGTGCGAGGGCGGGCCATGGGCGGGGCTGTGGGGCGGGGCCTGGGCGGGGCCATGGGCGGGGCTGTGGGGCGGAGCGAGGGCGGGGCCATGGGCGGGGCTGTGGGGCGGGGCCTGGGCGGGGCCGTGGGCGGGGCTGGTCGCCGCGCCGCCGCCGCTGCAGGAGCGCAGTTGTAATTCGCTGGCGGCGCGGTCCCGCTGGTGCGCTGCTCGGTTTTACAATGCTTCTAACCTAAGCATCTCGCCGCTCTCGTTATGCCTGTTAACTCTCACTCATTCCTGTGACGAGGCATGCAGAGAGAGCACATGTGAAACACCCAAAGTCGTACATTAAAGAGGACTCAGTAAAAACCAAATTTTCAGTCACAGAAATTAACCCTCCTCTAATAATCTTATACCTAATTATATCTTCTCCCTCTAACATTTGCCTAGGTGGTAAGGCACCTTACACCCGAAATCCAGTTCTGGACTCCAATGACAGCACAATCCACAAAAATAATCTATATTTACTGCACTGACACCCTCCTTGGTCTGTCAACCATCACTGCACACAGCTGTCTCTTCCACGAAGTTCCACAAAGGTCTCCTTCACATTCAGATGGCCACATCTAACAGAGAATACAGGAGCACATTTGATTCTCCAGATTGCAATTTTGCTTCCTTCTTTTCAAACAGCAGGACTCTTAACCCTTTAAAATGTCATTAATGAACCTTTAGTGTCGATTTGTCAAGAACTGCCATTTTTGTCCCCAAAACCACTAACAAAGGCTCCAAACAACTGTGCAAAACATTAGTTTAGTATTATTTCTCGTGGAAAATGGATTAGTGCTTGTACTTTTCGATATATATTTTTAAAATATGCTCCCAATCAGAAATGTGACTGCAAACCCAACCCCTCATTGTACACGTCTGGATATGTGATTCTCCTTTCACTTGTACTGCTGTATATTAAGGGTAATTGTGCTGTTATCACTGAAATTACAGTGATGCGGAAATGACATAACTAAATGACAAATAAGGCCCTGAATCCTTTTTGAGGGTTGCTGACTTAGTTATTGACACAAAAGGAGGCTGTAATTACTGTCAGCAGCATTGCAGAACTAATTAAGCAGCAGAGCTCTTCATGTATTGTCAGCCAAATTATCAGTTCTGATTTTAGGGTTTTTATTGTGGGGCAGGATTAGTTCTCAGGGGAAAAGCAAATGGATATAGGCTAGTTTTTAGAAAATAGATTGAACAGATGGTTTAACAGAGATGTTTAAAAATTCGTCTAGCAGGCAAAACCCCTGCTTTTCAAATCATGGAGCAGTATCTGAGTTCCTAGGTGCAGGGCTACACGGAGGTTATGGTTTGGGTTTCAAAGAGCCAAGGGACGATGCAGGCTCAGTTACAGTGAGCTCTGATTGCCAGAGCTGAGGAAGGGCACAGAACTGGGGGTGGCACACCCTCCTTGGTGACGTGTGGTTATAGACAAGCTCGAGTTCCAGCAGAACATAAGTTGTTTGGGAATTCATAACATTTTAGCAATTCCTACTATGCATGGCGTGAACATGATGAATATTTTAATCCAAAGACAGACAGTCATCCATGCCAAATGCCAGTCTTGTAGGAAGCCATTTTACACAAACAGTATGATCTGAAAATACAATATAGCCACTCCGCATGGGCTGCCATGTACTGGAAATATCACCATATACAAAACTGAGGCAATTCATGTGAAATGAATTTGCAAATTTCTTTTCTAGAAACAGGCATAAAAGGTTTTAGATGTTCCTTTGTTCCTGGCAAAATCTTTGGCCTTTCCTCAGGAGAGTACAATGGATCCTGCATGTTGCAGACATGGCGTGTGTGGGATCTGTTCCTTCTGCTCGACCTCCTCAGTCTGCTCCATTTGCTCAGTTGTTTGTTTTTCTATTCCTGATAACTGCCTCAGCAAACTTCCTGGGCTGTTTACTCACAACAACAGCTTACCTGGTAAGGATCTCTAGCTTATTCTCGTGGGAGCAATCAAATAGGAAATCCAGGAAACTGCAGCCATGGCTGCACTGCCCCTGGGCTGCGCAGAGCCCCCGGGCCAGGCGAGGGACATGTCTGTGATGGTCACAGCAATCTTAGCTCAGACTTACACGGAAAGTGAGGACAAACGTGGTCTCCTAGGTGAGCTCTCCTCTGGCACACGCGTGGCTGAGGTGCAGAGCACCCACGGCTGCTGCCAGCACAGGGCAGGTTGGTTCCCTTGCTGAGCACAAAGCTGAAAACAGCACCAGAACCGAATTCCTGTTCTCGTGTTTTAGCATCATCTCACACAGCATGCAAAGGCAAATATTAAATATGTCCCAGGATTTTGCTTTCTGTGCAAAGCAAGGCTGAGTCAACATGTCCTGGGAAGATGACTGTGGCAGCTGAAGAAAGAGCTCCTTTAGGCTGAGAGCCTGGCAGCATTTTCCGTCAGGTAGTGTTTCCTGCAGTGCTAAATCCAAGCGTTTTGAAGCAGGAATACAGCTCCCAAACTATGAGACTGACTTAAAACACATGAGATTTTACAGGATTTTAAAATGGTATATTCTCTCTTGGCTTTCCATTTGTAAGAATTCATGTTTTTAAGATTTTCTCTCCACTATGCGACCACTTGAAAATGAAAGATATGCTCTCATGTATCATGGGTGATTTCCTAAAGCTCTAGTGGCATATTCTTGATGACAGATATGTGAAGATGAGCCTAGAAATTGCTTGTTTCTAACCAGAATGTCACTTAAGATAGCTCTGACTAGGGAGACTGAGTTAGAATAATTTCATCCAGAGGTCTCACAAAGAAGTGATCATACACTTTTTTCCTCCACTTGTCTAACATCTTTGTACCTTGATGAGAAAACAGGAAACAACTTTATCTTTTTAATGACCAGGGCGGATAGGACAATGTTGTGATTTTCATGGTTCAACTCTATGGAACTTCAGAACAAGCAGAACAGGGAAGCAACAGATTGCTCTCCTTCGCAAATAACCATTTCTGAACCCCATGACGTGGTATTAGTGGAGCCTACTCACCCTCCTGGTAGATCTCTACCTGCTCAATGCATCATAAAAACCCAAGAGTTGTAGCTCTACATTGCATTTTAGCAGGGCCTCATCAAGGGTTTCTGTCACCTGAGCACCTGGCTTTCCAGCATGTGGCATGTCTCCGTGTCTGCCAGCCCACATGATGTCTCAGTCCCCAGAGACAGACAGTTCTAATATCTAATTAAAGCCCCTCAGCAGACAGTGCTCTTCCCACACTGACATCACTGTTTGTAAGTGAAAGAATAACGTGGTTGGTATCATTCTTACAAATTCAAATATTTTCTAATATTCTTTTCCTCAAAGTGTTTTAAGATTACGCTAGCTGATTTTCTGAGGGAAGGATGTGAGTTATTTGGCTAATTCAAAAGCAACATAGCTCAGTCCAAAGCCACTGCTGAGCACAGCACCATGCTGCAGAGTGCGAGTGCCTGATGTGTGTCCCTGGCTGGAGGCACACGAGGAAAGAAAGCCTTTCCAGCGGGAGAGAAGGCAGACCAAGGGGGAAGAAATGCATGTGTCTGCTTGTATTTGCTGGTGGATTCAGTGGTAATTACAAGAATTGCTATTAAACTGCTGTAAATAACTCATTGTGGCAAGTAGGTCTGTAGCGCGAGACATAAATCACGAGCAAACAATGCCTAACAGGTGGACACAGCTCACAGTTTGTACAAGCTACTTCCTTGGCAAGAAGCTGCTCTGGATTTCTGCCCAGGGGCCAGGTGCTCTGTGCTGACTGACAGAGCTAACCTCGTGGCACTTCCCACTGGCATATTGCTACATAGGAATAGATTGTCTTCCTTGAGGAAGGAAACCACGCACTAAAAATAGATGCAGAACGGACAGGAAAATTCTTGGAAAACCAGCACCGGTTTGTATAGTAGCTCAGTTCCCAGTCCAGCATTAGCACAGAACTTCTTTCCTCTTCTTCTGCCCATTTTTAATCATTTCCATCGGGGCTGGTTCTGTTTATTCTGCCTGGCTTCCAGCCACTTTCCCTGCTGTCCAGTAATGTACTTACTAGTGGATTTCTCAGGGGGCTCCCCATTTGATTCATTATCTCAGCTCTCTAATTTTTCCAGTTCAACCCTGCATGCCCTAAAATCAATAAATCCTCATAGTAAAGAATTCTCCCACTGCCAGCAGTATAATTGAGGTAATTGTTAAGTGGATAATTATGCAAGTATTCGTGTGGCATTAGCAAGACATTTCACCGTGATGTTTATAGACAATGCTCTCCCTTTCATTCACACTATTATCTTCAAGTCCTAATCTCAGGCCTTCCTTGTTTTCTGACTGTCTCACTGCCAGCAGCCTCACCCTGAGCTTGCGCTCCTGCCCAGAGAAGCTCTGTAACGTGAAAAAAGGACATTGACAATATATCTAACCAGCACTGTGCCATGTCATGAGGTGAAAGGAAAATCACTCGGTAGGAGAGGCGCGGGAGCTGTTTGCCTCCCGTGCTGTGCCAGGGCAGGCAGCAGCTGCTGCAGCCAGCACTGCACTGCTGCCAGGACTGACAGCAGCCTTGCTACCACTGCTGGGATCTTACCTTTCAGCCCAACATTTTACCTTGAATAATTTACAAAGGATAATAGCAGTAGTTGGAATATATGAGATTTATACAATTTTAAGTCAAAACAAGTTCTTCTTTCCTTATAAAGTCAACAGGACACATCAGATTTGCAGTTCTCTCTCTCACAAGAGAACTTGATCTTTGTTATAAAAAAATCTGGAAAACATATTTTGGCTATACCCAAAATCTGCTGTTTTCATGTTTTTCACATTTCAAAGGATCATCACCCTGTCCCAAGAAAGCAGACACTTCTCCCACAGAATAATCTTGTCAACATCTGACCTTTCAATCAAAACCAAATTAGAGAATTTTTTTTCACTTGTCCTGGCAGAAGGAGCTGCTTCCAGAGATGAGCTGTGGTACCAGACTCCCATGACAGAATTGCAATAAACCACGTGTGCTGGACAGAAGCAGACACAGAGCCTGCAGTGCTGAACTGCAGCCTCTCTCCCTTGCCACAACAACAAATGACATGTCACCATCAGAGGATGTGTTGGGAATGCAGCAGTGTTCAGACAGCATGCAATAGGATCTGAAGGTCAGACTTCAAATCAAAGTGTTCACATACCCAAATACAATCACCCTCACGGCCCATGTTATGAGCAGCCCCTGCTCGACTGGCAGCGCGCGTGCTTCCGAGGAGTCGCAGCCCCGAACCCTAAACCAGTCACTTTGAAAAGCTTGGCATACTCAGGCTTGACAATTTCAGACTGTTTTTACTTTACAGTCTTTAGAACCATACCTGGGCCAGAAACGTCTGCAATTACCTAATAGAGAGAAACATTAGAAACCAGACATCTTTGAAAACAACAAAAAGTGTATTTCTCTTGAAAAGATAGCAGTCAGAGTGAAGGAGCAGTTGGGAAAAATATTTTTGCCGACTCCTGTTTTTGCCTGCAGAGCGAGAAATGTAATTGTTCAGAAAGATGCAAATGCACTAGAGTAACTCCCACACCCTGAGGTGCTGGAGAGGTAGAGCGAGGGCTGGGTAATCACTCACTTCCAAATTTCCTGTCTGAGAGGTGTTAATGAGACTTCACTTGCCACACGAGCAAGTGCTAGTTAGTGTGTATTTGAATGGCACAGGACTGACTCTTCCACGTTGTATCTGCACACAGAACAGCCTCCTTTGCTCAGCACTCTGCTTCTCACCGAGGCAAGAGTAGAACGAGGCAGATTTTGTTGACTGAAACCTTATATTCAGTAAAAACAAAGGAAACGGAATCTATGCTACTGAAGATCCTGGTTTCCAATTGTAGTGGGTTTACCCTGGCTAGATGCACCAATATAACAAAATTCGGTCAGAATTTCTTAAACTGAAAGGAACCGAACAATGTTTCCAGATTTACAGCATTTTTGCAATTTTTCTCCACCTCTGACACACACGCCCTGATTTTGCTTTCTATCAGGAAGACTTCAGTCACAAGAAGAGCTATGAGTAGCTCTAGGAGGGATTAAATTGATAAATTACCTTCTCTCTGACCTTTAATTTGATCTTTATGCCTCATCATTTCTTGTAAGAAACATGGAGTGTCATCAAGATACATCCCGAGCTTCACCATGCAGTGGAGATGTTATTCATGTATCATGCGCAGAACGCTTCACGTCTTTCGAAAAGCCAGCTCAAGACAGCTTCTTGGCTCCTTGAGTCAGGTTTGAGGGGGCTTGTTTCCTTTCCTCTCAGCAGGAAAGGCTTCCTCTCTCTGCTCATTACTGAGCTCATTTCTCCTTGAGTTGCTTTTAGGTATTCTCTAGCGGAATCTCCATTGAGACAAAAGGAGCTTTGTTCTGGTTTTTCTTTATTGTATCTTCTTCCTACTGGACTAGAATTAACATGCATAAGCCAACAGGTCCAGTGAAATATCCAGTCACTCTTATTTTATTTAAGCTTCATTTTCTTTGTGCTTGCAGTATTTCCCAAATGCTTTGTGAGACCAAATGTTACTGATCAGAAGAAACGTATCGACAAAACTGAAAAATGTGTGCAGAAATTTGGGCTATGGAACTGATCCTTTCTCCCTTCCCCCAGACTGTTTCAGCTTATAAAGTGAAAAATTACTTTTCTATGCTGTTGTCAATGGAAACTTTTCCACAATCTTCTTGAATGTCTCTGTCACATCATTACATTATGTTTTTTTGCCTTCTTTCTAAAACCACTGTTTTAGTGCTCTAGTTTCCCCTTGTCTCTGTACTTCATCACTTAAGTCCCAGCCACCATTTTAAGGAAAGTTACAAAAAGCAAAGGTACAAAAACTTAGTTGCAATAGGCTGAATTGACACAGAGGAAAGAAGCTGTGAACTGTCCTGCCCTGGAGTTCTTAGGCAGCATGTTCAATTTGAAACTGAAATGGTTCTGTAATTTGTTCAGCCAGTAGAACGGAAAACCAATTTCCATATCAGAGATGATCCCAATGAAATGGGGACGATCTCTGATGTACTGGGATTTGCTAACCCTCCCCATGCACCCTTAAGCAAATGGGCACTGTCGGTGACTTCAGCTGCCTGTTTGTGCACACTCACAGGAATGCTTTGCTGCCTGGTGCTCACCAAACAGAAATCCAGCCAAAGCACAAATTTCACATAAAAACCACTGCCTTCTACACCTCTGGGGGAGCACAGGAAAGAGGGGACCCTGCGGGGACTTTGGTGCTCGAACAATCACAATATATGTCTAGTGCAAGCCATGTCCAGAGCATCAGCTACTGGAAGAGAAGACTTTGCACACTTCTAAAGAGCTGTTTTCTCTCATTGTTCTTGGGAGAAAGCAAGCATAAAAGACATTTTGCCACTTTCCCCAGGGACTGACAGAGTTCAGGGCTGCTTTCAGAAGTCTGCAAGGGCTCCCAGAAAAGTCTGACTTGTGGAAGTCCATTTGAGTGCCCGGGAAAATTGATGTAATAAAACATTGTGGAGGTCAGCAATGGAGGTAAAGCTGTAAAACTGGCTGCACAATCCAGTTCAAATCAGCATCCTGAGGACGGGAAAGAACATTCTGCTTAACCTTGCACACTGTATGGTCACCTCACGCCAGGGTGCCCTATGGGCTATGAAAGCTAGACATCCTGCAGGCCAGAGACAGCTACTTCAGACTTTGCTAAGTAGTTTTTGTTTAAATGAAGTATTATTTATCATATTGGCTACATTCTCTTCAATTTATCTCTTCTTTTTCCCTTGAAAAGCAACCTCAGCAGAGCACTGAGCCTACAGTTCCACGTTCTCTGGCAAAGAGCATGGGCCTCCTCCTAGCTCTGTTCCCAATGGCTTCCTGTTAGGACTTGTACAGCATTTACACTGTAATTCAAGTGGAAGTGTTCTGTGATTTCACAAGAGATACTGTCAGTTTAACAGCATTTTTATTGCTACACCTGCATTTAATGTTTCCGCACAAGATCAACCAGAGAAAAAGAAAAAAGCCTGTTTTGAAAATATCAATAGTGAAAAAAGTCTGATTACCCTTGCCTAGTGGGACTGCTGTAATCAATTAGTATTCTGCTAGAGCTGGTGATGATTTCCTAGAACGTTTTTCTCCCCTGCACTGTGAGCTCCCAGCCCATGCACTGACCTCATCCAAGTGGTTATAATTCCAAGGACTGCATGCAGCATTGGTGCAGGCAGTTGTGCAAGGCTGCAGTTTCACAAATGGCCTTAAACTGACTGGCAGGTGAGTTACTGCCAAACGAGGCAGTCCCATCCTTCTCCAGCCCTGCCCTTACCACAAGACTCTCTGCCTCCTCTCATGCCAGCAGTAGCCCTTGGGGGCTGCACGCTGAGCCTGTCAAGGAGCAAATGTGACTGAAAAAGGACCTTTTGTTTGTTTGCCTTCCAGTTAATTTTGAGCTGGATCAGCTGATCAGTTCCTGATCCTGTGCACCACAGTGTCACAAAGGAAGTGGTGAAAGCATGCCGTGATGTCGAAAGGGGATAAAGGGTAGCTCACACTTCAGCTAACTCCAGTTCAACAATGAAAACACAGTCCAAGCTACACCCAGGACTAAATGTTTCCCTGTGACATGAATTCAGCCTTATGGATATAAAATATGTGCACTACAATAACCGTGGAGAGAGTTTTCTCCTGGATACAAGATGCACCAATGCTCTCTATGACCAAGCTCTCCATTTTGTGCTAATGTGATATCAAACTGGTTCAGCTCATCCTTAGTAAAGATCTTTAGCTTATCAAATGCAGACCTCCATCACTCTTAGTGTTTAGTGGAGAAGAAGTCACGTATCATCTCACAAATGCAAGTTAGTTTACTCCTATACTCCAGTATTAAAAAAGAAATCTGACCAAAATTGCAGGTGCAGACAATAAATCCCAGAAATTACAACTCTGTACAACTGCATTTGGAAGAGTGAGTGTCCAAGAAGCAGGAGATGCAGCACAGTCTGTGATGTTTGTTCCTGTTCCTCGAGCAGCACATGGAGTGGGTCGGTCCTGGGCATGGTCTGATGCCAAGTGAGCAAACAATCCACCAAGCCCTTCAGCACGTGCTGCAGCTGAAGGGCAGCAGGCAGCAGGCTGCTGAGCTGGTGCCAATCCCTAGCCCCCCAAACAGAGATCTCCATTTCAAAACTGCCGAGGCGCATCAGGAAATGCAGAGAATAGAACTGGAGGAGAGCAGGTGGATGGATGCCATGTGTTCAATAAAACCTGGTTTTCTCTGATCTTCAAGGCTCAGTTCCACACGGAAGGTTCTTTCTGGCTCTAGTTGTGCAAACGCCGTGAGTTTTGAATCAGCTGCTTAGTTCCAGCCTCCATCGCTTCAGTACAGTTTCCATACATTGGTCATGCTCACACAGAGGTAGGTGGCTTTTCCTGCTCCATGTAGTGACAGAAGAAATAATGCAAATGCAGCCCGGAAGAAGCAATTTATAACAAAAACGAACACTATCATTCATGTTCTTTTTACTTCATGTCCTTGCAGAGAACAAAACACAGAAAGTGAGGCTTTGCTTGGTTGTGTTAGCTCAGGGCAAATACTTATTTGCATACAATCTGCAAAGCTTCCAGTAGCCATTTTTAGTACTCCCCAAAAGAATAAACGTGGTAAAAGTGTTAATTTGACAGAAAAAAATGTAAGCAGTTGCACATTTGTAAATGGTTTCCTATGGGAAAAAAATCACTTGGAACAACCCCAGTTTCATTGACTATTTTATCAAAATCTGACAAACTTTCAATTTGCAAAAGAAAAAAGAATTTGCCAAATTAAAAAAAAAAATTGTCCTACTTCAAGCACATTGGAGTTTGATGTATCTTCTTTTCTTTAGATAAATATACCTGAGCCTGCTGCCAAGGCAATGTTTCTCCATTGTTGGCTTTAGAGGGTAAAGATCATATCATATAGCATAATGTCAGGAATGATAGAAACACTTTCTGCACCTGACTTAAAAACAAAACTGTTTCAAAATACCCTGAATTGAGAAGGACCATTTGATTAATTAAACCAAAAATTTTCTCTCAGTTCGAGAGCTCAATGAGAACCCTTAATTACACAATCAAAAATTATGTCAGGAAAGAGCATAGTGAAAATTTAATTATGTACTTTTTAGTAGGTGACTAATTTTAAGTAGGTGGGTATGATTGAGGAAGAGCAAAAGAGGGGCAATATTATAAAAGAAGTGAATCAGACAGTGGAAAGAAAAGAGGTAGCAGAGGAGTGAGTAATAGCAAATACAGCCTTCTCTCAGAGTGTCTTCCAAAATTGAATGTTTTGACTTGACTACAGAATGAATGAAATAACACATGCTTCTTCCCCAATTATATGCATTTAGGATTTGACACAAATGTCGCTGAAACCTATGAAAAGGAAATAAGATGAATTTCCAATTAATTAGTGAGTTCAATACCAGGAATAGTTTCAAAAAGTTTTGTCCATCTCCCCTGACCTCATGGGAAAGCTGCAGCTTCTGTTCTCATTGTGTCGTCCCTCTGCCGAGTGGGACAGTGATTTAATATTTTACAGAAGCTTGTGTGCAGGTCCCACGATACAGTTTGTAGTATCTCCCTCTTTCTTCTCAGATCCTGAATCCTTTTTGTCACTAAGCTGTGTTAACCTTCAGTTTTCTCTAGGATCTTAGAGTCACCATGTGAGTGGGGATGCCGAGGAGGGTCACAAGCCTTGGGCGCTGCTGTCTTGTCTCAGTCACAGATGGCCCAGTGACCCCATGGGTGACACCTGAGCTGCTGACTAGGAGCTCGTGTGACACCGTGGGGCCCTCGGAGTGGGCTCTGTTCGGCACCTATTGGCAGTGTCCTTGGACAGCCACTTCAGGTGCATGCATCTCAGTTTCCCTGTTTCCAAATGGACATAATGCTTAATGTCCTTCTAGCACACTCCATGTGCCTAATTAAGTGCTTCCAGAGTTTAACTGAGTGTGTGCATTGTGCTATCCTCTAATCACAGAGAATTCCACCCACCTCTGGCTAGCAATTCTCTTTCTTTGCTCTCCATGTTCACTCTAAGCCTCTGTTTCTTCCAAGTCACTCTGCAATCACAAAGTCAGCATCTTTGTCTTAAACTTGTTTTCAGGCTGATGTTAAAAAGGGAAGTGCAGATGCTCCACTGGAAGTCTAGGTTCCTGGAGAGTGGGAAGCTAAGAAATTATTTCTGCAAAGCTCACTGCAAACTACCTCCATGTATCTTGCTTGCAGATCAATTTGTAGAAATCAAAAGGATTAACTCTTAGCTAGAATAAATCAGCAGTGGCTTTAGTAATTTCAGTTATCTGTTGCGAATTATACAGGGGCAGGTGAAAGGTGACTCATGTCCTCTGCACAAGGCCAGAAACTGATTTTAACTATGCACACGGAAATCTCCATTAACTGTATTATTTTGACTGAAGTTTCTAGAATTACTCTGCATATCTACAGATGCAATATTGGAATTGGAATTACCTGCTGCCATTCAATGAACAGGTGCTGGAGGCAGGGTTTGTTCTCTGCTCAGCAGCTGCACTTTAGACCCTCTGTGGAAGAAGCACACAGGCCATCACCGTGTCCAGAGCAGGTCCCTGGCACACAGAGCTCTTTAATGGCTCGCACAAATCCATTCCTGCTGTCTCTCAAAGGATTTAGTAGAGCTGCTGTAAGTACAGGGAAGTGAAAGAAGGATGGTCAGCCATGCAAAAGGGCTTTCATATGAGGAGAGCCTATCAGGTTAGAGCATTTTAACTTGGTGTGGAGAGCACTGAGAGGAAATAAACAAAACGTCTGCAAAATCTTTAAATAGTGAGTAAAGTATGGACAGTGGCTAAGCTCTGTTTTTTGCAGTAATGAAGTTAAGATGCAACCAAGGAAATTATCAGGTCTAAAGCAAAAGGATTTTTTTTCATATAGTAGTCATTAAATGTGGAACGAACAGCTAAAGGATCCTGGAAAAGCCAAACATTTATATGTGTGTCAAAGGAGGATTCAATGGGAAATAGGCCCATTGTTGGCTATTAAAAACAATAGTCCAAATACAACCTCTAGCTCAGGAAGTTCTTAACCTACCTTGAGCCAGATATGTCACACACAGGGCTTGAGTGCTAAAATTGTTTTGGGAAGCACATTTCAACCAACGTATTGATTTCCCATAAGTCTTTGGGCATTTCCGTACTGTTTAGGGAAAAGGGCTGTGGACTAGGAAATGCTAAATGGAAATGGTAAGTTTAGGGTGCTCCATGGACATGGTGTACCATGGCTGGAACCAGGGCACCTGGGCTCACAGGAGCAGTGGCTCCCTGCTGCCTGCCTGCCTTCCTGCAGCATCTGCTGGCTGCTCTGAAGCTCCAGGCACAGCTCGTGCCCAGCCTTAAGCTTCTGCTGAAGTTCTCTTGCCTCGTGCGGTCTGTTGGAGACCCATTCTCACCAAAATGGGGTGCAGGCAGCTCCCTGGTGCACGAGCACACAGGGCTCTGCAGTGCAGTGACTCTTTCAACACAACCACGAGAAGAGGCACACAAAGACCGAGAGATCAACACAGGAGAGGGAAGGTCAGACACCTTCGCTCTTAGATGCACACTGCACCCAACACTTCTTATCGTCCGTGTATTTTCACTGCAGAGAGCTTCAATAAACTCTCAATAAACTGCAATTGTGGTGTGCTAAATTCTACTGAAAAGCTGTATAAACATTTTTAGAAACTTAAAGTGTGAGAGGCTGGAATTCATTTAGCAGCACAAAAATAAATAAATGTATGGACCTAGAATTCGTGGTAATTGGTGTCAGACTCTTCGTAATTGACCTGACCAAAGTAGTTTTACAAAGTAGCAGAATTAACAAAGTAGCAGAACTTTTTTTTAAGTAGAATTAACAAAGTAGCAGAATTTTTTTTGAAGTGAACAAGTTTGCTTCTGAAGCACTCACTTAAAAGCACATATTGGCAGTAAAAATCCTCTTCAAAACTGAACAGAAGTTGCAGACTACTTGCTTTTAAAAAATAAAAAAAATTAAAATGAAGCAAAAAGAAAACAAGCCAGAAGGAACATATTTTCAGGTGGAGTTTCAGTGATTTAACACATAGTTGCCCTTCAATAATAAAAGAGGTTGCTGGCTAATTACATATTCTTTTTCTTTAAAATTAAAATCTATGCTGGCAACTAATAAAACATTCATTCTAAAGTAAGGATGATGTGTATGTCCGTAGTAATTTGGACTTTGCCAAAACGAATTTTCCCACAGCTAAAAGAAAACAATTTCTAAAAACGAGTGAAAAATCTGCCTTTAATAGAAGCCTTTTTCCTTAACATTTTAATCTTTCCAGTCACAAGTAACAGAGATTTTAAAATTCTGACGCAGTAATGCTTTCAGTAGTGCCACTAAAGCTAGAGGAGTGTTCTGAAGCAATGTGGCTTGTACACCATGTCGACAGCAAGGCACTCACCCTCCAGCCGTGGAGGCACTGCTCCAGGAACATCCTGCTTTTGCTGTGATGGCATCCTGTCTCAGCACTAGCTACAGAAGCGAAATTATTATAAGATTTTTTGAGGAAAACACCGGAGAAGGAGTTAACAAATTAAAAACTTTAACAACTTTCTCGTTCAGCCACAGGGTGGGGGCGTAGCTTTGGTGATGCTGATTTCTCCTAACAGACTGTATGGTTATTTAATCAGGATCTTTTAGAGGGAAGTCTTGTCTCCTGCCTCTTGCCCCAAACAGAAAAACCCATTTGATGATTTTTAAAAAGAGATGAACTGGATATAAAATGAGTAAATAAATGAAAATGCTCTAATAACTTTCGGAAGAAATTGAAAGGTTAAATGTAAATAGCTTAAAAGAAAACCAATGAATTTAGAGTCTAATCTGACCTTCTGGAGGTTCTGCTTCCCTGTCCGTGTGCCAGAGCTGCTCTGCACTCTCCCACCTCCTGGAGTGCTCCTCAGCACAGCTGAGCCCTGCACAGAGCCCAGAGCCACCCCGGCCATTCCCCTGCACTCGGTGCTTCTCCCTCTGACCCCTGACACTTAGGGAAATAAGACCCTTCCCACACATTCCTTCCCATTCTGAAAAATCTTGTTTCAGGCTGACGTGGAGTGAGGGGAACGTTTGTCGCTGATGAGGGTGCAGAAGGTGCTACGACAGCGTTTTACGAGAGCTGTGATAATTGCACACCTTGACCCAAGACTACCTCATTAGAAGACATGGGGAAATAAAATATCGACACTTGATAAAGACAATTTCCACATCTAGGGCTGAAAGCATTCGAGATACTTTCTTTACACTGCAGATCTGCAGTCTGCTGCAAGTGTATCTTGACCCAAGAGCTGGGTTTTTTCAATGTAATGCGATATCCGTGGAGCCTTGAGATGACAATTGGGTATGTTAGGGTACTAGCACATACTCCTGAACAGAAAACTTAAAATCCAGAATAAAGATCAGTCAAGACAGAAAAAACCCCCTCTGTGTTAAGGTAAAAAAGTCCAAGCAGTATTTTGGTTTAGCCTGGGGAAGAGCACACTTAATACATTATTTATTTAGTTTTGTTAAATCTACTTTTTAAGGTGGTATATCCAATAAGTGTGTCTCATTATGCCTCTTAAGAGTTCACATTATTAACATTTTAAAATTTTCTTCTTGAAACCTTTTTCCTTAAAAAAAAAAAGTATTTGTAGTTTTACAAAAGCCTGGCAGTGTTCTTTCAGTGGAATGAAGACACTTGGTAGATTCTCCCCTAGTATGAACCAAGTTAGCTTTTCGGGAATGGAGCAGTGTTGAATTGCAGCCCTTGGTCTGGTTTTGTGCGCAGTTTTCCCTGTTCATCCCTGCCCTCGTGCCATGCACTCACTTTGCACAAGCAGTTGCCACCAACTTAAAAACTCTGCATTTTGGATTTGCAGCAATGAAACATATTTTTTGCATTTATTCTTTGTTAGCATGGAAGTCAGTGATACTTTATTTCTGCACATTTGTGCCCATTCTGCCGTGTGCATTCCTGTGTGCCAATTGAGTGTATGAGGCGTCTGTGTGCCCCCTCAGCCCCTGGCAGGGCAGGGCAGGGCCCTGTGGGTCTGGGGACAATTCTCTGCTCGTGCGGGGAGCCGCGGTGCCCGTGGGCCGTGGGTCAGTCCAGAGCACGGCCGTGCTGCTCCCTGCCCTGTGCGGTGCCCGTGGGCCATGGGTCAGTCCAGAGCACGGCCGTGCTGCTCCCCGCCCTGTGCGGTGCCCGTGGGTCAGTCCGGGGCACGGCCGTGCTGCTCCCCGCCCTGTGCGGTGCCCGTGGGTCAGTCCGGGCACGGCTGTGCTGTGCCCGCGCCGCGGGCCGTGCGGAACACGCGTGGGAAGGGCGGGGGCAGGAGCGGGGTGTGCGCGGCACGGGGTGAGGGGAGCGCACCTGGGAGGCGGTGAGGGAGTGCGGGTGCGAGGAGGTGATGTGTGTGTGTGTGTCTGTGTGTGTGTGTGTCTGTGTGTGTGTGTGTGTCTGTGTGTGTGTGTGTGTCTGTGTGTGTGTGTGTGTGTGTGTGTGTGTCTGTGTGTTTGTGTGTCTGTGTGTGTGTGTGTTTGTGTACCTGTGTGTGTGTGTGTCTGTCTGTGTCTGTGTGTGTGTGTGTGTGTGTGTCTGTGTGTGTGTGTGTGCAGGGCTGTGTGCGAGGAGGTCGCGGCTGTGAGGGCGTGCGGGACGAGGACATGAGGACACGCGGCTGTGAGGGCTGGGAGGGCTGCCAGGTGTGCGGGATGAGGAGACAAGGACACGCGGCTGTGAGGGCTGGGAGAGTTGCCAGGTGTGCGGGATGAGGAGATGAGGACAGGCGGCTGTGAGGGCTGAGAAGGTTGCCAGGTGCGCGGGATGAGGACATGAGGACACGCGGCTGTGGGGGCTGAGAGGTGTGCGGGACGAAGAGATGGGGACAGGCAGCTGTGAGGGCGTGCGGGACAAAGAGATAAGGACACGCAGCTGTGAATGCTCTGAGGGACGAGGAGATGAGGTCAGGCGGCTGAGAGGGCTGCGAGGTGTGCGGGACGAAGAGATGAGGACACGCAGCTGTGAGTGCTGTGGGGGCTGCAGGAGCTGTGAGGGCTGCGGGACAAGGAGACGAGGGGACGGAAGATGAGGCCCCTCTGCCCCCACTCTCGCCACGCCCCGCTGCCCTCCGCCGGCCGGGATAGGCGCCCGGTGCCGAGCTCCGCCGCCTGCGCCCGCCCCGCCCCAGCGCCCCTCGCTCCCCCTCCGTCCCTGCCGCCGGGACTTCCCTTCGCGCTCCATTCAGCGGTGCCGTGCCGCGCCGCTACCCGGGCATGTCCCGCGGCCGGGCTTCGCTCAGTGCCCGGCCCCTGTAACGCCTCCACCCGCGGGCGAGGTAGGGCCGAGGGGCCATGGGGGGCTCCTGAGGGAGCGGCGAGCGGAACGCCCGGGCCGCGCCGCCACCATGGAGCCGCCGCCGCCGCCGCCCGGCGCCCCCAGCGCCGCCGAGCCCGCCGGCTGCCCCAAGGACACCGACCGCCAGCTGCGCCTCCGCCTCTGCGTCCTCAACGAGATCCTCAGCACCGAGCGAGACTACGTGGGGACCCTCCGCTTCCTGCAGTCGGTAAGCGGCACCGCGGGGCTGGGGAGCGCCCGCGGGGGCACGGCGGGGCCGGGTGGGGGGAGCGCTCGCGGTGGGAGCGCTCGCGGGGGCACGGCGGGGCCGGGCGGACGGCCGGCCCGGAGCGGCTGCTCTCGGCGGGCCCGGGGCTGCGAGCACGGCGGGGCACAACTTGTGGAAGTGGCCGTGCCCGGGCCCGGGGGTCCGGTCCGTGCCGCCGAGAGGGAGTTTCTGGTGGCGAGGCTGCGGGGCGGGGGCCGTGCGAGGGCCGGCGCGGGGCCGCCTGCAGCGCGGGCTGGGCAGAGCCGCGGCTCTCCCCCCGGCGCGGAGTGCGGCCAGCGCCGCTCCCCGCAGTGCCCCCGGCCGTGCGGGGACACGGGGACGGACAGAGGAATGTATTTGCTCTCAGAATGCCTCGTCCCTTTGGTCGTTGTTGTTTAGAAGTTGCTTTTACACTCACTTGGGAAATCTGCCCTTACTGCCAGTTATTTATAAATAAATGTTGTACGTGTATCTTTGTTTAATGGTAAACATCAATTTGTGATTGTGCCGGGTGTGTCTGTGCATGTGGAAACAATTATACCTGACTCTGAAATTATCCACGGGCTAGTTCAGAAGAAAAAAATCCATCTGGATATTTCCATTTTCCTGTATAGGCTCTAGATGTGGAATTCATCAATACACCACCACACTCCTGCAGATAACTAGAAGACCCTGCAGCAAAAGTTACTAGATAACAGATATATCATTAAAAAGAAAAAAGAAGAATAAACTTGTGATCACACAGATTAAGAATCAAAGCAAAGGAAGTCTCTGCAGAGATTTCTGAAAGATTGGTCAGGGCAGAAATTCTTTCTGGTGTTTTCCTAGATAAATTCTAAACTCTGGTTTCATCTAAATAGGCGTAGATCCTGGGCCCCTTTTGATCTTCTGTCAAGATTTTGTTTGTTTGTTTTTTAAAATCAGTTTGTCTTCAATGTTTTTCAGATTCACCCAAGTGGCAAACTGTCTAGCATAAAAGATAAATGAAAAGGATGTGGTTGCTTTATGAACTAGTCTCTACTTGAACCCTCCTCTTCTCTCTCCAGTAGTTGAACTCAGAGTCTTTAATTTGAGTTTTCCAACTGAAGTGCCAGTTAGCTTCATTTAGGACTGTGGTTCTGTCTCAGTGTAAGGAGGTTCCTATAAAAGCTGTAAGTTGTAGAAGTGCCCCACCCTACAGACAAAACAAAAGCAAAATCCCTCAGAAAACTCCTCTGTCCTAAGTACTGAATTTCAGATTTTGCTAGTTGCAGGCTAGAATGTAGATTAAAGCTACACACACTTTTAATTTCAGTTCTTACAGCTAAATGTATTCACAGTGTTAGCTAAATGGGATCTTCATATATAAAAAACCAAAATAGGTCTTTTATTTATTTGTATTCATTAACTTGGCAGTTTTCATTAGAGCAGAGTAAGTGATATGCCCTAGGTAATGGCAGGAGAAGATCCTGACAGAATGCGCTCGCTGAGGTCTTGGCTGGCACTGCAGTCTGAGTCCTTTCAGGGCACTTTGTTTCCAGGTGTAGAGTGTCTGTAGTATTATCTCGTGGGTTGATTCTGGAACTGCAGCTTTGCCCCCCATGGAGTTTGTGTTTTGGTAATTATGTTTGAATAAAGCACTGAGGGATATAATCTTTCTTATCTCTGGGCCTTAGTTTAGAGCAGCATTCACACACAGGCTTGACTCCTGCACATGTGAAATATTCATGTGCTGTCTTAAATAATGTCAGTTTCTTCAGTCACTGACCTACATCTTGTGAATGGAATCTCCGTCCAGCTGCGTTCGGAGAGCTGAATGGTGCTAGCCCCAACGCAAGGAGAATGGGCATCTGCTGCAGTGTGAGAGTAGGTAAAAGGAGCAGTGGTGGGATGACATTTTTAAAATGAAATTTGGAGTGTGAAATATTTTCTGCGTAAATTTTGTGGATGGCCATAACTTAATCCTTCTAACAAGACAGCTCACAGTAAAGAATTCTGCCCTGCTTCCCACACTGGACAGCTGACATGACATGCAAGGATAACATCATCTGTATGGTCACTGGGATTAGATGCAGTTTTAGGCCAAAACGTTTGCCTTATGACACTAATGAAAGTACTGCTGTAGCCCTGGGACTCTGTATTCTCCACTCTTTGGCCCCACAAATGCAGGCCCCATAACTCCCATTTTTGTCTCTCCTCAGGGTGCTGGCTTCACTACACAGGAGCCACTGCTCCTGCCCCATGGTCTCCTCCTCTGCAGCTCATGTTCTGTGCGAGCAGCAGTTACCCAGGGCAAAATAAATGAACACTGTTATACTTCCTGGAGTAATGCACCAGGTTAACACTCCAGTGTGACTGGGCAAGGTTAATTGTTTTTTTCATAGTGGGAATTGTACTGAAATAGTTTGTACTCCATACGATCCAGAAGTAATTTTTGGCTGCCCTGGAAGGCTGCAGTTTCTGTGCACGAGAAGTGCAGTGTCCAGATCTTCCTGGAAACTTGTTCCTGTCAAAAATGAGACAAGAGATGTGGGGTGTGGGCTCCTTTGCTTAAGAAACTTCAATAGCTTGCATTAAATAAAGGAAGGCCAAATCTCATATATTTCTATCATCATAATGAATTTCCTCCAAGTAGGCTGGGACAGTTGCCCTTATGTGAGGGAATCTGTGCTCTTTGTTAAATATTTGCTATTGAAGCCCTAGTCCTCATTAAGTGTTCTCAATAAACAATGTTTTAAAAAGCAAACAACTAAATTCTATGGGTTTATTCACAGCACTGAAGCTGCTTGCTAGCAGCAGCTTCCTGTGTTCCCTGGTAATGTAAAAGAATCTCTTAAGTATTTAGAATCTTTTAAGTATTTAATATTATGCATTTGCAAATAAATCAAAGTAACTTCAATTTATTTACAGTATTTTATTCCATTTTAGGAGATGATTATGTGATCATGTTTAAGGAAAAGTTTCCTTTTTCTATGCTCAGGCCATTTTTTCATTAAGCTGTGGGGGAAAAATTGGTTCATTATTAGCATGAGGACTTAGTCCTTATTTGTTTTGCCTAAAAGATTGTGGTCCATATTTTGCTTTCATAAATTAATAAAATGAATATAATTAAAGTTATAGAATATGGAGGTCTTTTTTCTAACCATAAAAATTGTGCTTGTCACTGTTAAGGATATTTTGCTGTGAGTTTTGTACTCATTTAATGAAAATGCTACAGTTATTTACTTATTTAAATAAAATTTAGTCTCTAGAATCTGTTATATTTTATACCTAAAATAATTTTTGAGAAATGGAGGTATATCTGCAAATTTAACTTAGATGTCCCATCACTTTTCACTTTGTATTTGATTTGTAATAATTTTATTCAATTTAATTTTGGACATGAGAAGGCATTCCTAGTCAGTTTTGCTTCTGTTTAGTTTCTAGTACTCCTGTTGATACTTGTATTATATGTGTGTGTGTATATATATATATAAAATATATACTATATGTGTGTTATCTATTATAATATAATGTATCAGAACCATGCAAAGAATGAAACCCTGTGTCTTTACCCTGTGGCTTGTTCCACATCTTACAAGGTGAGATGATAAATTCCAAGGGATATAGCTGTTTTTTTAAAGCAGAGTCTGGATTTTATATTAAATTGTAATATAATATAGATACGATACTATATGCATACCATAATTTCAGTACTTCTAGTTGTCCTACATGTTTCCTCAAAATAAGGAAGGAGAGGGGAAAACTCTTTTCTACCAGCTCACAGCTGATGACCTGAAGTTACTAATTTAATTATGAATCTACACACACTATATTGTGTCCTATGTTATTTGCCATTTTGTTAGGCAGGGATGGTGTTGCAAAATATGGAATCATCCTTGAAGAAATGCTGTGTAAATCAGGAGTATTAATGCAGCTGTGTTATGTGCAGCTGTGTTACTAACTGTTCTAGTAAAGGCTCATTACACAGCCAAACTTTTTAAGAAACAGGGAGAACTTCTTGGAGCAGACAGAAATGTGCTGCTGCTAACATCATTAAAGAACTACTGAGCACAGAAAAAACTAGGTGGAAAATTGTCAAACCTAATGGAACTTCAGTAAAAGTTTCAGGAGTAAGATGACCTTCAAAGACATAAAGGAAGATAATTCTGTTGGAAGTCTCTGGTGTGATCATAAACTGTAAGGATTTTCAGTCTCCAGACTTTAAGATTCAATTAATCCTCTGGCCTCTTGTAACTCTGAAATGTATGCAGAAATGTTTATATTGTCTTATGTAATTTTGTAAATATTTATTTTTTTGTGTGGCAGAATCAAACCAGGTGATAATTTAGTTCGAGTGGCCAGCTGGATAAATGCAGTGTCTGTCTGGTGGCATACAGTTGTGTGCGGTGATGTGGGGCTTCCAGCGCAGTCCTGAGGTGTGGTACCTGCAGGATGCAGCCTTCAGGCTTACCACATCTCTAGGTAACTGTTCTTGCTTGTAGTGCCAATTGATATGAAGTCATGCAACAGTTCGTTGAGAAAAGACAGGTTGTGGTGTGTTTGACTGCTGCGTGGTCATTCCACAGAATCCCAGTCAAATCTGACACTAATATTTCAGTAATTAAAGAGCAGCTCTTAAGTAAGGAGACAGGAGCCCTGAGCAATTTCAGACGTACTCACTGACTGTCTTCTAAAAATGGATTGAATAGTGAGTACACAATAGTTAGCTGCCATTTTCTTAAAGGCTTTTTTTACGAGTTTGTAGATATAATCATATGAATTGCATGCGGAAGTGTAGGAGCAGTAGTTATCCAACACACTGGTTTGCAGTGAAAGGTGTTTTGTTGCATCACTTTCCTGCCCCCCTTCTTTAATATCACCGAACGTTCAGCTCAAAACTGCACATGCAGCTCCCACAACTTAGATAATTGCAAATATATAAAGCCAAATTGTTCTCTACATTGTATATAAATAGGTCTCTTTCATCTTTCCAAAGACAAACCACTGACTTGTAAATTTTCATGTCAGAATGACAGGTTGTACTTTTAGCATGAGCAATTGCTGTTTGTTCTGTGCAGACATGAAAACAGTAGGAAAGTTGAATTGTTCTTACCAGATAGGTATCAAATTGGATAAGTAATTGTAGCAGTACTATTTTTAGGTTTTAGTATCATGCATTCCTTTACTTTTGTATGAAAACCAGAAGTCTTCAATCCTATTTATTGTATAAATGTTAGGTTAGGACACGTGACATCAGATAAATTAGCCCACATCCTACAGACTCAAAATATTTATGGTTTGCTCCCCTTTCTTGCCTTCTTTGTAGTTGTAATTGATCTAGTATCTCTGGATTTTGCACTCCACCCATCTTGAAACATGGTAAGTACTGCAGGCTTTTTTTTTTTTTTTTTTTTCCCCCCTTTCTATTTCATAATCTTTTTTGCATCCAAGTAGAGTAGCAAACAGACCATTTGTCTCAGCTGTGAGCTGTGGTTTCCTGTCCTCCCCTGTCCTCTGCCTGTTCACCCTCAGTAGATACAGATAAGTGCTGATTCTGGAAGGTGCACCATATGGTTTGGGTAATGTTTCTCCTTTATTGTGAGACAGCTACAGGGGCAATTGGGGGAGAGGAAGGAGGTGGGAAATTGTTTGGAAGTGATCTATATTAGCTTTGCTGTTCTGTTACTTTGAGTCAGCTGGTCACCTATAGCCACTTGTTAGGACTGCAAATGATCAAGATATTCTTTTGTTTAGTCCTAAAGTCATGGAGCATTTTTTTAAAAGTCTGATTTCTGATATTTGTATGTTGAGGAAGATCACAGCTTTCATTTTAAATGACATGTTTGTAACCCTTCTGGTTGTAAAGCATGAATTGAAGATAGAACATTAGCAAAACAAAAATGCACCTGAGTTTTTAGGGGCTTTTGTTATGACTCTTGAATTTGGGGTTGGCAATTCTGCTAGTAGAGTTTTCTATTTAGACCAAATGTAGTGCAAAATCAGCTGCTAAAGGCTGAAATGCAAATAGACTAAAAGGTTCTTTTGCCCTGGCTACAAAGAAAGAAAGTGAAGAAAACACTCTGGATGTAGAAAGATGAAGCAGAAGTGAAAAACTGAAAAGCAAACAAAGCCAAGAAAAAGCTCTGAAACTTTTTTTTCATCTGAGCCTGTGGTCTGGAGAGCCCAGTTTACAGCCGTAGGTCTAAGATCAGGGCTGGAGGATCTGGAATACCCAGGTTCTCTCCTGCTCTGAGATGTATGGGCTTAGTGTGTTGCTTTGAAAATAGTGTGCCCAGCCCGTGCCATTTGCAGTGAGGCGTTACAAATCAGAGTTATGTAGGAGTACAGCAGATTTTTTTATATGAACGAGGGTACTTATTCTTTTTTCATTCTCACAGAATTTCCATGGTGAGAAAATATCAATAAATCCCCTGTGTAGTTTCACCAGTTTATTGCCACACAGGTGAGAACTAAAACTCCTTTCTCCTTGCTTCCCTTAACTCATTCCAGCTTGGTGTGCATCTGACACTCGTTAGCCTTTAACTCAGACCTCCTCTGGTCTTGTTACATCCTTTGGAATGAGGTACCTGACCTCGTTCTGGCTCTGCATCTCTCCCTCCTCTTGCTTGCTGCGCTGTGATCAATCAGCCCTTTTGCCATTTGTCCCTCCCTCTCATTTCGGGATGCCAGTTGTTGTTTGAACGCGTGCCATGATCTCTGAGGGAGGGGCAGTGCTTGGCTGCCCTGGGCTTTCCCAGAGCCCTTCTGGTGCCTCTGCAACAAAACTCTCTTGCGATGGCAGTCTGGGAGCTGAGGGCAGGGGGGAACAGAGACCCTGGGCTCTGGTCGGGAAGGGCATGGGGATCAAAAAGTGAACCAAGCATCACAGAGCAGTGAGAGTTCTTGGGACGTAGCTGAATGCATGTTTGGTTTTACAACATTTTTTCGCTGATATTTGCAGGAAGAAGACTGATACCCATTATGAGAGCTTGTTTGTCCCTAAATATGGGAAACAAAAAAGTTAAAAACCTTTGATAATTTTCCATTCCCTAGGTCACACAGTATTTCTGGCATAGGCAGGAGCACTGGTTTGCAGGGGGGGGAAATGTGATTCTTCAATTTTACATCGTATCACAGAATCATGAAAAGTAGCCTTGGAGAGAATCTCCACAAACCATCCCATCATGTTCTGACATGAAAAGATCTTAATTTCTGATGGTTCATCCTGGTGTTTATATGTTGTTAGTATTAGAAATGTCTTCTTAATGCCTAACATAATGTCTAATCATTTTTGCAGTGCTCTTTTTTTCCTCTGTGTCAATCCCTTAAATATTTCAAGAATGTTTTCACATTTTGCTTCAAATCAGACTAAATTGTCTAATTGTTTAACTTTTTTTCTCAAAAACGATTTAATTTTGCTTCTGATAATTCCTGTGCTGTTATCTGGATTCTCTAATCTATTTGTTTCCTGAATTCTAGTGCCCAAAACACAAGGCACAAGACACTCCCAAGGCTTTAGCAGTACTGAGTGAGGGGAGGGGATTACTTCATGGGTTTTGTACAGTATATAGAGTATTATTGTCTCAAGAGAGCCTTGAGAAAGGTTTGTCTGAGTTTGTACCTGCATTTGAGTACAACTTGTTCATACCAGTGACCGTGACTAGGTCTCGACATAAAGCATTTACGGGAGCAGTCTAGTATTCAGACTTCTGGGGGTACCCTGGAAGTGCAGCACTGAGCCCTCCTGAGGGGATGGGAGTGATGTGTTTGCAGGCCAGCTTCCCTGTGTACAGATCCTGGCAGTCCCAGAGGCGTCTGGCACAGAGGGTATCGGAGGCTTGAAAAAGCAGGATCTCCCTAGCGCAGTGTCTGCCTTCAGGCACCCAGATGAGTCTGTGACAGATGAAGCTTTCAAGAAATTACTTATTTCTGTTGCCTGCCTTTTGTTGGCTTCAGGCACTTGCAAGGAAATATAAAGTGTGAATTTCTGTCTTCTTTCTAGCTTTAGAATCCCTTTTCTGCTTTTTGTCTCCTCAAATGGATTTCCAGCCTGCAATGGTAAAGGCCTTGCACAGTTGTAGTGTGGTTTAGGATGTAAATGGTGATGTATCTTTAGTTTTTGATGATGCTTGAAATTCCTGTGCAAATGGCAGCCTGTCCTGGTTACCAAGAGCGAGTATAGCAAGAGACAAGGAAATATTTGAAATAAGCAACGATATAATTTCTCAGTTGGTGACAGAGACTTCCTTGTGGAGCAATGCAATTCATGCAAAGCCATCTCATCCAAGCTGAACACTACCTTTGATGGCTTTTCCCTTCTGGATCACAAACTGAGGCTTGGACTGGGGATTGCACCAACAGCATGCCTGAGATCTGACCATAGTCTTGGACTTAAGTATTACTGCAGATGAAGAGTCCTGTTAATTACCCAGTCAGGCGTGATTAAAGCTTTCACCCTGCCTCTGCAAGCTGTAGCAGACATAGAGAACAGCAGTGGATCTGTACTGTGACAGAACCTCTGTCACCAGGGTGGCTGTCTGGTTAAAACACCTGACTTGTGTACATCACCTTCACCCTTCTGTAGATTCCACTCATCTGAAGAGATCTTGGCTCCCTTTGAACTGCAGACCTCAAGAGCACAGGAAGAGAAAACAGCTCTATGATGAAAAAACAGTTCCTTCACTCTTCGTAATGAGTCTTCCTCCTTGCTGACACAGCTGAATGCCACATGTCAGGCCATGAGGCACTGACTGCCCAAAGCTGAATCCTGCTCTGATAGGCCCCTTCAGAGCTAGGGACAGAAAGACAGATACTGACTGTTCTGGTATTGTGAGGCTTACGCCTCAGGCCTGTCTGCCCTCTTACCCAGTGCTGTCAGCACAAGAGCTTGTTACAAACCAGCTGGCAATGTCACTTCCTACAGGTTCGGAAACAGGGACACTTTTATGTCACATATCTCTGAGTTGCAGAGAGGGCAGTAGATTCTAAACCCTAATTATTTAAAGGTTAGTATGGTTACTGAGATGATAGGATTGTGGAACTGAGTTACAGGAATGTTTAGGTTCCCAATAAGGATATTGGGTCGTTCTCACTGCTATTCCCATTGCTGAAATTATTTTTATGGAAGCATATCAGCCCTACAAATAATACCTTGTTGCAACTAATCTGTTGTCTCATGACTCACGGAGTAAATTTTGTGACCATTCTTCACCTTGCTTTAATTTTGTATTTCTGGTTTAGCTGTGGTCAGTTTTTGTGCCAATAGGTTAATTTGTTGGTTCCCAAACCACATGGTTATCTGAAATGAGGACATGTTTGTTTAAACAAGTGCTGTTGTTTGGTCCTTAAAAATCTTTGTAGACTAGTCATAATTTATTTGGCTCAGTAATATACTTTCAATTAAAAAAAAAACAAAAAGGAGCAAACAATCTGATAGGCAGAGTGCTGATTATATATTCTCTGTGGATTTGTCAGTTGTTAAGTTGCCACTAGCTAAGTGATAGGACCAGCATTTCCAGGGCTCCTGCTTCAAGCATATATTAGGAACTGTTGGACTGTATGTTTTGGGTGTGAAGCTTGATGTGACTGGGCCAGGAGTTTGGCTTGACAAATCAGGCTGCTGGTTTAGCTGTGAACCAATGCTGCTGCCGGTGATGCCAAACCCACATCCTTTCTGCTGACATGTCTTGGCCCAGGGTGTCAGAAAGAACAAATGTTGATCCCTGAAAGGCACACTGCTTGCCCCTTCCCTGGGCACCACTTTTACAGAGAGGTTGCTACAGTTCTTTGCACCAGTGACCCTGACTGCTGAGCTTGCCACCAAGGAGTGATACTTGTCTTTGGGTCTGAGCAATTTGTTAAGAAACAGCTTTAAACCCATTAGTCTCACTTTACTGAATGTCTGCCAGATATTTTACTACCTTTGTGCATGATAGAATGGGCTTAGATTTTAAAAAAGTCTAACAACATCATCCATATCCTCTTACACCTTCTTTTATCTGCAGTAAATCACATTAGGGATAATACTTCTGTTTTGAAAGTTTTGCCTGCTCATGCTTCTTAGCATGGTTTGGGTAATTTGGAACAACCTGTCATAGGATACATGAGGGAAATGCTTGTCAGGAAAGAGGGGAAAACAGAAAAGGTTGCATTCAGGGATTATTTTGGATGCCGAGGAAGCTGACAATGGGAGGAGTTCCCTGATATTCAAAGTCCGTGTGTCACTGGTGGAGGGCCTTGCTTTGGCGGCAGACTCCTGATAAGAACTCACTAAAATGTGAATTCTTATCTCAGATAGATAGGTGGGTGGGTTTCATCTAGACAGCAAAGACTCCAGTCTCACAGGACTTTTTGTCTCATCTGGCAACTGCTTTGAATGCATCATCACAGGCAGCCGTGGCCGTTAACCTCATCGTTAGGTGGCTAAAGTGAAGGGGCAGTAATGGAAGGCTGTGAAAGTTTTTTGGACTCTCAAACCTGATTCCTAAATAGCATCCATGTTGTTGTGGGAAAAATGGACAAGCTTAATGTAGATATACACGAGTAGGCTGTGTGCTATTTAATACGTAGGTCACGGAGGAGAAGGCATGGACGCAGAAGTTTATCTGTGTTGTTAGAGCCGAAAAGTGGTTAATGCCCTTTATTGTTAAGTGAGAGACTCAGGCTACAAATGTAGTAAACAAAACCGTGCCAGGCTTTATTCTTTGGCCCTGAGGCCAACTGGCATGATCTGGTCCTGTCTTGTACCATTGAGCTCTGAGTCTCAGAGCAGCATGGCTACATTCAGACTGTCTGCTGGGAATGGTCCTGGGCCTATCCTAACTGGCACCATGCCTGAGAATTGTTTGGGAGAATGCTGGTAGGCCCAGGCCAGAGCATGCCAGGAAACATTCTCCCAGACTTCTCCCAGAGCTGCAAGGCTCAGGCGCATGTCCCAGCCTTGTGGGCTCTCCAACGGAGGCATGGTCCCACCAGGCTCTGGCGCATATTGCTAAAGCAGGACTCTGGTAGATTGGAGCTCACGCCCAGACCCAGTGCTAGCTTTTCTGTAAGGGTGGTCGATGTGGATGAGTTTATTTCTGGTGCTTTGTTGTTAAGTGAAAGTTCTAGGTGCCAGGTCTGAAGTGCTAGAAGTATGTTTTGTCAGCCTTCCTTAGATGTTTGTCATTACTGACTTTTGCCATCTTTAAGTGAGGGCTTTTATTTTGTTTAATCTGTGGAGGAGGAGACAGAAAGAAAATACAGTTTGAATGGCTGTCAGCTACTTCAGGACAGTGTGAAAAGGAAGTGGATGTTAATTACCAAATTCAGTGTCGTCATTGACGGGTGTCAGCTGGGATATTGGGGACTGAAATCACTTTGGTCCTTCATATGAAGGGTGCTTGATCATTGCTCTTTTATTTACTTCCCTTTCTGTTGAAGAAAATCAAAGGCTTCCAATGATAATCACTGGGCACTTGCATATAATTTTTTAGCTAATATCCCTCTGGTGCTGGTAGTTGTGCCTGATGTGTTACTGAAACTGTGCTCAGAAATCAGTTCAGATGGGAAGCAGCTGTTTGTGAGGAGAGGGTGTTGACAAGACAATAAGAGAAGAACAGTGGGGGAAGTTTTCCAAAGAGCTGCAGAGTGTGTTTGCTTTGAGCACTGGTTTGTCAGAGGCATGATCGCTCAACAGGAAAAGGAGAGATGCATATTGGGGAGTTACCTTTCACAGAGTTAGCTTCCTGTGTTGGCTCTTAAAACTGTACGTGGGGAACTGCCGCTCTTACAAATACACGTCCCCTCCTCTGTGCTGGCACAAGTTGCCTGTTTGCAGGGGGAGAATGTGTTCTGAAAACTTCTCAGTAAATAATGATTTTCAGGCTATGTGGACCAAAGATAATATTTTTTGGAGGTATATTTGAAAAGTGAGATTTATCAATTAAGTTATTTATACAAGACAAAAGTAACACAGGCGTTTTTAACTTAGTCATCAAATGGTACAGGGGATGTGAAATATGGTGCACTGAGTGTTGCAGTACCTGTTTTGCTGGGCTTTTTACTGAGTAGGCCTGCCTTTGCCAGCACTGAGTTTCTGGGGCTGTGCTGTATTCAGTCCTGTGGCTGTCACTTTGCCTCCATGCTCTTGCTTGCTACTGCCTTCCTTTCCAAGGGTTGCAAAGCCCTTGTGCAAGGACAGGTCATCTTACCATAAACGGGTTTTTTTCACTTCTGTGCATTCATCTTTCAACACTTAGAAGAAGTATTTGCCAGAATAACTGCACTTAGAAGTTAGGGAACAAGAGCAAAAAGTGTTTAGAAACAAAATTGGACCACTGAATTGAAAGTGTAGTCCAGGCTTTTGAACTAAATGCAATTGGAAAGAGGTTTTAGATGAATGGAAGGAGTCCAAAAGAAGCACAGATCAATACTTCTGTATTGAAGTAAATACTTCTGTAATTAGAATGGGTCACTCAACCATATGACATCCTTACATAATCTTTCTCTATTCACCAGCTATGATGGTTCTCTGAAAAAATCAGCTGTGGGCAGTTCCTGTTGTTACAAATGAACAATTGTGCACAGCTTTTATTACTTTGCTTTGATTTTTGTTGTTGGTTTGGGTTGGGTTTTTTATATGTTTGCCAAATGGGACAGTTACTCAGTGAGCAAAACTGTCCCTAAAAAAATGTGTGTTTTCCTCTTTTTGACTGTTAAGCAAGTCTTTCTTTCTCTAAATGTGCTTGGCTTCATCTTGATTTTTGGCATGGTGAACAGATCAAGCTGATGAAGCTTTGCTTTATGGATTGATATGTTGGTGAAGGGTGCTGGGAGTTTTCTGCAGTTATACTGGGTAGCAGAGGAAAATCAAAAAGAAGGATTATGTAGGGTGATACTCTGTTTTGCACGATGTCTGGTAGAGCACCTTTTGGGTGTTCTGCTGCCTCTACAGACTTTATCCTGTGGGGTGCAGAAGCCAGGAGGAGCTGGGAAGGCTCAGCCTGTTCTAGCAGGTGCCTGTTACCTTGCAATATCCACACCTTCTGCCTGTAGAATGTGAACACCATGAGCAGCAAGGTAGAGCTGGAATTTCCACTGTGACTTCTGTTTTCTTCCCTATTGAAAACCAGCTTAATATGCATCTTGACATAAAGCTAGAAAGAACAGCCAGGCTCTTGATGGACTTTGTTATACTGTGTCATAAGAGATCCTTTTGCACAATAGAGGCCATCTTTCTTAAGCAGTTGCACAAGAAAAGCCACAATATTTGGAAAGTAAAGTATGAATCAAAATTTTTACAGCACACAACCAGAGGAACTGAAATTTGCAAACAGCAAGCAAGAATGAAATTGCAGCGGCAGCAGTTACTATGTCCAGGTGGTGTGTGGAGGCAAGGCTGCATGACATCAGTTCTCTTTTAATATGGCTCTGGGTGAGCTGTTGGGGCAGCATGGTGTCAAATACCTGCTCAATCCAGTGGAAAGAAACGTTTCAGACTATTTTACTTAGGGAAGAAGAAAATTTTGTTTTGAAATGTATTAAGAATAAAGATACTGGTTTATGCAGCAATTTTTGGCTGGATCATCTCAAAATAGAGGACCAGTATTTAGCAGATGGAAAAACTGAGGTGCAGAAAGGCAAAATGAGTTGCCCAAAGGTTGCAGATGAAGTAACTAACAGAGCATTGTCTCCATTTCTTACCTCCTTTAGGAGAAAAAGCTGAGCAAAAGATGTCACTTAAACCATGTGACTTTTTTGGTGGAAAAAGTGCAACAAAAATGTTAATTCTTTAATTCAGTCTTCTGGCAACGAGATGACACATCCTTGGCAGTTAGCACTTGATGAATTGGTGGTCTCAGCTCAGTTCCAGGGGCATAAGCAGAAGCTGTCTCTGTGCACAGGCAAAGAATCCATGGGCATGGGAGGCATTAACTGATTTCCCTTCTGGGAATACCTCTGCTGGATGCAAGACACTGTGCGGGGAGAGCTTTCCTGCCAAAGTCTTGTGCGAACATGAGGTGTAGAATGTGAGTCTTGGCCCTTCGGGAACTGGCAGTCAGCACTTTCCCCATGCTCTCAGGGAGTAGTAAAAATGTAAACAAAGAAGCTATCTTAGGTCTCAGAGTTGCTCAGTGGCAGTTGTCTGAACAGTTGTGCTCATGCTGAAATCTCAGCAAGCCCGAGCGCAAGCACTTGGGCAGCTGCTTGTTTCACACTTGCCTAGTCGGTGTGCTAGCTGCTGAAACAAGCCCTGCTCAACACTGTGCACAAGGACTTTTCCAAGCAGTAAGTGCAAGCCTGAGTTCTGCAATCAAGTACACATTGAGAACAAAGGGTGTAAAAGAAATGAAGTAAAAGTCAGTGGTTTGAATGTACTGCTGTACAGGGGTTTGAATACCCCTGCATTCGCTAGGAAAAGCCAGTCTGGTTAAGCAAACTAAAACTGTCTAACACCAAGGTGAATCCAAGGAAAATTTTTGAAAAACTTGTTGCAAAAGTCAGTATCTAGAGTATTTCATTTGTGTGGCTTCTCTGCGCTTGTTTTTTCTTTTCTTTTTCTTTTTTTTTTTTTTTTTTTGGTGAGGTGCTGAAACTTCAGAGATGCCACAGAAAGGAAATTTCTTCCTCTCTAATCTTCTAGCTCCAAGGTTCAGATTGAAGTTTGAAGGTACATTAAAGAAGTATTTTAATCCTGAAGTTCACTGTGAAAACCTGTCCTCTAGCACAAGATCATTTATTTTTGGTAGGTTTTGTATCCCTCTGCACAATTCTGATCTTCTAAGGCTTCACCTCCTTTCTTTTAATTAATTTAGAAGATACCTCTTCAGTCAATACTTAGTGGGTGTTGTCCTTAAAAATTCTCCTTTTTTTCACATAAAAAGCTTTTTGCTCACCAGTTCTGACTCTGAGAGGCCATGACTACTTTCTTCAAACTAACACGGTACCAAAATAAAAACAGTAGTATCATATATCTCAGCAAATCATGATACTATTTGTGAACATGAACTGTTTGTGTAAGCAATTGGTGAGATTTTGAGCAAGAGTGGTGTGTGGAGTGGTGGAGTAATGCAATCGTGGGAACACTACTTGCCTTTTCAAACAAGCCAGCTAGTATGATCTGTTTGGAAAACAAAGCCTTATGCTGAGACACCTTGTCTAGTGGGCACTGTAGTGCAAGGTGTGCAGTTGGGCTGCTTTGCTCAGGTCTGTGTCCCTGCACCAGTACAGCATCCTGTTGCATTTCGTGTCCCACATCACGAATTCCCACTTGTCTTATTGTCTCTTTCTGTTCTGCTTCACTCCAGCAGTTCGTGAGGTGGGGTGCAGGTACCTTTGTATAAGGAGAAAAAGAAGAAAGAAAATGGTGTTTTCAGCCTCCTGCTGGTGCAGGGCAGTGCCACTGTTGCCTGGCTCAAAGGGGACGGACAGGTGAAGGTCCACCAGGACTGGGTGATGCAGAACACAGCATTAATATTGTGCACACTTTGAGGTCATAATTTCAGTGTTGGCCATTGAAAACAATTGGAAGTGCTGGTGTATGTGATATCCTGGAATCCATATTTCACTTAATTATCTTCGAGTACGGTAGACCAAACCAGAAGATATTCCCACCAGTTTCTCTCTTACACTCTGCTTAGAGCTTTGATTTATGTTTGCATGTTGAAGCGAGGTGCCCGTGCTAGCCATTGCCATGCATGTGTGCCTGGCCCCATTGCTTGGAGGTGAAGTCCCACAGTGAGAATGGGTGTCTGGATTTGTATCCTCAGCTGCCACAGCTTTCTGTATAAATGACCATTAAAGGCTGCAGTGGTTTGTTTAAATGCTTAAATGTTGTGTTGTAGAGGGCAGTGTTTAAGCAACAGATGCACATTCTGTGCAGTCTTGTCAGAAACAGAAGTCTGACCTTCAGGAGAGGAAGGAACAGAACAGAGGACAAAAATTGCTTATCTTGTTTAAATCAGTTATCTTGTTTAAATCAGTTTTCAAATGAGAGTCACGGTCCTCAGCCCAAGTGCACATTATTTAACTGTTTGCAGTTTACTGTAGGATGTCAGCTGGAGTGGCTGAGGATTCGGCACTTGCCTTGATTTGTAGAATCAAGGAATGTTAAATACAGATGATACTTGAGTGTCAGTTTCGAAGGAGGAAGAGAAACGTACTGTCTGAGTCTGCTTCTGTTTTCTGGGCTTATGTTATTTTCTTGTATTTGCTGTGTAAGCAAATTTCATCTGAGCTGGTGGAGTTGGTCATAAGGGTTGAGACTTTTGGATGAAGTGAAAACAGATTTCATATGTGGGGATTTTTTTTTAAATTTTTTTTTTGTGTGTACAGGGAGTAATTTGGGCTTGAGTGTCCTTTTTTGTGTAATGACACCACCAGCTGTGGCACTAGTGACAGAAATCCCACAATCTTTTCCTTGTAAAGCTTCTTATTTAGAGGTTTACTACCTGTCTGCTTTAATGTGCATTCAAGTGGAATTTGGCTAAGTGAGTATTTCTGCCTTCACTCATCATTCTACAAATCTTTTCTTAAAGAAAAAGAAGTCTGTTTTTTCCAGCAGTCTAAACATCAGTCAGTGTCAGGAGCTAGTTACAAACCTCCCTGTCTGTTGTGTTTAGGTACTATGATATTCAGTCATCAAGCTTGTTTGTTTTCCTGGGGCAATTCTGCTGCCTTTAGAAGCGTTTGGATAGGACAGACAATGCCAGACACTTAGCATGATTTCCTGTGCATACTTCATGTGAGGCTCTGTGATGCTGTCAGAATTCTGGGATGCCTCTCCAAAAGGGTAATCTCCTTTGGAGCACCTGGAAGAAAAAGGTTTGGTGCTTCATTATATGTAGATCTCCTTAAGAGAACTTCTGGAAAGGGCACTCGGTTCCTGATGAGGCAATCCTTTTATCAGACCTTGTCCTTGTTATTAGGTTTGCAGGAGTAAAGGAGGAAGAGAAAAGATGTGTATCAATTTCCGATTAATTTCAGGTGGGAAGTTCAGACATGGTGAGATGCTATAGCAAGTTCCCTCTCCACATCTTTCTTCAGTCAGCTCTGAGATCTGTGCGAGGTGTGCATGTTGTGCAGACCAATATTTCATACCCATTGAAGAAGTTCTCGTTGTTTTCAGGCAGAATGTATTTCAGGAGAGAGATGGAGAGGAACCGTGAAATACCAGTTCTCCACGCTCTGTCTCTTCTTGAAGATACTTGTGTGAGCAGGGGAGTGTTAGTATGAGAAGAAAGGTACCAATGTATCTGGTCCAGAACTTGATCAAAGTACTTGTACAAAGGTTTCCTGATTAAGGGAGAATGCTAAAAAGTTGTTAATTTAATCTTCAGATCTATATGGCAAATGTTTTTGCTATTTTTGGTATTACTTGCACAAAACTACTTTCTTGAGGATTCATCTGCCCTTGCTCTTCATTTGCCAGCTTTGATTGGAGCTGCCTTTATAGTGATTATAGTATAAAATAACTATTTTTGACATGACTCTAGTACTTATGTTAACTTTCAGGGTGGTAAACAGAAGGTTTTGAGCCACTGAAAAATGAAGTGTGTTTTCCCTTCATGTAAAGTTTATCAGTAATTTGGCTTACAAAGGAATGATATACCCAAAGACATAAAGAAGATGGCAAGAGAAGAGATTGGAAAAGAATGCCTTATGTATTTCAGATTCAGCTGAATTTCTAGTCTGGGTATAGATGTAAAAACTTAACTTTGCAGGCAGTATTACAAACGCAGGAGTGAACAGAACATCTCTGTTTGGGTTCTGTGCGTTAACGGAGGAATATGCAGCAGCAGAGGAATGAAATTCTGTTAGGTTTGTACCTGCACAATAAAAGGTGTTGTGCGCCAGTCTGCGCCTGCACAGGGCCTGGGGGCTGAATGCTCTGGGCAGAAGGGTCTGCGCCCTGCCTGCTGCCCAGGAGGAGAAGAGATGACGCCTGGCTAGAGCACTTGCACAGTCCTGCCTAAAATCTTGTTTGGCAGTAAGTTGCTGCTAGTTTGGGGCAGTTTCCTACTGTCTCTGCGTTTCAGTTTTAGGCTTCTAAAGCTTATGGCAGAGTAGTACCTCCCACATCACACACAGACATGCACACATGTGTATATATGTGTACATGTATGTATACTGTGCCTGTTTATTAATGCGAGGTGCCTGCTAGGCTATAGCAGATAGGCTATAGCAGAATTATGGGGTTCTTGTTTCTTTTTGTAGTAAATTCATGTCTATTACTGATTTGAGTGGAGTCTTGATGAGTTTACAGAGCAGTGGTAACTGCAGACACATAACCTACTGATGTGTGGTACAGCTACTAAAGCATGCATGAGCTGGAAGTCTTGGCAGAATCTAACGTGAGTTGTGTAGGGTGTTCTTGCAGAAAGAGTGGGATGCTAAATATTAGATGAAGCTGCTCCACCTCAGCAGCTCATATCCGTTTCCAGGTTTTGAATTCTACAGAATTTAAAAACAGAACAAATGCCTAAAGACACATAAAAAGTGTGTATTCTTTCTTTAAAAAAAAAAAAAAAAAAAAAGAAAAAAAAAGGTAAAACAAGTGAAACAAAAGCAATCTTGAAACTATGAATTTCACTAAAGTAAAAATGTGGAAACCAGTTTTATGAGGCTATTACCAGTGGTAGGAAAGGTTCCATGAGGGACATTCTGTGATACTGGGTGGGTGTTTCACATTTGGGAGAGGTTAATAATATAAAATTACTGCCTCAGTCATCTCTTTTTAACAGCTAATTTATTTTATTTCTGGTTCCAAATATGTCCTCAAAATACAGTCACTTGAAGATTCTGTGGCAGTCCAGGAGATGACAATTTAAATTTGTGACTGTCAGAATACTAATCTCCTCTATCATTTGAAGCAAAATGACCTAACTTGTTTAAGAATTTTCTCCTTCTAATTGGGACAGTGTGTAATTCCCCCACATTTCTGGCTAGTCTCTTGGGCCAAAAGAATAACAGCGTGCTTTGTCTGCCGGGATACTCAGAGGTATAAATCACTGGACCGTTTTCAATTGTACATTGAAATTCTCTTTCTGAGTTCTCCTGGGGAAACCAGACCCTGTCAGCTTGCCCTGCGTGCCTGCCTCTGCTATCTCTGTACACAGGAGCACCACAGTAGAAAGGAAATTTGCTGTGCATTTGGAAGAATTTTGCTCTTGTTCATAAATTACAATTTAGCTCTAGAACCTTGCTGGCTTCACCTTTTTCTAAATTCTTGGCATCCAGCTGCCTCATTTCCACTCATCTTTGTCCTGGATAGTTTTCTTTTGCTGTGAAATGGCTTCCTCACTCCACTTCCTTAGTGGTTCAGCTGCCTTTTCACTCCTGTAGACAGTGTTTTCCCTTAGCACTCTTGCCTAGTATTCCCACACTTGATAAATATGCTTGCAATGGTGCCATAAGGTGTCCCTTCTTATTTATGGATAGAATTGCAAATTTGATCCAGATGGTGCTGTTTTTTAAAGTCTGCTTCTGAAATCTGTTTGCAAGATATGATCTGCCTGAGCATACGCCGATCATCTGTTTTCAGGAGATCTCCTTTCAGGATTCCTGGGTTATTTTTGCTGTATCAAAGTTATGCTTCATTAAATGCCTCAAGTCAGTAGAACTGGATCCTTTTGTTTGTCACAGGAGCATAGGTAGGGTCTAAACTCTGCTTAGACTTACTTGCTATTTTGTCATAGCTGTTTCCAAAAGACTTAGTGCTCTTTGAGCTTAATAAGAAGAAAATACTATTTAATGATCTGTAGTAAATGACAATTAATGATACAATTAGTAGTGATTGCTAGCTTTGTATCAAGAGACATTTGACAGTGGTTCTTGCTGTACTAGGGGATGGGGTTTCTCGGTGCCAGCAGGGACTGTAGGTCCTTTCAAACTGACACCTGTTGCCATGTTCATTGCCTTTTTCTTTCGTTTTTGCACACTACAATATTAATAAACTACTTTTGCTCAGTGAGTGAGAGCAGATGACATCAGTGCAGTCAGAATTCATGTTGTGATGGGGAACTCAAGTGCACAGTTTGTCTGTGCTGCTGCTTCCTCTCAGTTAACTGATGCAGAAGTTACAGCTTCAGTGTACAGATGTTCCCTTGAAGCTTGCTGTGCGGCACAGGATCTGCCACCTCTGCAGAGGTTTCGTTTCAGAGAGCTCTGTTATCTCGCGAGGGGCAGCAGGGGGCTGTTCTGCCCTGCCAGACTGTAATGCAGACTAAAAATGGCTGCAGAAGCCTGGGAGCCATTTTAAGGACAGGTGCCAGTGTTGGAGAGCTTTGCCTTCCCTTCCCAGCACACATCAACATCTCTAAGAACTACCAGTTTGATTTAAAGGGAGACACAGAAAGAAATACAGGATAGGAAAGGGAACAGGAAAGAGAAGAATTGCTGGGGCAGAGGGGGAAGGTGAGAAGTGGCCAAGGAAAGGGAAATGAAGACAGACAGAAAGACAGAGAAAGAACTGTTTCCCCTTTTATGAGGAAAGGGAGCCTTCAAATCAGGATGACTGAGTTCAGCTGTTCAGGCCGCTTTATACCCGTGAACTTGCAATTAAATGCGGAAGTGGCAAACAAAAGACGAGCTAAAAGAAGATATTGTTAAATAGCCGGCATTGGAGGATGTAGAGGGAAAGTCAGAAAATGGACAGAGCCCAAGTCATGAATAAGCACTCAGTTTCCTGGGATTCTGCTGTGGGTGGGAGGAGTGCTGGAGGTGCTGGAGGCCTCTGTCATTCAGAAGCGCTGCGGTGGCAGAGACCCTTTGTCCTTCTCCCCTGGATGCTGCCACAAAGAGAGGTTTTATTCAATTTCATGGTGCTGAGTCGACAGGCCTCTTTCTACTAAGCAAGGGGTTTATTCCCCCGGCCAAGCTCTCAGAGAGGCTCTGTGAACCTTGATTGTTGTTTGGCTTGGAAGTGCATTGTTTGCTGCGGGAATTTTTCTTGATCTTTTGCTTAGATAACCTCAACTGGTTCCTATTTTGCTTTGGAAAATTGCATGTGCCTGATCAGTTTTTCCTGGATTATTTCACAGTATGGAGACACCCAAAAAGAGTGAGGGTTGTTACCTTGTGGGGTGGCCAGATGGTTCTGAAGTATTTTTTGGTGGACTTGGTTTTTTGGTTGTTTTTTTTTTGTTTTGTTTTTTTTGGTAAGACAAGTAAAAGCTTGCCTAGTCTCCTAATGGCAGTTTGCACATGTTTCTAGCAACCTGTGCTGGTGGGAGGTAATCCCCACTTGTTCCTGTGATTCCATGTGCTTCTTGCCTCTGGTCATAAAGTAAACTAGTACAATTGAAACATTATCTAGAGCTTTGAAAGCATTTTGGAATTCTTTTGGCTGGAAGATCATGTGTGTGTGTGCGTGTGTGTGTGACGTTCCTGGGAACCAGGAGCAGACAGTGATTTGACAGGTTGGGATAAAGCTGTCACATTTATTCTCTTGCCATATACCTTTTGAGTAATGGAATGGGAATAGATTTTCTTAATATTTGTGAAGACTGTAGTGGAATACAAAGGATGCTTTGTTGAATTTAACTGCATCAGATCTACAAAATTCATAACCTGTGAGAACAGAATGGGGGTTCTTGTGCCATAATCTACCAAACTCACTGAAGTAAAGGAGATTTAACTGCAGTAAGGAGTCAACAAAAAGGGAACGCATTCTTTAG
Organism: Acanthiza pusilla; assembly: GCA_036630365.1. NCBI lineage: Eukaryota > Metazoa > Chordata > Aves > Passeriformes > Acanthizidae > Acanthiza > Acanthiza pusilla. The sequence continues at coordinate 16,735,265 of JAXCHO010000050.1, forward strand.
GATCAGGCCTCATCTCATGGGTCTGTGGCAAGCGTCTGAATGCTCATGTATTAAAGATGGTTCTGTAAACTAGGTTTTTGGGTTCTTTATTACTCTAAGGACTGAAGCAATGTTCAGATTATAGCACGTGATTTAAACTGAAGTGTGTATATTATTAGTAGGGACTACGGTGTGTCTTAGCCTGTAGAGAGTGAAAGTAGGTCATTGAGTCCTTTGTAGCATTTCAACTGCAGCACCATTTTGCCTCAGCATCTGAAATCAGGCTGAGGGAAGCCCTGGAATGGGAGTGGTTATTTTGATAGCCTCTCTGAGTGATGCTGTCATTACATGCTGCTAGTTCCTTAGTTCTCTTTCAAAGGTTGTGTGTCTCTGATGATTTTGAAGGTTATTTTATTTCTTTGACATGTACAGGATTGGATTTGAGGTGCTGCTGTGGAAGGGACAGGAAGTAGGTTTTTCTGTTAGCATTTGGCAGAGCAGAGATACAGAACGCTGATGCAAAGCTTGTAGTTCCTTTTGTTGCCACAGTGCTGTGTGGATTAGGCATTGTTGTAAAGGAGACATTTGGCTGCCTCCGGCCAGTTGTCTGCAGATTGTCTCCACAGTGCAAAGGTAGCTGTTGCATTTGTGTCTTCATACAGTCAAATATGCTGGCCCTGGATGCCGTGCTGCACTACCCACCGTCAAACAGATTTCTGCAGGCGTGGTGGGGCCAGCTTTGTGTGCACTCTGTGCGTGTGTGGGTTCTGTGCACAGCATGCCTTGCTATCCACATAATCTCCTCCCACACACTGCAAGGGATGGCCAGACGTGACTGGGAACCATTGAAAATTTCGCCTTTTGCTGATATCGATATAAGCAACTGCTCTGATCACAAACTATGACATGATTGGAAGTCTGGGAGTGACATGCAGCCTTAAGCATGTTATCACATTTGCTTTGGATTGGAGGAGCCCCATAAAAGCTTTCTGGAACTTTCCAAGTTTGCAGAAGAACTGGATTAGCAATCACAGAATAGGATCTGTCCTAAATACATGCTATCAATATAATCCTGCTGCTTGTAGTCAACATTGTCAGGCTTGGATGGAATGTGAAGTAAAGCATGCCCCCAGGCTGAGATTGCTTAATGTCTCCCGAAGTTTTGTTTGGGGTTAGGGAAAGCCTTGTTGTGAGTTTTGCTCACAGTAGTTCATCTGTCCCATTATTTCCAGCTTTCAGTACTTCTGGCGAATTTGGTGACTTGGCCTTTGTGCAAAGATTCCTGTCTAGGGGAAGAAATGTCTGTTTATAATATTTATTTCTTCCCTCTCTGTTTTCTGGCATACAGAAAAACTGTGGAATAAGCAATGTTGGTTAAATTTACTCTGCATTGTCATCTACATGATTTAATCAAAACCTTAGGGGCTGCATTTTGCTTTGCTGGCATGAATGTTCTTTCTCGTGAGGCCTTTCAGGCAGCTGCATGAGTGGTCTTTGCTGCCTAACCCAAATCCCTGGAAGGACTATTGCCGTGGGGCAGGCAGCCATTTTCCTGTTTCTGGAAACAGTTGGTTTCAGGGGCATTTCTAGCCCTGTCACTGTGACCAGCTGACCAGCGCCTGACCTGTGATTTTTTGCTTGAGCAGGGACGGGTGGCAATGGACAGCAGATTCGTGGGAGGACAGGATGAACAATGGGAAAAAAGAGGAGACTTTAGGTTCAGGTGGGAATTGGTGTCAGGTAGAGGAAATCAATCTTTCTGTCCCCAGCAAGATTGATAGTACATTAGCAGCTGTAGTTGACGTGTGTCAAAGATCTCTTTTGTTGCAGTCTTGCACCCACAGCCATAGGATGCATGTAAAGGAGTTACGCATGAGGAAAAACTCCAGCTGTCCCTGGCTTCAGATGAGCTCTTGCCTCAGTGTAAACAGATGCCCCTTCCCACTCTTATTCAGGTTTCACTGTAATTTCAAAATGAGGAGACAGAAATTGTTTTCTTGGTTTAGGTAATATTCTTCTTTTTTCTTTTGTAATGTCTGGTCCGGGTTTTGGATTTGCCTGGATTTTAGTTGGGAAAACTGTGAGCAGAAGGGAATTTTGGGAATTTTGTTTCAATCCTGAGTGAACTATCAGGTGTTCTTTTTCTTGTGGCACATGCATTTTTTAACAATCGGAGTTTTTCTTGTCTGAATGCGTGTTGTTCTGATTCCCTCGGAAAGCTTGTGGAAGCTGGGGCACAGCAACAGACTCACGGAGCTGCCGTTGGCTGGAGCTCCCTTGGCACTCCCTGTTGCTCATCTGTTGTTGTACATTATTCAGAAGCAGTCGAGTGGAGACAATTTTATACAAGTTCACAGGAAGAAAATGAGGGCAAATCTCCAGGAGATGGTTCTGCCTGGTGGTACATTCTCCCAGATGAGACCACTGCAGAGCAGCGCTGCGCAGCGATTGCATTTCCTCCTCACGAGTTACTTGTTACAGACACCAAGCCAAAGTGAGCTCAGGAGTAATGCAGAGTTGTTTTTAAATCATCCTATATTCCTTGCATCTTAAAGACCTTTTGTAGTTGTTCAATGCAGCATTGACAAGGCTTAAACCTCTGTCTGCAAAGATAATGATAAATAATAAAAATACTTGGCAAGACCCCAGAGTTTGGAAGTCAGTCACTGCTGCTCACAGGATTTATCTATCTCAAGTCTAAAGAAGCAGCCCTGATTAGAGCCTGAGATCACCAGGATGTTTTGGCACTGATTGTCAGGGCAGCTATAGGAAATCTGAAGGTGATATGTATATTATATCCTGGTCTAAAGAGATCCCAAATGGGTTGTGTCTCTTCATGTGGTGTTATTTCAGTATTTTTTCATGTATTGTCTTTATTAATATGTATAGTAATACATGAGGTACTGTCTCACAATACAGTCTTGCCAGCAACTATTTTGGTGTGAAAAAAAGATAATTTTGTCTAAGCAGTCTTCCTGAAGAAGCTTTGTCAGGTATTGAATTCAATGTTATTTCATCCTTAGTCCTTTCTGTGAATGGAATATGGCATCTGAGTTCAGTCAGGTACCTAAAGATCTTACCTAACAGCCATGAATACTGAGGGGACTGTTTTGTTTAATAGACTGGCTCTGACCTTTCACTGATATTCCCAGGTGTGCTGCTTTCTCTTGTGGTCACTTGGGCCAGAGAATGGTTTCCTATCCACAGCCTCCTTCTGCATGCAAGACAGTGTGGCTGCTAAATATTTACTGTAGTGAAATCATTGGTCTGTGCAAAGAGACCTAACCTGTATCATTGCCATTTTATTATGTAGTCTCTATATTTTAAAGTTTCAGTGTTTGCAGTTGAATTAATTCCTCTGAATGTTACTTCACTGGGTCAAATGAAACCTAACTAACTTGGTGCTGCCCACAGTAATTCTGGAGCTTTCTTACACTTCCCTTATTCCTTTTTCCTCCGTTCATGTATCTTACTAGAGTAGTTTCTGCATCAATCGTGTGTTTCTGGGGGCAGAATCGTAAGAGGTGTTTTGAATTCTAAATCATGTTGTGGCCCACAGGCTGCTTTTGTAGATAGCTTGGATTTCCTGGGTGTTGCTGTTGAGCACTTGTTTTGATTGCTGTATGTTGTTGCTGGAGATGACTAAGATGTGTTCTTTGCAGCCTGGCAGCCAGGAGAGAGACAGACAAAGGCGGGCCTTTCTCGTCTGTGATTTTTAGCAGAGAGCTCCGAGTTACTGGAAAAGGGCTCTGGTCTCGTGGTTACTGCAACAAAAGAAGAGCCTGGACTAAATGTATTCTGTAGTTCCTCAAGAGAATTACACTGTAGTGTGGATCACGTTTCTGTGCAGAAAAATTTCTTTCACCTGATGGGGCTTCATCACTTCTGGATGAAAGCTTATTTTTTTCCTGCTTTCTTGTATTCCTTTGGTTGGATCAGGTAGGGTTCCCCAGAAGACTGCAAATAACTCCTTTAGAAGAAGCTAGATGTGGCAGCTTTGAGGCAAAACTTGGCTCAATGTGTGTAACCAAATGGGCTATGTTACTGACTTTGGGTATTTCCCTCTGCAGTGTACATGTGTGCTTGCAGATGGATGGAGTAACAGTGAAACTGCACGGATGGGTTAGGAGGAAGAAGCAATAGAGATGGTGAGCCAGTAAGGATTGGACTGGGAACATTCTCCTTTTTTCATACACAGCATTAGGAATAGTGGATGTGACAGAAAAGGAATGGGCTGAAGGGGATACACACAGAGCCATAGCTTTTGCTCATGGCTACCTATTTTTGCCTCTTCTTCTGAACTAGCCTTTCTTAGTGTGCAAGCCAAGAAATGTGGCCACCCAGAAACATCAGGTTTTTGGTACACGTGCAGCATAGCCAGTATTTCCTAGGAAGTGATGGATTCTTGGAGGCTACTCCTTGGCTTCGAAAAGGAAATCCTATCCTTCCAAACACAGAAAAAAGATAGCCTACCTATCCATCAGGTCGAATATGTCTGACTTAGAGCATCAAAAAGTACAATCCCCTCAGGAGCTGCTGGCCCAGCTACTGGCCAGCTGGAGGCTTTCTGTTGCTACAACAGATTTGAAATTGTTTTCCTGCACCTTTCCCTCCTGTTTTGTGTGACTAATTACTGCAGCAAGTCTCAGTCCTCTCATCCTGAAGGGTTTAAATGATTTTTCAAGAACTACTTGAGAAGAATTCCTTTGCGTCTCTCTGGTTGGAGCAATCTGTCCTTGCGAGTTCTTGCGCTAGTATCTCAATTCAAATGAAAAGCTGGCCTGAAATCTAGGGTCCCACACCTGTCAGGTAAGTGTTAAGATCCCCCACAGAGCTCTGTGTTTGAAATTGCTCCCGGGTTGGCCAAACTCTGCGTGCAGGGAACCAGTTATCTCTGAATTAATTTCTAGGCACTGTCTAGCAGTCTAGGTGTCTGTGTCACCTCGATTGATGGATCCGAATGTCCTTGTAGATACTCATCACCTCATTGGCACTGCAGATTTCCTGCTGAGGCATCTGCATCGCTTGGGGGGGTGAAGCAGGTTGAGCTGTGTGTTGGGGGAGTGCTGCCCCTCGGAGCTCCTTTCCTCTTAGCCCGTGGCTGTCACGGTGCCGTGGCTGGAGCGACGGCTGGGTGTAGCTGCCCTCAGCACGCCAGCGCCATAGACCTACTTGCATGTATTTAGTGCCACATCATAGGCTGTGCTATAAATAAAAGAGCTGTGATGCTGGAGTAGCCCGAGAAGCTAACCCTAAATTAGAGGTGTGGTTCCAAAGCTGTTCTCATGGGTGGGAAGAAGAGGGAAAGGAACATTTCCAGACCATGCACTTCCCTGTTTAACACTCACAGCGCTGCTTAATGTGCTACACTGGAGGAAGTGGAGTGCAGAATAAAGTAGCAGCAGCTTGAGGTAGCCAGAAAAGAGGAAGATTGAGATGACTTTGATCGGTGGGCTGTAGATCACAGGTATCTATAATCTCCTTTCATCAGAGTGAAAGGAAGAGCACAGTGCTGACTTCTGGGGCCTATAGCTCCTGTATGCCTGAGACATCTTGGCCAGGAGTCACACTTAAGCAGTGCTGTATCATTTTGCAAAAGAGTCTAAAGAGCCTAGATCAGTTCCTCCAGTGGGCTATGGAAGAATCCAGAGCAGTTACAGTGACTGAGTAGGAATTCTCTTCAAGGAAGTCAAACACAGAAGTTAGTTCAGAATTGTTTGCTTAGAGAGATTTAATCTTTTCTCTGTTGGGCCAAATCAAGGTTATTTTTCTGTTATGTTTTTTGGCAAAAGAGAAGCTGACATGATGGCCATTTGCTTGTGTCTTTGTTATAGCAGATGCACACACAGTTGCAGGGTAGACCATACTTTTTTACTGTATAGCTCCCCTGGGATCCCCGAAGATCCCCTGGGCAGATTGGAGTGACATACATAAAATTAAACCTAGAGATCTTCTGCATATTGTGTGAAAATCGAAATACTCCCTCCCTTGTTTGGTTCAGAGGAATGATTGTGGCTGCAGTGGAAAAAGATGGGGTGCCTTGCAGCATGTGGATGTTACTCATTTCTGGAGGCCTTGACACTCACTGTTCGCTGCTAATGCATTTAGGATTGTGATGCATTACAGGCTGAACATCTGGCTTGGTTTTTACAGACGTCACTGGAGTTTCATCTTCTCCTGAAGTGTTAAATTTCACAGAACACTGTCATTCTAGCCAAGCCCAGAAGTTAACCTCTTACAGCATCATGAAGCTTCCCATGGCTGCTTTCATAATGCTGGAAAGCAAACACAACATTAATTGTGATACGATTAGGAATTGTACAGGACATAATAGGTAATAGTAACTCTCCCTCACTGCCTTTCATGGTAATGTTTTATATGTATCTGAAAATACATTCCCTATCAGACACTTTTGTTGGTATCTTACTTGTTTCACTTCCATGCAGTTTTGGTGAGGCTGATGGGCTTGACACTTTCTGAGACTGAGGCTTTGTGTTGCAGCAAGGCACTCTTCAATGTTCAGTGGAGTACACTTAATCTGTGTTTGAGAGGAAAGTTACATTTCACTCTACTTAGACCGCCACCAAGAATGCAGATGGGTGCCTACAGCAATGGTGGTTTTGGAAGAATTAAACCCCAGAGCTTTTTTGACACAGTTGTCAATTGAGAAAAGTGCTAGGGCATTACTAGAGAGAGCTAAATTCAACTAGAACAAATTTTTGTATAATCATACGAAAAATCCTTGGGTGGGTAGATTTTAAGTATTCTTTACCAGCTCCAAGCCCCTATAGGCTGTCTTCTCTTCCAATGCTGTAATTGATTAACAGCTGTAGAGCAGCAGGATGTATCAGCTTGTGTGTTCTAGTCACATGTCTGGCCCCAGGTGAGAATTACAACTGCATTGCTGCTGCGAAGGCACCTAACCAAAGTAAAAAGGAGTCCCTGTTCCAGGAGGAGGAGGGAGAGAGATCAAAGTAGTTGGGTGAATGATGCTACAAAATACCCCTGAAGGTTTGCTCTACTTGGATAGTGTGCCGAGGAGATCAGCTGATGGCTCTGGTACAAAGTTGCTTGTCTTGGCTACCAGAACATGACAGAGTCATTGACAGAAGATGACACTTTTCAGGTATGATGTCCATCAGTTCTATGTGAAAATCTTGGAATTTGGCCATGCTGCTCATGGAATTCTAATTCTTGCTGAGGCAACTAATAGCATCATCTTACTTTTTTCTAGATAGCCTTGCTTATTTTTTTATTCCTGACTCTAGTGAAGTCTCATCTTCTTAAAAGGATGAAATCAGGTTATGTAGTTTTGTTGGTGAAAGCAACTGTGTAAACATATTTCCTGAGATGTGAAAAAAGGGGAGGACTTACCTGCAGAATTTACTGTGAGCAGCATCTCCATTGGACTATCAGAAAATTACATGTGGAGTTCTCACTGTTTATTTCTAAGCAAAGTCTGGTCCAGTTGTGTGGGTGGTGTATTCCAGTATCACCTTCTAAGAGACAGAAATGCTTCTACTCCCGAGGCAGTACGAGCTGAATGCAGCTGATGTTCTGAGCTGGTTTTCTCAGCCCCCAGCAAAAGTGTCCCTGGTGCAGTTGTTGGGGAGGCAGCAAATCATGTAACCCATCTCACTGAAAGCAGAGTCCTGCAGGGTGTTCCTTATTAGAAAGGAAAAACACCCAAGATCTATCCAAGGAGTGCTACCCTGAGTTTCAGTGATTTGGTGTCCAGCAGGTATTAATTACTGATGATGTCACTGAGAAAATGCATACTCGGGATATTGGAGAATTGCATGGATTTCTGAAGCTGATTGGAACAACTGAAACTTTTCTGTTTTGAAAACTGCTGGCATAAACCCTCTTTTCTCTGTTAATATTTGTTTCCCTGTTAGTATTTGTTTCTCTATTAGTACAGCTTTGAGTATTAAAGAATAACATTTACAGGTCATCATTAATACTGACTTTCAGTATTTTTGTTATCAGAAACACAGCTTACATCTTGAAAATAGTCTTCACTTCTGAAGTGCATGGAGAATACTTATATATATTGAGCAATTTTATTATTGTCAAGTGAAGGCCCTTTCAGAGTAAAACACTAGGTAATGGAGAAGTTTGTACTCGTTTCATTCTTATTTAAAAAAAGTACCTTCTTGTGAAACATATGGCCTGAAAATGTTTTTGATTATGAAAGCATTCTGTAACATTTACTGAGAGATGAGAGACTGTATGTGCTTTCCTGCAGATCCTCTACTAAACACTGCGTCCTCCACTCCTTGTTAACTTCATTATGTGATCCTCATCTCCTCCCCAGAGACTTCTCCATTGACAAGGGCAGCTGCATTTGCTTATTACAAGAACCTTGGTCATTAGTCACTTCAATACAAAGCAAAGCTCTTAATAGAATCCCAGATTATAACTATAAATCAATCCAAATTTCTTTTTAAGTGCAGTTACACTTTGGATGCATTCACCCTAAGGGCTACTGCTTATATATATATATTTAATTGGCTTTCCTCCAAAATTGTGTTCTCTAATAGGCAGAAGAATAAGTAGAGTTTTATGCCTAAGTCAGGTCTTATTTATTTTCAAGATGGATGGATAAAACTGAGAATCCTACGTCTGTGGAAATCTGTGTCTCTCTCAGCCACTCTCAGACCTATTCCACTGCATTGCTGGGAAACTGTCTGAGTATCTCCTGTATGCAGAGCTGGTTGAAATACAGAAAGATCCTCTTATGATAACTTCAGGTATTTCAGAAAGTTCTTTCCTGTCAAATCAGGACTAATTGGCTAGCTCCAATTATGAGAGAAGTGGGTTCTAACATAAAGGATTAACCAGCATTCTTTTGCTCACTGTGGAAATGGATTACAGGTTGAGGCAGTCCAGGAGCTACAGCTCTTAAGGCTTTTGCAGCATGATTCTGTGTCTGTTCAGTCCATAATGCTTTTTCCAATCGTAGTATTTGTTTTGCAAGATCAGAGTTCCTGCTGCAGATAATTGATGCCCAGAACTAGTGCATTGTGTAGGAGCTAGGGCAGCAGCGTAGGCAGGAAGCCTTGGCCAGGGTCCGGGGCAGTGCACTGCTGTGCTCAGGGAGGGCAGGAGGCCTCTTCTCTTGCTCCCTTGCTCTTGAGCGGGAGGGCTTTGGTTCTTGTCCTCTGTGGAACGAGGTGACACAGTGGCACCAGTCCTCTCCTGTTGGTACAATGTCCTGGCAGTGCACTGAAATTGCTTGTGTGCAGGCAGTTCTGAAACCTCCGGGGAAGGACACCCCTCACGTCAGCAGCGGATTCAGCTTTCTAGGCATGTTTCCAAGGTGGATTTGCTGAATGCTTTGGGAAGAACTTGGAGCTGACGTTCTTGTGGGAGATATCAATGAAAGGGATGGAGTGAGAGGCAGCTGGTTGCCTTGGGAACACAAAGACCTTAATCATTCCTGTTCTGCATTCTTGCATTGTGTGCTTGTAACATTTTATCTTGATTTCAGTATTCTTTTGCATTTACTGTAGTGCAATAATTAAGAGATTTGTGAGCATTTGACTAATTCTCTGTCATCTGACCTATGTTGCCATTTAAAAAATCCCTAGACTGTTTTGCATGTCTTGGTTTGATTATCAGAATGGTTCATAACACTTGATTTTTCTAGAGACACCTGTGCCAACCAGTTGCTCATCTTATTTATAACAAAATTTAAATAGCATGCACACTTCTTCTTTTAAGAGCTCCCAGCACTGGTAATTTTGCTTGTATTTGATAGTCAGATTTCCTGTGGCTTCTTTTGTGGGTACTGAAGTTATAAGTGCATTTTTGTTGGTAAGACTTCAGAATTAGAGAAAAATGCATGCTATCCGGGAAAGTCTGTTGTGTGCAGAAATGCTGCTGGGAATGCTGCCTGTGAGGGGAGGTTACCTCGGCCTCAGTGGCTGCCTCGCTGTACTTAGTGCAATGTAAAATTGATGCTTCTGGGTCAGTGACAGCTTAGCTTGCCGTGTGACATTTTGGTTACTGAGCCTATTTCTGTTTGTGAGGGAGGCTTTCAGCACCTCATATTTCACCTTAGTGGGTGATACTAAAGATGCTCTTTTCAGTAGGGCAACGACTTGGGAGGCTCTTGGGAGTCCTGGAGTTAGTCTGATGATGTCATCATTGCTCTAGCTTGCAGAAGGGAGGGTTGAACTACCAGGCACCTTGCCTTTGTGCATTTGGGTTCTACAGAAATGTCCAAAGCTGATCAGGCATGTCTAATTGTTCTGGTTTTGTTAGGTAAATGCCCCAAATCCTGAGAATGCTGGATATTTGAGAAGTGAGAGTTTCATGAATTTCATGAACCCTCAGATTTTAGAAACGGAACAACATCCTTATCTCACCATCTGAATATGTGATCCTTAATGAATAACAGAAGAGCCCTGGAGTGTCAGTTGTAATGGTTGCTGTCTGAGAGTGAGGGCTGGGATCCATCCTGGTGTTGCTATGCAACGTCAGTGTCACACTCGATACCTGAGCAGTAAAATTAGATATCCTGTAGAAAATGCCTTTCCACATTTCAGCTCATAAATAGAACCTTCATGGGGCCTTTCAGAACTGGAGCTCCTCGACAGCCAGCGTCATTGCAGCCAGCACAGGCAAATGGGGTACTCCAAGGCATGAAACCAGGCCTTGGGCAGAAGCTTGGCTCAAAGGAACTGTTGGCAATGTTATGCAAATGTCAGCCTGACAAAGGCTTATAGTTCCTGTATTCTCATTGTGACTTGAAGCAGGCATTGAAAGGATGGATAAAGCTGGGCTGGGACTTCTTTTATTATTCTTGTATAGCCTTGTATGAAAAAGTACTCATTTCTTCCTTGAATTGTTTCCTCCCAACCTCAACCGCCACTCTTTCTCCTCAATGTGCACAGTGTCACGTTAGGCCTTGTTTACACAAACAGCTGTGGTTGTGTGACCTGAGAAGTGGTTTTAAACCAAATTTCTGCTTGTGCAAACCTTTTAGCCGTGTTTGTTTACAGTTAGCTTAGATCAATGGGGGGAGCAGTTTCAAACTAACCTGGTCTAAGATACTTCCATAGAAATCAAAGGGTCTGCATTAAGGTGCAGTTTGCACTTGCTTAACTAAATCCCTTTAAATTAGCAAGATCAAAATACTGTCTTTTGCCCACATTTAAAAAATCTGATACCTCTTCATTTTCATATCAAGTTTTCATACAAGTGGTTGGCTCTGAGGAGTCCCAGGCCATGCAGGTAAGAGAGGAAGGCCGGAGAAGGGAAGACTTTTCCTTGGTTGTAGAGGGTTGTGTTAGATCTTGGCCAGGCAGACTAAATGCCCATAAATCCATGAGCCCTGATGAGATGCACCCATGGGTGCTGAGGGAGCTGGCAGATGTTATTGCTAAGCTGCTCTCCATCATCATCTCTGAAAAATCATGGAGAATGGGAGAGGTGCCTGACGACTGGAGGAAAAGCCAATGTCAATCCCATTTTCTGAAAGCACAGGAAGGACCTGAGAGACTGCTGGCCAGTCAGCCCCACCTCCATGCCTGGAATGGCAATAGAGCAGATCATTCTAGAGGTTATCATCAGCATGTGAAAGTAAACAGGTCATCAGGGGTAGTCAGCACGGATTCATGAAGGGGAAGTGGTGCTTGACCAATCTGATGCCTTTTATGATGGCGTGGCAGGATGGGACAGCCAGGGGAAAGCAGTGGATGTTGTCTGCCTTGACTACAGCAAGGTTTTTGACACTGCCTCCCACAACAGCCTCGTAGGTAAGCTCAGGAAATGTGGGTTGGAGTAGAATCCAGTTGGAGGCCAGTGGTCAGTGATGTTCCCCAGTATTCAGTACTGGGTCCAGCTTTGTTCAGCTTGTTTAGCAATGCCCAGAGCAAAGGGACAGAGTGACCCTCAGCAAGTTTGTCAAGATTATGGAACTGGGGGGAGTGGCTGATACACCTGAAGGCTGAGCTGCCATTCAGTGGGACATTCATAGGCTGGAGAATGGACCAGAGAGAAACTGAATGATGTTCAGCAAGGGCAAGTGTAGCGGTCTGGAGCAGCTCGGATGTGGGGAGACTGTTGTATGTGGGCCTGGAAGAGAAGACTGAGGGGGATCTCATTAACACATGTAAATATTCAGGAATTGCTAGTTTGTCATTCTGTGTTTAAATTTAACAACAGTGAATAGATTGTGACTAGAGAACAATAGAAGTTAACCCCTGATGCTGAAAGACAATTACTTTTCATCAATGCAAAGATATTTTTCTCTAAATAATCCCATGTATTCTGGCAGGGGATGAAGTAATTCCCTTCCCTTGAACTAGTCATGTTGATTTAAGAAAGCTGAAGTCTTTAGAAACAATACACAAGAAACACAATAAGAATAAGCTGGACGCTCAGGAGAGAAGCAAATAAGAAAAAATGTTTCTTTATACTCATTGTGAAATTCTTAGCCCAAACTGGTCTTGTGTTGGGAGGGAAGGGTTAAAACTTGAAGATTTGGCAGGGAGGGAATAGTTTTGCTCAAAGTGACCTTACAGCTGAGAATGCTAAGTGTGTGGGGGAACTCCATTTATTATGCCTTGTATTGTTCATCCTCTGCCTGCTTTGAGAAGTAGAATTCCTGTGTAAAGATAACACGCTCTCACAGACATGCTTGAGCCTCCTGCTGGGTGTGAGAGAGATCATAAAAACACAGCCTTGTGATAAACTCTGCATGCGTGAAGCCCTTTGATGTACTGGGGCAGGCTGGGCCTCCCTCCCCCTGCCCCTGTCTGCTGGGATGAGCTGAGCCTGGGGGAGCTGTGTGCCTCTGCTGCCAGTGCTGTTAGCAATGGACTGGAATAGAGCTACTCCTTGCGTTTTGGCTGTGCTTTGGTGGTCACCCTGGTTACCTGTACGTGTCAATTCACACTTCTTGGACACTCGAGAGGGAAGGTGTAGCAAGGGTTAGAAAAACTAAAGATGTATACATGCTTGTGTACTTTTTAATATTAAAAAAATTAAGCCTTGGTAAAAGGCACAGTTTCTCTAAAATCAAAACCCTTTTTAACTAACCGTAAGTTGCACTGATGGTCTGACATGCAAGCTGTGTCTCACAGGGTCTTACTGACAGGGAGTTCCCATGTTACATGTCTTTCTAAGAAACATAGGTGGTGAGTGCTTAGCATGAAATTTGGAGATCCAAATGCAGAGGCAACAAGACTAAGAGGAGTAGATCTGGCCAGGTCCTAAACCGAAGCGCATGTCTTGGAATAATGTGTGCCAAGAGACACAGAGCAGTCAAGCATGCTGCTGGAGAGGCCTCCACGAGCTGGCACCATGGAGCCAGGGTGGGTGGGCTGTGCTCCCTGTCCTTGCGAAGCCCAGGGAAAAACTGTGCCATTAGCAGAAAAACCACCTTCTGATACACAAGTGATACATTTGCTTTCCTTTTGCCACTAAACTAGAACAAAACATCCCATCACATGCTAAAGGCCTGAAAGCAAGGATGTTATAACTGGGTTTATCAAAGAGGGAAGAAAGAAGTAGGGGAGCACAGAAATCTTGGCAAGGTGTGTCAAAATGTTCCTGGGCAGTGCTCATATTGTTACCATCACTTATTTTATCATGTCAAAGACAGCATTTAATTCTGTCTTAGGTCAAAACTAATTAATAATTCCAGAGACAGGGTTTAGGCATATTATAAATTTTAAGCAAGGAACCCCTGTAGTCGCTCCCCTGAGGTGCAGGCTCATCAGCACTCCAGTGCTATCTTATGCCAGGGCAGCATGTGAAAACTTGTAAGGAAAAGTTGGCCTTCTGTTCACACACCTCGCTTCTTCAAAGGTCTGCCCCTCTCTTTCACCCATATTCTCTATTGTTCCTTCTGCTGTTTCTGGAAGAAGCTGAAGGAAAGAAGTTTGAATTCTGGGAAGGAAGCTGTAACTCATGCTGTACCTCCTTTTACCAGACCTTTTTGGATAATTGTGAATCGTGTATATAGGTATTTTGGTGAGAACAGTGGGCATCAGTATCTATAGCATGTCTTTGTTTGTGACTAGCTGTATTATGATTTTTTACTTTGTTACCCAATTTCTGATCAAAGTTCCTGTCATAATTACCTGAAAAGACTTGGTTTTTACCTATGTTAATGTGATCAATGTTCTATTTGTTTTACAGAGGGTTTGAAATAGTCTAATGTTTGGCAGAGTTTGCTTGAACCATGCCATCTCTCCCTTACAAATTAGTGGTGATTTATTAAGCTTTTGTAGAAAAGATAACAAATCCAAGCAGCACTCAAAGCAGATTTTCCTGAAATAACCCTGTGGTTATTTTGTTGCTACAGCATTCAGACATTAAAAATTAAATAAAATACTTAGGAAATAAAAAATGTCAGCATCATCTATGATGGAAGAAAGGAATTTGCTAGAAATTACTTCATTTGGGTAATAAGGCTTAATTATTATTTGTTATGGTACTAATGTTATATTATTTAATTAAAACAATGGATTTTGAAGGGAATGCTAGGATAATGGGATTGTATTGTAAATATGGGGCCATAACTAATCATGTAGATTCTGAACAGTCGTTGCTGTTAGCTTCCTGCCTCCTGCATGAAGTGCTAGCAGCAGTACAGTGTACAGGAGGACCTTGGATCCTGGGCCATGGATCCATCTCGGAAGATTTCTGGCATCCCTTCATGTGTGGTTCATTCTTGTAAGAGTTCTGCCCTGAAGAGATGGAGTTTGGTTTGTGGCAGTTCTGTAATTGGAAGCATTGCTGGCACACCCCAGGGCAAGGGGTGAGGTCAAGAAGAGGTACAAGCCTGCCTTTGCCATCAGTCATTGACAAGGCGTGGGGAGCGAAGGGGTGAAGCCATGCCAGTTAGCACTGTGACAATGAGCTAGACATCCCAGCAGGAGCAAGGGACCTGCCACGGGTAAGGCTGAGGTCAGCACTTCCTCATTGTGTAGAAGTATGCCCATTCAATCAGCATGTGTTTTTGAACTAGAGGTTGGTGCTTTATTGTATGGTGCCAGTGACAGAAGAGTAGCAGCCGAGAGCCGATACGGTGGGCAGGGAGTCGTGTGTGGGCTCTGTTTCAGGCCATATGGTCATGCACAGCTTTACTGTGGCGTTTGGTAAGTGAAGGGCTCTGTACCGTTCTGTACTTAGCAAGCAGGAACCAAAAGCTTTGCTTTTACTGTGTTCTCGTCCATTTGCTAGAAGCAATAAAACAAGAAGAAGCATAGAGGCTTGTGGGAGATCACATCTTGCCTTATGTTGCTTTGTAGAACAGTAAGTGAAGCCAACTAATGTTTGGATAGCTAGTTGGAGAGAGCCCGGAGTCACTGAAAGAAGCTTTGATCAGACAGCAGCCCTTGCACATTGAGCTGTTTTGCAGTGCCCTGAGGACTGTCCTACTAGGGGAGAAATAAAGAGTCAAGACAAAAGTGCCAGCCACCTTGCCAGGTATATATATAAAGGGATTGTAATGCTTATAAGTTCCACTGAAAGCTGGAGGCACTAATAGCGTGACAAACCACATTTTCTGTTGAAACTGAAAAGATAGCAAGCATCAGAATCAAATCATACACAGCCACCTAGCTGTAGCTCTAGTGGTGATGTGTTCCCAGTTGGGAGGTGCTTTCAGTAGACCATTGCCCTGAAGAAGATTTTGGGTTTTTCAGAGGTGAATTAAAGAATAAGTAAAATAAATAAAAACACTTCTTGTGACATCCTGTGCCTATTACTTCCTGCTGTGGTTTCTCAGTGTTTCTCATGGGTGTTTTGTATTACCTGCTTTCAGTCCCTAGTGGCTGACAGCAAGGGCAAGGCCCTGTGCTTTGGCATGGCTGTTTCTGTGCTGTCAGGGATGTTGGTGTCAGAGGCTTTGTACTGGATTTTCAAAGTTCAGTTCAGTGCCCTGGAGGTTTTTTTTTTTTTAATTTCTTGTTTTCCTTCTCCTCTGCTTCCTGCTAGAAGACTAGCAGAGAGTATTCTATGCTCTCCCAAGAAAACCACAGGACAGCTTTCAGTGTCAGTAGACTGAAAAAAGAAAGATGGACTCAGTTCAGAAGAGTGATTCCCAGAGTACAGAGGGTAGGACACTCCACTTGGGCTCTTTGCAGAGAAGGAAGGGTTACAGTTCCAGTCTTCCTCCTGTTTTTGCTTTTTCCACCATCTGTAGTGCATTTAAACACAGTTCCTTAATTTGGTACATGGCTGAAATAAAAAACATTTTGATAAAAGGTCCTGTATTGATGTGACAGTTGATGGAGCATCCAGAATCAGATTCCTGGTGCCTTTGCTATACAAAGAAGACTGAAACAGTTAATTAGAAAAGATGCTGCCTCTAAAAGCTTCTCAATAGTTATTTCTGAAAAGCTTTTAGATCTATTTCATTTTCTGTGGGAATGATGAACACTTTAAAACTCTGATGTCTAAATGCAGTTTTGTGTATGTGTTTTGCCTCTAAGTTGGCTTATGCAGTTGTGCTTAGGTATGCAAATTGGGTGTGTTTTTTTCTCTGAACAGTCAGCTGTTTGGGCAGAGTAACTGTGAAAACAGATCCACAAATGGAGCCTATTTACAGTCCAGGATTTTGCACTTTATTTTGTATAAGTAAAGTTGGTTACTGTTTTAATACAAAACTGAGTTGAAACAGACATTTATTTAATTGGCAGAACTTTAAATTCCAGCTTTATTTATGTAGGGAATTCCAGGCATCTGAATAGATGCACCACAAGGCACTGGCCGTGTGAGAGTGTTTCTTTTATTAAATTCTGTGATGTTTTTCCACTCTAAATATTTTATTACCAATAAAAGCCCTGCTATGTGTGAGGAGTCAGTAACTGGCAATCAGCTGAGTTCACAGATGCAGTTGGGACTCTTGCAAAGGCAAAGTTCAATCCAGTGTGTAAATGTGGTAGATGAGGTTTAAACAAGCTATTTGCTTTGGCCCAGCATGGGCCTGAGCTTTGGCAGCACGTTTAGAGATTTGTTCTTTGGGCTGACAGAGGTGGGTCCCTTTGGGGCAGCAGTGCCAGCGGTGCCTGAGCTGAGCAGTGATGGACTTGGACTGGGAGCTGCTGCGCTGGCAGGTAGGATGAAGGGCAGGGCAGCAGCTCTAAAGGGAGCTCCTTGTGTGAATTGCTTTGCTAGATAGTAGGTGCTGCTATTCAGCTGCTAATGGAAGGGCAGCTGAAGGGCAAGTATTGGAGAAGATGGCAGCCTGAATGAATGGTTTGCTGAATGCAGCGGCCAGTGCACTGGCGTGCGGGCAGTGTGGTTGGTGCCCTTGCTTCAGCAGGCAGTTCCTGGGGCTGGGTGGAGTGGGGAACAGAGTCATACGTAATCCTAACTGCACCTCTGCAGACATGTGGTACCTACGTTTGAAAACAGTTGTTCCAAATTCCAGAGGACTGTCCTGGTGATAGGTCCCCAAGCTGCTTTAATAATTGCTTTTGTAATTCAGGGGAGAAAACTGTGACTGTACTGAGGAAAGGGCAGGTTGCAGAAACCGATTTAGGATTGGAGAGATGTGCATCGTGTTTCCTAGCAATGTAACGCAGTTGACTTCAGATGAAGGAAGGTCAAGTTTTATCTGTTTTTCATTTAAAAATATCATAATACTTTGAACAAACTGTTTTGATCACAAAGCCCCTTCTAAAATTAAAATTTTAGTAATTCCTTTTAAGGTTTCCCATCTATTTGCACCTCTGTAAAGAAAGAACAAGTGTATATCAAAGCTCCATTTTTAGCTTTGCTCTCGAGTATGCATTGATTAGAAACACAACTGCCAGCACCACCCTCGTGCCACAGGCCCCAGAGCACTGGAGTAGTGCTGTGAATGAGCTGTGAGTAGCCGGAGCGGAGCGGAGCTGGCCTTGTCCTGCAGCTGCAGCGCCGGGCAGTGCCAGGCCAGCCAGGCCGTGCTGAGGCTGGGCACGCTGCCTGCTCGAGCCCTTCCCCTTGGGGGCTGCAGCAAGCTCCGCTCGCTCAGCTTCCCCTTGATGATTCGAATAGAATGGCTAATTCTTTGCTCTGTTCCACAGGAAGCTGGAGTTTGACTGTGTGTGATATGATTGTGTTCCGCAAGAAATTGTGTGCGGAGGAGGAATGCCACAATGAGAGGGAGGTTTTCTTCAGTCTGTCAGAATAAAACAAATGTATTTGAAGGGGAACTATGAAACGTGGCTCTGGGCTGGCTTGGAGCAGTGGACAGGTGGTATTTTCAGACTCGTCTAGCTCTTTGATCTAACAAAATGGCATAATTTTCCACTTGTGCGAGAGGAAATGTGGCTGGTTGCCATTGAGTATTGGGCGCAGCGGAGAGCTTAGGTCTTTCTGGGCACCCCAAACGGGTGCATTTTTTAATAACCTAAATATCCTAGGAGTGTAAAGCAGGGCAGGAACCCTGACATGAATAAGCCTTCTGAGGATGTTTCTGAGGTCCTCTGTAGCCAGACATTGGGCCCAGACCACTCTGCAGTGGGCTTTAGGGCTCTAGTGCTGTTTCTGAAAGAGAAGGAAAAAAAACCAAGGCCCATGAATGATATTGTCTGCCTTCAGGAAGAGTTCTGATTTTGGTAAAACTTTGGCCTTGTATTTCATAATTAATTAAGGATTTTCTCCTGCCTGTTTTTCCCCCAATAGCCTGTGCTTTCTACTGTATTGAAGTATAGGATAGCTGGTGGGAAAACTCTGAGCCATTCCCAGTGGTGCACACTTTAAAACGGTGCAGACTGGTTAGGAAGAGCAGCTCAGATCAGCTAGTGGACCTTCAGACAAACCATTTGTTCCTGCTCTGGGGTAGTAACAAAAATATTCTTGTGAGGTTAATTTGTCTAATTCTTTTCTTAAACCAACATGTGAAAGATGCTCTTTTTTTTTTTTTCTTCCCTTTTTTTTGGTGTGTAAATAATTACAAATACATCAAGGCAGATTTTGCAAGTGCAGCTGTGTGTGCAACCTGTCTGTGTGTGCAAGCGCAGCGAGCAGGTGAGGGTGAAGCACATGCAAAGAAAGTGGCAGCTCATAAACTGTGTTCCTTTCTTCCCTGTGCTAGGAAATACAGATGCACTGATTCTTTGGAAAAAAACAACCAAACCCAACTCTAAATTAGTAGCTTTTTTGACTAGTTGGATTAATAAAATGTTGAAATCATGGTGTAGCTGAAACCAGACAAAATGCCCTGGTTTGCTTTTGGTAATTCAGCTCTCTTCTTAAACAACCTCCTAAACCACAGTGCCTCATCCTCTACATGACCTGCCATTGCTCTCTAGTAGTGGGAACCTGGATCCCTAATTCAGGGAAGGCTTCAGCTTTCATGGGGGTGAGAGTAGATGAGGTGAATTCTCATTTAAGCCCCAGGATTTGTTGACAGAAACCATTTTGTGCTGGACCTCTGTCAAGAAAGTCAAAGTGAGAAGAAAGCAATTGGAATGTCTGACTCCTTCAAGCACAGCTGAAAATCCCAGTGCCGTACAATGCCAGTGTTTTGTGAGTGGTTTTGAATAACTTTGATGTTATGGACAGTGTGACACTCAATGACAAGATAGATGTAAGATAAATCAGCCAAGTGTGGTCATAACTGCATGAACCTTAAAAGTCAGGATTGGGCAGGGACAAATCAGTTAGATTTTTGGAATTATCTCAGGCATGTACTTCATATTTTCAGTAGCTGGTTCTCTTATCTAGTATTTAAAGAAAATAATCAAGTTTATTTATTCAAACATTTTATTCATACATGCACGTAGATAATTTTAAATAGCAGACTTTCTGAATGCTCCCCTGTATTTCATTTAGTGTTTATCAGCATTCCCCATATGTCAGACTAAGAAGCGTGGAAGAAGTTTCAAATTGCCATGATCAGTGCTTGGTTAATGTTTGTTAAATTGTCAGTATGAGTGGAGGTTTTGTAATACGTATATAGGTATTTATTGCTTATATATCTATACAATTATGAATGATATCCATTGAAAGTGTGCTTCAGGTCAAAGGATCTCTCCCTTGTGACACATCTGAATTTTTTAACTGAAGCTGCATTTCTTTTCTGAGGGTCTTTACAGTTTCACCTGAAATGAAATCTGCTTTTTTTGCAAATGGTCATGCAGTCTGCTGTGGGAAGAGATGATGCCTGCTGTAACACCTGTGTTTTTGTGTGTGTGAAATGGTTGTTATTTTAAATGACAAAACTGGAATGCAAAGAAGCTCCTTAAAAAAAGGAATGGAAGGGCAGAGGTGGAGTTGGGCCATGTGAGTGAGAGAGGTGCTGTTCCCAAGGTATGAGAGTCTTAGTTCTGAAGACAAAGATCTTCATATTTGTTTTCAAAACTAGTGAAGTGAATATTCTAGCACGTAGGTGATCTCTCTAAGTAGCTCACCTCAGTTCATGTCTGACATAGCTCAGGATTACAGAAGATCTGTAGCCTTTGTAAAAGAGGTGGAATTTTAACACCTGTACAGTAGAGTCTGTCTGACCTGCTGCTGCTCAGTAGCAGTAGTGGTGCAGCTTCTACAGCTCAGACTGCCTGAGCTGTTTGCAGAGAATGTGTTTGATGCTCCATGATGTACATGCATTTTTTTTAAAATCATCTTGGTTAGCTAATAGTTTAGTTCATCTTCAGGGGATAGATAAAAAAATAAATATGTACCGATAAGCTTTGAGGCTTTAAAGCCAATTTGATACACAGGAAGCCTGAAATTAGGGCAATAAAAGATATTTCTGGTGCTATTTCCTCTTACTAAACACCTCTGCCTGTCAGGCAAGTCCCTGTTCAGCTGTTTGCTGATGAATTAATTTGCCTGTAGATCTCAGCCACAGCTACAATCTTTTTGCAGTTGCTCTCACTCATAGCTGTGGCTCTTTATTGTTTTAAGAGACTACAGAGAAAATATTTTTCATAGGTGAAATCCTCTACACAGGAGTTTTAGTATAATGCACTCATCTGATGCTTAAGTTCTTCCTTCCTTCTCCAGATACTGATAATTTAAAATGAGTTTTTATAGAAATATTAATATAGCATCCACTAACTGAGCAGTGAGGGAATACTGGAGTGCCAGTAAGAGCTACAGTAATATACTCTTTAAAAGTGTATGCTTTAAAAGCATTGCTTTTAAAAAGAGCATTTGCTCTTTAAAAGCAATGCTTCAGCATTGCTCCATTTTACAAGTGTAATGCTAGTAATGCTTCTGATTTCCAATATTCTAACTTAAATTTCTCACCTAAAAACCTGAATCAGCCCCGGTATTCTGCATTGTATGCTGGCATTTATCCAGGACAGCAAGAGATACTGGAAAACCAGTCATCTGTATTTACTGAAGAAGCACTTCCTCTGCCTTTAGAACCCAGCTGCCTCCAGGACAGTGTGTGCAGGTGTTGGTTGGCAGTGCACAGCAGACAGAGCTGGGGCACCTTCAGCCCAGCTGGGGTGTCCTGAGGCCTGGCTGGTGCTGCACCACAGCCGCGAGCAGTCAGTCAGTGGAAGTCCTGCAGGCAGCGAGTCCCAACACGCTTGAAGGGAAATGTTGAAAGGTTTAAATAGCTCTGTGCAGCCATTGTTGTGTTGTTTTGAGGTTGTTTGTTGCACTGTCTTTCAGACTTCAGTGCAGGTGAGAACTGCAGTTGACATGTGGGATGGGATGCAGGATATTTGTTTCCTGTCATCTGTGTAAAGCTTTAGCTTATAAACTGCATATCTGATAGAAAGCAAAAGATCATGATCAGGATGACAGGGCTCGAACTAACAACTGAGTAACATGAGCGAGGACGCACTTGCTCTTAAAACATGAACTTCAGCAAACATTAATTTTAATTTGTCAGACTATTTCAGTAGGGCTGTGTTCCCACAGGACTGTCAAGCTACTTTGCTAAAGACGTCACGGTTTTTTTTGTACAGAGGCAAAGACTTCTAACAGCCATGTTTAGTGACAATACAAATTCTAGTCATGAAAAAAAAATTAAAATTACACTTGCAAGTTCTTGTTCATATGTATGGCTCCTGTGCTCTAGTTGCAATGTAAAGATGCTACTGATGATCAAATGTTGGTATTTATTGTTCATGTCACCTCTTGTCACTATAAGCACATTTTCTTGGAAACAAGATATCTGCACTTGTAAGAAGCTTTAAACAATTCATGGCAAAAGTGTAAAGCAATTTAGTAATATTAGCCCTGAAAACATTAGGCTCATCTAGATCCCTGGATCCTTGTTCTGAATCAGTGCTGATCACTGATAAGTTTAACAAAATGGTCTCATCTCTTAAGTGCAGTGTGACATTCCAGTAAGCTGCTGAGGAAACAGCTTTTGCAGGATTGTGCTTTAAATTGTTTCTTCTCCGGCAACACAGGGACCGGTTGCCTCACCGCTGTTTCTGTTCTCCTTTTCATTTCCCTCAGGGGCAGGCACAGTTTCCCTGCCTTGCTGTTTAGTAAGAAGTCTCTGCTATTTCTGAATGTTTGAGGAAGTATCTGCCTTAAACATGAATTTTGAGAGGGGGCATGAGCACAGTGTCACTGCCTTGTCCCTAGTGTTTGCTTTGTGTTACTTATGTTACACAGAAGATGGAAAACACTAGTTTTCCCCGATGAAGTTAAGGCTGCAAGTTGAGTTCAACAAGGTCCATTTGAAAAGCATTTGACAGAAATCCTGGTGCTCCATGTGTTTCGTGTGTGCAACCATTTCATGTGACGACGACTCACAATTAGCAAATTCTTTCCTTAAAATACGCTCTGTGCTTTTGTGGTTTAGAGCTGCTGCAAGGTGTGAAGAGGTTGGAGCAGCCAGAGGGGGAATTTGTCTCAGTAACTTTTTAGGTGGCCAGACAAGCCTTTACCCTTTCAACTACTTCCTCTTTAATAACAAAATATTTTGGAATATAAATAATATACAGGCATGGCAAGTTGTCTAATATTCATGCACCACCACCTTCTCTCTTTTGGCACCACTTTTGTCATATCCTGGTCCAAATAACTCTCTGATTTTCCAGGTAAATTAATAGGTCTAATGAAAGATCATAGCACTCCCTGCCCCCAAAAGAGTTGCACACTACTTGTATAGTAGATCTTGGAGTCTGTGTCACCAGGTGATTAGGGGACCAGGGCTGGTACAGATGAGCTTAGACCCTAATAAAACAAGTAGCACAAAAAATCACTGGAGGAGTTTGGGAAATGCTGACCCGAATGTCAGAATAACATCTCTGGGAAAAGAGTTGCTTTTTCCGAGCAGGAAGTGGTTTGGAAAGAAAGTGGTGTTGCCATGTGAACAGGGCATGCAGCATTACCTCTATGAGCTGCTGTTTAGTAGCTCATGGTTTTCATACTTTTTATTTGAATATCTGTGTTGCAGAAGATTGTTCTTGCACCTCAGTAGGTATTGAAAAACAGGGAACAAACTTGTTCTGCATCCACCAAGTTTTGATGATTTGGGGGGAATTGCATTTTGGAAAGTAGACTACTAAATTTGTAGGACCAAAACCTCTTGTAACTGTCTTGTTTTATTATTACTGGAGAGACTGCTGTCCATGCATATCAAGGCAAATCAGAGACTGTAGGAGATTGGAAAGACTACAAAGTTGACTGTCTGTTTCCCTCCCAGGTCTTTCATGCTTCCTCTTCTCTCTGGTTCTGTGCCCTTTTTATTTTTAGTTTGATTTTTCTCTCTCTTTTTCTCCCTTTCTCATGCTCTCATCAAGTGATCTTTTCAGACAAGCATCGCAGAAAAGCTGTTTTTTAGATTAACACAGTCTCCGCTTTTTTATTGACTGGCCTGTAACAGCTAATGCGATTTGCACTTCTGTATACAGCTCTGTGTTATTAGACCCTTCATACTGGGACTGATGTGCAAGTAAGTGTTAGTCAGCAGTGGAGCTGCTAATTGTGTACATTAATTGGTCATTTTAATTGGGTTTGTTGTCTCTGAACAGGTATGCGATTAAAGCAAGGAGGAATCACTGCCTGACGTACGTTTGGGAACGAGGGGCTTTAGTGTGCTGTGCCTCCGAGCGCAGCTCCGCCGCGGGTTAGGAATGCTCAGCTCTCCCACCCGACTGAAGTGGGCGTGCAGCAGCTCTTGTTGCTGTCAGCACTCCTCGTGCTGAACACTTCGTCTCAGGCAGTTCCTGACTGCTGCTGAGCTGCTGAGCACTGACAGTCCCTGGGCAGATTACTGGCACGGTGGACTGGCTGGTTCTTACAAAATGCCTCTCCTGCCACTGGCACATGTGTCCTGTTCCTTCGATGCAGGAGTCTATTCTTCAGACGTCTTAGTCCACACAAACTCCTCCAAGCTGTCCATATCTAGCTGGAATCTAGTGAAGATCTCCTTCCCTATTTAGCAATACAGGAGGAGCAATGTGGTTATAGTCCTTGAAATTTGCTCAAAAGCAGGTTGAAAATGCAGGACCAAAAACAAATGAAGGGTCTCTGTGCATCGTTAATTAATGTCTTTTTTACTGGCGCCTGTCCCGTAAAGTGGGAATGGCTGATGAGTGACAAGAGAGCCATGCCTAAGCTGGAACAGAGATGTGCCCCTTTTAGAGCTGAAAGGCAGGCAGAGGAACATGTTCACTGTCTTCCAAGCAAAACACCAGAGGTAAAGGCATTCCATGTGCCATAAGTTTGGTTCAGTGACATTGCTTCTTAACAGGTTGTAAGCTGCTGCTGATCCCAGCAGGCAAAAGGGAAAAAGCATAACTGAGTTTGCACCAGCTGACATGGACATTGCTCAGGAATAGTTCACCTTATAAAGGCTTTTTATTATCGAGCTGTAGCAAAGCTGCTTTGTGCCCTCAATACAAAGATATGACCCACTTCCCCTCACTGTCTCAGGTGGGTAAGAGAAGTTCCTTTCATCCTTGCTCACTGCACTTCCCAGGGCTCACTCCTTTGTTCAGGAGGCAAGTTAGAAACCACTGACAAGAACAGAGAAGAAAGTCCTCTGCCCTTCTTTGCACAGGTCATGCAGTTTATCGCAGCAGATTCTGTCCTTGCTGGCTTCCCTTCAGTCTCTCCTGCAGGTATTTCTGTCTCTGCTGATGCCTGTGGATAGGAAAATTCTCTGCTCTCAGTTCAGGAGTGCCTTCTAGCCAATAGCTGCTAAACCAGTGGAGTCTTGGGGTAGAAATCCCATGCAGTGTTGTTTTCTAAACATTTCCCACTGAATCACGTAGGTCGTGGGTATGTTCAGTAGCCAGAGTTACACTTTTCAGGCCAATATTCACATCGCTGTCCATTTGTATCTGGCCTGGAGCTTTTTATTGATTTGGCTGTTAAAGCCGGAGTTGTGCTGAGCTGAGGGAAGGGGAAACCTGACCTAAGTGAAAAGTTCCAGCATTGCTTCATCTCTTTTTAACCAACTAAAATTAAGTCAACAGGATAATGTATCAAAGGCACTGTCTGGTGATTTCCATTTCTCTTTGCCGCATGTTGAGGCTGTTGAACTTGTCGCTAAGCCCAGCTCATGGCTCTGACATGCCTCAGCTCCAGCAGGGTGACTGTCCCTTTGTTGTTCTCCACAGTCACTTGCTGACACACATCTCACTGTGGGTTGGGCATGCTGCTCTGGGCTCAACTGCATCCTAGAGACACAGGAAGCCTTCAAAGAAGCGAATGGACCTTGCTGTAGTCTACGCTAGTAACAGATAATTGAAGCTAAGAGCTTCAACAAAGGGAAGATGTTCATTGCCTGGCAAAGCCCCATGGTGTTGTAGGAAGTGTCTTTGGTAGTGCCTGCATACAGCCTTGACATATGTGGTGGAGAGTTTGTAAATGTTTACATTATTTCAGTCTTAAAGGTAATCAGCCACACTGTTGATGGGAAATAGAAGAAATAAAAGAGTGAAATCAAACTATTTGAACATAAATCTTTTTTCATGTCTGCAGGCATTTCTTCACCGGATCCGACAGAGTGCAGTGGACAAAGCTGAGAAGTACATAACGGAGGAGAATGTTAAGGTATTTCTTCTGTCTTCCTTGTTTTCTTAGGAGGGAGAGTGATATGCAGTGAAAGGCTAGGTTCAGGGATATAAATATCAAATATCCTCTTGTCACATTGATGCTTATTATTAAGCTGGTTCCCTGAGGAAAAGAGTTCATGTTGACAGTTTATCTGTCAATCTGTTTGCCCTTCTTATGGCTGTCATCTTCCAGCGATTTTTCATCTCACCGGCTAATTTTAGTAAACTTTGACAACAGTGTAGTGTTGTCAGAGATATTAACTTTTGGCAAGATTTGTGAAATGCTGAGTAAAGTACAGCAGAGCCATTTCAATGTCTTTGAGAGGAAAGGTAGGGAATCCACAGCCCTTGTCTATTTGGTTTGACAGTATTCAGTTAGCCAATTTGCATCTGCTGTTTGCTAATAGAAAATTGATCAGGCTTATGAGAAGGAGGCAGGAATATTCCTCGTGTTCTTGTGGAAAGGAAGTTGGGTTCCCGTGGGAGGTCTATGTTGTGAGACCCTTGTGTGAGGAGGTTCCCAAATGAATTTCACACTGGAAAGAGTTAAGGGACATTGAGAACTGTGAGGTACAGGCTTCAGTGCCTGTGGTCACAGGGGTGTGTGTTGTTCATTAACATCATAAATACACAAAACACTTTCGTGTAGTAATTTGGCTTAAAAGCTCACCTTGCACACATATGCACGTGAAAGCAAACCCCTCTTTGTACACTGACGAGTGGGACAGAGCGCAGTTTGTTTGCCCCTGGGTGGGGACTTACTGCACTTGCCCTCGGTCCTGGAGCTCCTGGATCAGCAGCAGCGCTGCCCTGCGGGAGCAGGAGGTGTTCTGCACGCAGCAGTGCTGCTGCAGCTGGCACGGGTGTCCCTGCTGGCTGCTCCGTTTCCTGTGCCAGGGCTCCTGGCCGTGCCGTGCCAGCAGGGCTCCAGCCCCTCTGGCTGTCGGTTCTACAGGCAGCAAGGTGTGCTGCTGCCTGGCTGGCATCAGGAGGGGCTGGGAGCAAGACTGATGGCAGCTTTGTGGGGGTCAGCCTCTTGCCGTCTTCAAATTTGAAAATCCCCACTCTCCAAAAACTCACCATCCGAAGTCTGGAGGAAGTTTAGGGGTGGCTGAAAAAAAAGTTGACAACTGATTAGTGACAATAGATCTTGTGTACATAGAAGTGTACAAATACTAAGCTTTGCAAAAAAATAAACCTACACAACTATTTGTCAGTGTTGATGTTGATGAAAATTATAACTTTGTCATTATTCATATATAACCAAAATGAATATTAAGACTGCCACAGGAGCAGATGCCCACAAAGCCTGTGCAGCATAACTTATATTTGGAGTTTCTTCACGCTCCTCTGGGGAAGTACCATGGTACTTTTGTGTCATTCTTGGGGGTCTTTTTGAGGCCACCATGAGACCTCATTTATTCCTGTTACTACAATACTGAGCTTTCAATAAGAGAACTTCCCTTCGGTAATAAAATGCTTATGCCTATTTTTGGTGAAACAGAATCACAAGGCACAGTTTTCCTGTGTCCATAGTTTCCAGAGTCAATATTATTTCCTCCTTCCCCCCTCCAGTTCCTGCTATACCAAATAATTTAATTGTCTTTCCTGCAGTTGAAAGATACTTGTTTTATATTTCCTGCTCCTTTCTCCTTCCCTGCTGGTAGAGACAGGAAAAGCAAGGTGATGTTGGGACTTTTGATAATCTGCCTGCTGATATTATGTGTCTTGAGTCACCAGAGAGCTGTGAGATGGCTTATGGTAGAAGAGACTATAAAAGTGATTTGGCAGCTTATGTAAGGAGAAGCCTGTCTTTACTCTCCTTCTTCACGTGGCAGAAATGTCTAGAGGAAAATGCAGGCTATTCTGGCAGTTACTCACCTCTGAGCAAAAGGAGAAAGTGCTTTTTAAGATAAGTTGGGTTATTGCTCCCAGTATTATTTTGCAGATTTTTTTTATAGCTGGTGCTAAGCACCAGAGATTTCAGTAATCTTCGGCCACTGTAGCCCTCTCCCGAAAGGCCACATTGAGTCCTGTGCCAGGCCCAGATTTTACAAGTGCTCCAGTGACTAACAGCTGCAGCAACATCATAAAAATTTTGTTTTAGATTATTCACTACCTCATGTGGGAATAACTCTCCCGATGTGTTAATATTATGCATGCTCACAGCAGGCACTGCTGTCACTGCACTGATGCAGCAGTTTGAGGGCAGTGCAACTTGAGGGTGCCCACAAGGGTGGTGACTGCATCTGATACAGGAGCACGTGCAGTCAAGATCTGTCTGTTGCCTTGGTTTTCAAGTGACTCTTGCCTGCAAATTCTGCTGCAAGCAGAGTTTTACTGATCGCCTCAGAATTCATTAGCCTGTGCAGATATTCCTTGGATGAAAAACCAGCCCTGAAGACTGCTCCTGAAGGATAAAATCATCCCTGACAGATGTTTTCCTCTTGCCTGTGTTAATCCCCTTTTGGCACAGCTTCTGACAGAGCAATGCAGGCAGGGACTACCTCGTCATCACATCACTTTCAGCCACGTGACAGAGCACTTGCAGGCTCTGCTTCAATTAGCACAGGAAGTTTTTTGGAAGTAATCAAAGGATCCTAGCTCCCTGGCCTTTTTTTTTGGCTTTAGAGCCAATCGGTGCAAATTCAGAGTGCATTGGAATATTTCAGCTTCCTGAGAACTAGAAAGGAGCTCTGAGACACAAGTGGGCATCAATGATGGTGCACACCACCCTGTCTCAGAATCGCTGAAGGGGGCGGGAAGCAAAGACAAGAAGATGCAACAGGCTCTGCTCTGCACATGTGCAGCCAGCTTGAAGGAGTTTGAGAGAAATATTCTGCCCATTCTTGCGAATAACAGAAGGTATGGAGTTGAACATGGGTACCTGCAGAGAGGAAGGCCTTGAATTCCTGATCTTGTCTACCCCTGCTAAATGAGACAGAAACTGGTTTTAAGCCAGGAATTGAGGTTTCATTCCTATCTTTAATGATTAGACTTAATTTACCGATTATTGTTTCTCTGAATTGCTGCCACATCACCAGCCACCAGGCTGAATCAGTGCCACATCTGGTGAGTAAATTCCACTGCATAAAGTTGAAGAGTTTAGTGTTACAGTAAGGCATTTTGGGAAGTGTTTGGAGATGTTGGGCTCAATCACTTCCTTCACCACATACCAGGAAGATGAAGGCTGATTCTGTCAGGCTGCACACTCTAGGGTCACCCACTCACTGAGTCAGACCTGGGAGGCTTCTCCCTGTATGAAAGCTGGTTTGGCTGCACTGCAGATCTCTTTGCAAGTGTCATCGTTAAAGCAAAGCCATAGCAGCATCATCTGCAACCCGTATGCCACCGCAGACTCCCGGCTTTACTCTGCCCTGGTAGGCTTTCCTCCAGTGGCTGCTGGTCCTGATGGCTGTCACCTTGCATCAGGACTTCTTCCCCTCTCTAGGTGGCATTCCATCTCCTACATGTGGATTCACACTTTCTTCTCACATTTTATATGAAAATAACTAAGGCTTAGAATGTGTTCGTAGCATCTTTCACCCTGGCAGTTTATTCCCCTTAGCAAACATATATTGTAATCACAGGGATCATTTAACTGTCATCATTTTAATACAGGGCTGAATGAAGGGTCTCTTTCCCCTCTACATGTGCCTTTTGGAGTCACTGAGGTTAGTGAAAGGGAACTCTAAATGCAGCTCTTGAGGTTTATGAGAATGGTACACTGTTCTGCACTCTGGGCATTGAAAGGTTGGATTCCATACAGCAGAGATTTTGTCTCCTATTTACAGGTACACCTTTGTGTGTGATAGCTTCGAGTTATTTCTAATGCATGGGAAGGAAAGGCAAACTAGTTCCTGCTTCTGTCTCCTGCAAAGTGACTTTGGTCCTTGTGGTTCCGTTTACCTGTCTGTTCCCGTAGGAAATATTCTCAAGACTTAAAGGAGCTTGCTTGCATTTATCATGCTTAGGAGTCTGCAAAAATAACCTTAAGTTACAGCAGGTACTTCAGTAGCAATAAAGATGTTCATAGGGGGCTAGGAAAGGTGGAAATACAGTTTAATTCATTCTGTACAAATCCCTGTCTGACCTTTGGATGCTATCACGGTAAGTCTAGCACTCCACGGTATTGTGGCATTACTACTTAGCAAAACCTCTGAGACATATTAAAAACTAGCAATGTTTTTCTCCTTATATTTCAGATCTTATTTTCTAACATTGAAGACATTCTTGGTGTTCACAAGGAGTTCCTGGCTGCCCTGGAATTGTGTTTGCAACCAGAACCCCAGTCTCAGCATGAACTGGGAAATGTTTTCTTAAAATTTGTAAGTACAATGACTTAATGCTATCTGAAAATATAGTTTCCTCTCGTAAGCTCTCCTGCCCCTTAGCAAGCCCTAATCTCTAAGGCTTGTAACAATACTGTGACAATGTGTGTTGTACATGAAAGTTGTCGGTAGGGTGGGAAAAAACTTGTGAATGAGGTTAGAACAATGGACACTACATCAAACTGAGCTAAACAACGATGTATTTTTAGAAACTCTTCCTTCTCCCGTTGAATTATTTTCCTTTTTTTCTTACCCATCTGATCACATTTTATTGCTGAGAATTTGTCTGCTTTTGTTCCAAAAGTTTCAAAAAAGCTGCTCAATTTCAAGTGCCTCAGAAACAGTATCCTGAAGGTGCTTCCATGGTGTTGAAAGCAGGGGTTTAAGTGGTGTGCTGTGCTCTGCTGCCATGAGAGGCCCTTGCAGCACCCTTGGATCGCTGGAGGGGAAGCAGCCGCTCGCTGCCAGCGCTGCGAGCCAGCGGCAGGTCTGAGGAGCTTTTCTCACGGCGTGTTGTTGGCATTTTACCCAGGGAAACCGTGGCTGGTTTTGGTCTTTCTTTTTTTATTTTGGTATTTCATTTTGGGCAAGGTTCTCTTGTTTCAATGTGCTTAGAAGAAATGCTAGAACACCCTCAGTACTGATTTTTCATTATCATCAAATCACAGCTCCTCTGGGGAGCTTGCAGTGAGGAAGTGACATAAGGCACGATGTATTGGTGTATTTGACAGTGTATTGGTGTATTTGCTGTTGTGATCACCTGGCAAGGTCATTCTTAGTCCTGATTATGAATCCAGTACTTGTCAGCAGCCAGATGTTAGCACAGGTGCTTTTCTTTAGAAACTCAGTATTAAAAATCCTTATAAATTTGGTGAATAGCTTGAGAATTCTTGAAGCACTGTTTTTTCCAGACACCGCGTTTTTGCAGTGGAGCGTGTTTTCTGGAAGTTTCTGTGTATCAAGTATCCTCGTAGTGATCCCCAGATTCCCCACGTGGAGTTCTGTCAGACTGCAGCTCTGGGGTGCTCCCCATGAGCTCTGTGTCCTTGACCTGCTCTGCTCCACACAGGCCTGACTCCCCTCGCCTGCCTCGGCCTGGGAGAGCCTTACTTGCAGCTGTCCACCAGCCTTCAGCAGCAGAACGCTGCTTTTGTGGAATCATGGAGTCATTAAGGTGGGAAAAGACCCTAAGACCATCAAGTCCCACGTCAGCCTGGGTCCAGCACCATGTTCACCACTGAACCATGTACTCAAGTGCCACATGGACACCTTTTTGAATACATCAAGGGATGGTAGTTGTTATGGGCCTGATATTCTTCCAAAGACCTCTAGTTTAGAAGGGTTCAAGTCCTGAGTAACACCTAAAAGAAGCAAGCAGATTTTTCAAGAATTAAAAAAAAAAATTACTGCACATTGTCTTTTTGAAGTATTTTAAGAGATGATGAAGTGTGCTTGATCTGATAATCAGGTGTGAAAAATTGTGTTCCTTCAGAAGACAGACACTGTCTGCCCTAGTGTACTCCATTTGGCTGGGTGATCAGAAGTTCAGTGTTTGATGGTAGGTGCTAGAGTTTGTTCTGAAGCTGCAGTTCAGTGTGACTGTAACAGACAGTAAAGAACTTCCTCAAACATTCATGCAAGATCCAATCTACAGCCTTAAACAACAGCATGTGGGACATGTCTTTAACGTTAGAGAGGGCACATGCACTGACTGTGGAGTGACCACACCTCATGAGCACAGGCTCACTTTTGCAGGGCAGGAGAGGTGTGACTGTGTGGAGCAGAAGGGCAGAGAATTGTCAGATCCTTTGTTTCTGGTATTGCCCTATTGCTAGAGGCTTGGGGACGTAATAGCTAGAAACTTGTTCAAGGAAAGCGTGTGTTATGCTCATTTTTCAGAGCAGTGTTTCATGAGTGATCAGTTTTACTGTCTAAGTCATCAGAGATATTGTTTTGTTGAAAATTTTATCTTCTGTTTAGGTTTTTCATGTTGACAAAATTGGTTTCAGCCTGCTTTGAAACAAGAAAATGCCATGCCTTGTTGAAAATGTCCTAATAAAATGTTGCAGTGTTCCAAATGTCTTAATTGCTTTTTTTCTAGTCAAAACTGTTTTCAAATTTGCACTAATTTGTGGGCATTATTAATGGATCCAAAACAACATATTTTGGAGAATAAACTATTGGTTAAAGACTTATTTGAACCAAACCGAGAATAGCACAGACTTCTGTCACCAAAACAGAAGGTCCAGCTGTGTATCCAGCAGATTTGCTGAGTAAGAAAGTGCCATTTTTATGTGGTCACATCTCTGACCATAATTGCACTTTAACCTAGTGTAACTGCAGGTTCAGAATTCCTGGGCTAACATCTGTAATTATGTAACTGATAATTTCCTCACCAGGCTGTGGGAGAGCCCCGGACTGAATAGCACCCAGAAAGGAAATGAAACACTTCAGACACGGAGCAATTTAAAGCATAGTTCTCATATTTGTGGGTTGCCAGCATGAGGTACTGCTGGGAAAGGCTTGGGGTAGTGCTCTGGTGCATTCATAATTATTGTACTGTCTTGAGCTTTAGCAAAGGGATTTTGTCATGATCTAAATATAACCTCCCAAACTCCAGGCACTCAAAGCTGCAGTCAGAAACCTGCGCAGTGGCATTCTGTGTGCACCCATGTAACAAATCATCTTGTGTTAATGGCTGCTGTTTTTAATTTCAGGCATAGTGCTTTGTGTTTTTCCAGGGAGTTGAG
Organism: Acanthiza pusilla; assembly: GCA_036630365.1. Classification (NCBI taxonomy): domain Eukaryota; kingdom Metazoa; phylum Chordata; class Aves; order Passeriformes; family Acanthizidae; genus Acanthiza; species Acanthiza pusilla. Next base: position 16,768,259 of record JAXCHO010000050.1, read on the forward strand.
GAGAGGTGAGAGAAGAAAATGTGGGGAAAACTTCTATATCTGTCTTACTCTGTAACTCTCCTGTTTTTATGGTTGACAACAATCCTATTGCCTTTTTTTCTGTTGTGCTGCGGACCCAGCTGTGCCTTTTCCTGCATCTGGTGGTCAGAAGCTTTTGGTTTCTTGCAGCTTCCCAGTATTGCACCCCAGTAGCAGCATGGCCAGCTGCCAATGAAGGATAAAAGTCTTGAACATCTGCATTCCAGCTCTTTGTGCCATCCCCGTTGTGGCTGTTGTTTTATTTGCGCTGTGCCATTGTTCTTATGTTTGGACGTACATCTGTTTATTCTCAGTTCTTTCTTTTGAAGTACAAGAAGGGGAAAAAATCAGATTAGTGATAAACCAAACCCAAAAGCATTTTACAGACTGAACATGTATGTCTACCATTGAGCATCTGACTAGAATGTTAAATTCCTGTAAACTAACATAAACACAGTTCCTTTTCCATGTGACAATAACAAAGGGAATGCCCAGTGACTGCAGATGTATTTCCATGGATTCATGCTGGTGAGCTCCTTCAGCTGGCAGTAGTTTTTTGCTTGGATCACTGTGAGATCTAGATGCTGCAGATATATTCAGCTAACACAGGAAGCTCTTAGAGTGCTAGGAGTCCAATCAAAACTCAAAAAAATTAACTTCCAATTTCTGGGGAGATGAAAAGGTTCAGATAGAAGGTTTTCAGACCAGAATCTTGCTGTGAATGGCTCTCACCCCTGAAAGGCAGGGGATTTCCAGCTGACTGCTTTGTGGCACACTTGCCCTCCGTGTCTCAGAGCTTCTTTCAGGCCTTGCTTCTTCCCAGCCACCTGTGTCTCCTCCTCCTGCAGGAGTGCTCAGCCCCCTTGCTCCTGGCTTATTTTGCTCCTGGCTTCTTTCATGGAATATCCTGGCACACGTGCAGGTATCCCCAAGATAGCAAAATCCCTCCTTTCAGCAAAGAATGTCTTTGATTTCAGTGAAGCGTTAAGAGGAAAAGTGCTGGAAGTCTCCGTGTTCAGAAAAGCCTCTGTTAACTTAGAGTAAGTCAGGAATTAGTGGAACACCATCGACATTATTCACGTTAGAGGAGTGTCGCACACTTCATGAAAACTCCAGTGTTAATGCCACTTGGAGTGCACCTCCCTTTGTAAAGAATTTGGTAACAGACTGGCAAAGTAATCTCTCTAGTGGTGTCTGAGTCAATAAGTTACTTTGTTTTTCCTTGCAGAAAGACAAATTCTTTGTGTACGAGGAGTACTGTAGCAACCACGAGAAAGCACTCAGACTGCTGATGGAATTGAACAAGATCCCAACAGTGAGAACATTCCTTCTGGTAAGCACCTTCTATAGCACTCTTGACTGAATGGTCTGACTCTGCCCTGTGCTCATAACAACTCTTCGGTATCCCAGGAATGCTGGGCATTGTGCAGGTATTACCCAGCCCAGGTATGGAGCACTCAGGGTGGAGGGGTACAGAAAATCACTGGTGAGACCTGAGCACCACTGGCATGAGTGACTGCAGTGGAAACAAGGATTTTTTTTTATTTTTTAAAGAAGCAACAGAAGAAATGAGCACAGATGGTGAAAGGAGTAATCCAGTGTGTCAGCAGCAAGACTGGGGCTAGTTCCCGTTGGATTTGATTCCCTGCTCAGTTCACTGACCAACTCACCATTTTCCCCATGAGTCCAGTTGTGGGCAAGAAATGTAGTCTGGGTGAATTGTTTTGAGTGCATCATTGCTGCTTATATCAAAAGTAACCTAACTCCCATCCAACAAGGGGCTGTGGCCATAACGCCTTCAAACACCCCGAACAGGCTGGGCTGGGAGAAGAAACAATCAGTCAGCAGTGCCTTCTACCCAGCATTCTTTATTTTTCTTTCCTTTCTTGGTTGTTTCTCCTCCTTACTTTCACCACAATTCTACCTAATTTTCGAATGTCTTGTTTTCTTGGCCATGCATGCATGGCATTTGTAACAGGGTTGGTACAGAGTTGAGGGAATAATTCAGCACATTGGCTTTTTTCCCAGCAAATTCTATGAAGTAAAAGAAAGGCTGTCTTTCTTGCAAAGGACCTGCTCCTCTTTCTGCTCCTCTTTCCGCTCCTCTTTCCGCTCCTCCTTCCGCTTTCTGCGAAAGGTCTGTTCTTTCCCAATGTAGTACAGGAAAAGAAAACTTCTGCATAAACATCAGTCTCAGCAGGGCCATAGCATTCCTTTAGCCACAAGATGCAGGTCTCAGAGGGACTCTACCCTCATGCTGTTGGGTAGGCAGAGTCTCTTTGTCATGTCTGAGTTTTAATGAACTTTATTAAACCATTACTTTGAATTCCAAAATGACCCTTTCCTTGTTCATGAGTTTTTTTGGATGCTTCTGGTCAGGGAAACCAGTGAGAAAGAGGAGAGAAGGTGCATATCACCACTGTCCTTCCCAATACGCAGAATGTTCTCCACTTCCACTGGATTGACCAAGTCTCCTGTTTGTGTCAGAGACAGCAGCTGGCAAACTGATCATGAGGCACATCAAAGATGTCACACTGCCTGCTGTGGCTTGCTGCAACACCTGAGTCCAAGAGGCTATTAAAGTTGCAGTAAACATGGGAAGAGAGGCTGCACTAATGTGTCTCCTTAGCTGTGGCTGCTGAAATTTCTTCCAGGCCCCCTTTCCCTTCTCCACTGCCTCCTAAACCAGTGCTAGAATGCTACTATGCAGAGAAGGCAGCATTAAAATACAAAGCTTTGCTTGTGAGGATAGATTTGGCCCAATTGCCCCCTCACAGCTGCTGAAACATAGAATGTGGGAATGTGTCTGAAAAATCAGTAAGTGTTAAAGGGCAATTTTGAGCCCAGAGCTAGACAGAGGGCTGAAAGAAGAGATGGGAAGCACTGAATCACTGGAAACTGGACAGGGAGCATTGTGAGTGGGTAGGCAACGCCACAGATCTAGAATAGCCTGGGGATGGGTTACTTTACAGACAATTGTCTGTAAAAATACCAGTTAAGACTAATGAGATTTTATGTATATGATGTCTGTGAACATGCCTTGAAGAGAAGAATTGTTGAACTACAGCCAAAAAGGCCACTGAATCTCAGAGTGTGTCTGAACCACAGCACATATTTCACAGGGGAAAATTTTACTGGTGATGCCCCAAAGCAGACACTTCTTAGCTGAACTGCATTTGAAGTTCAACTTCTGTGTGGACAGGACAGGTTTGCAGTTAGAGTGACTTTTGGAGCAAAGTCCATATTCATGGTTGAACGTAGTTTATCTAAAATAGATTTGAAATCCACCTGAATCTACTATGTGTGTCTGGCAGCAGCCAATGGTAGAATCTTCAGGGAAATGTATAAAACTCTTACAGTAGGTCAGCATTAACTTGTCACACAGATTACAGATTACTGTAACAAATTAAGGACAGATCAAGGACTATAAGCATTTTTTTTCCCCCAACGCCAGACCCTATTCTTATACTCCCCTTCTGTGTCAATCCTGAGAAATGAATTTCCACAATATATTGAAAAGTTCCATGTGTGCTGGTTAGCCAGCCAGGGTGCTCAGGCTGTTTGTCCAGCTGTGCCCAGGCATCATATTTTGCCAGAGAATTGGTGGATGTTCTGCAGATGACTCATTTGTTTCAATTCCAGTTCAATTCAGATGTAAGGACTGCACTAGAGTTAATTACATGATTGCTAGTTAGTAGGCTTTATTTTAGCCTTCAAGAGTTTTCTGGACCAACAATATACAACTTTACATAGTGAACAAAGACAGCTGGTCATACTTGTTGTGGGGGTGGATTGGATTATTTTAGGTAGTGGTCCATCTAGGTTTGCTGTTTGCCATCATATTGTTAGGACTTTTTTGAGTCATCAGCTGTTTAATATTTCTCTAGAAGATACCTTTCTGCCCAGCCATTGTTATCCACAGCAAATTTTCTTCTCCATATGCCTGCAGAATTTTGCAGGCTTGATGGCTGTAGGCCAGCGGTGAGTGAAGTGCCATTTCCTGTATCTTAGGTGTGGAAAGTGCTTTCTGACCATAATGCATGTTTTAGAAATACAAAATTGTGTCAAAAATCATCTGAAAGCTTTGTCTCTGAGGTAACATTTGTTTCCTTTTTTGATTGTAGGGTTGCATGCTTTTGGGAGGCAGAAAGACAACAGACATTCCACTAGAGGGTTACTTGCTGACTCCGATTCAGAGAATTTGCAAATATCCACTTCTGCTCAAGGTAAACCAAAGAAGGTATTTCTCCAGATGGTTGTTTTATTCTTGGAGTGATTCTGCATTTTTTTAGCCCTGACTTTTGTTGCCACTATTGCTTTCCTGAAATACACTTCTGAAAGCTGGATCTTCTCTGAAGAAAATGGCTTTTTATGGGTACAGGCAAAAAGCTGCCTGATGCTGGCAGGGTGTGAAATCCTGTAATGGTCTGGGTAGAGCAGACAGGGTGACTTCCTGACTAGCCAAAGCCTTTTGACTTCAGTGCTCTTCAGATGTTATATAAAGGTTTGTGCAGGCTCTTGTAGCCACTTCCTGTAAAGCTGTGCTCAGCTAGAATTGTGCCAGTGTTCTGAGGGACTGATGTCTCTGGGGGCTCTGGAGGGGTTCTGGTTTTCATTGCGGGGTCTCTAGTTTCATGGTGTTCAGGTCAGTGCTGATCAAAATCCTGTATCTTCTGACAGCTGTTTGGCAGCTCCTTTGCAAGCTCTTTGGTTGTCTAGCTGAGTTCCCAGAGGGCAGGCGTGGTTACAGAAATGACTGCAGTACTACAGTGGCACTGATTGGCCCCCTTGGCAGCATCCCTACCGCAGGAGATAAAGCACAAAAGACCTCAAAAGGGCTAGCTTGCCTCTCATCCTTCAGGCCAGGGCTGGGTCACCTGCCTGGTGGGGACGAGGGGGGGAGGGAAAAGCAGAAAGCAGTTTCTGGGAGAGCTTGCATTACCCAGTGGCCTTGTAGATACTCTGTGGCTAGCAGCAAACAATCTTGAGTGATGTCAGCCTCTTCCTCAGCCAGAGAAACACTGTGTTTACTGACAGAAAATTAATTTAAAAAATACAAAGGGTTTCCCTCATATTTTGAAAGAAAGGTCCCTACTACCTTGTAATCTAAGGTATGAGTTACTTTTTGGCATGTTTCTGGAGCCAGCACCTTCGTAGGATTTTATTAAAATCCCTGAAATTTCAAATGATTTTGTGGTATTGGCTGCTTTTGCCATTCTAATATTTTGAAGAGCTTTTAAAACAGCACAGAAATTTCAATTCGCTGGTCAAGCTGCTGTCAGTAAATAAAAAGGTCTATAGATTATCCAAACTGATAGAATCCTAGCACTCATAATCATGTTTCCCAAAAAACTTAGAAGTTAAGCAGGCCTAATTAGCAAGAAGTGATTTAATAACACAGTTGTGCTAAGAAGAGAAAAAGCAGAAGCACAACCCTCAAATTAAGTGTTAGCTCTCCCTTTGCTACTGAACTTCAGTTGTTGCTCCTGAAATAGCTCTTTTGTATTCACGGGGATTGGATCTTACTTTACCTAATTCCCAGGGCAAACACACACTATTGTATTCCAACTGATGAGAAAAGTCATAGACCAGAGCTAGCCTACTTTCCTCTTTCCCTTTGTCTTTAGCAAAAGCTTGTGAACATGCAGATTTTCTGGTAACTTTGATATGACCTTGTCTAATAGAAGTATTTAGTGTAGCCGAGTGAGTGAGTTTGATAAAGCTGGTATGTGCGAGGTAATTCAGACTTGTTTGTGTTTGGAAGTAAACTGAAACTGTGTAGGGTAAGGCATGTATTTTAAATGCTGTAACTGTTTTTGATTAGTATCATACACACACACACATATATATTGCGAAGAATGTGTTCTTCAGAATAATAGCATCTGGCATGGAGTTGATTTGGGTTACTCAATTAGGAATAATACACTGGAATATCTCCAAGTGCAGATACTCTTTAAGTATATATTGCAATAATTTCCAATAAAATATGGCATCCCACAACAGGTGACCTTATGTTTTCTCATCCTCTGCTGAATTGTTTGGGTTTTTTAACTAACAAATGATGCAGACAGAACAATGATTCAGATGGTGGTGATTGATAAGTTTCAATTTCCTTTATAGTTTCCCAGTTTTTGTGACACAAACATTGCAGGTTTGAAGTGGCTGACTGTGAACAGGTTTTTGGTTGTGTTTTTGCCTGTGGGGTGTTTTTGTGTTGGGGTTTTTTTTGTGTTTGTTTGTTTGCTTTTGCTTTGTTTTGGGTTTTTTTGAGTTTTACCATTTTGGTTCCTTTTTTCTGTCTAATGTGCAGGCCTTTTGTGTGGTTTGAAGGATGGGACTTAAACCTAGCTATGGCATTTCATAATCTCTGTACAAATAGAGAAGTAATTATATTAATATTTCTGTCCTAATGCAGTTCTTCTCCGCTTCAGACAGCATGGAGGAAAATTAGTGCAGGATTTGTCAGTCACTAAATTAGTTCCTTACAATTGACAAAGGGGCTTGGACTAGGCTCAAGCAAACCAAAACTGTGTTGGCCGTGGTGGGCATTGGTTTTTGGGAAGAAGGAAGGTACAGAGGTGAGCAGACACGCCGAGCTTGAGGACATGAGCCGTGTGAGCCGCGGGGAGCTGGCTCGTGTCAGGGGCTGGGGGCTTGCTGGGCAGAGGTTTCCAGCAGGAGGCTTGGGGTGAGGGCAGCTCTGTCTCACCCCTGCTAATTGTGGCACTCAATTAACTTGTGTCAGCCCTACTGCTTGAGAGTAGAAGCAGCTGTTGTGTAAACCAGTCTCAGAACAAAAATAGGCTTCTTCCCTTAATAAAGAGCATTTCTGTCAGCAAGAAGCAAGCCCTGGGGCAGTGGTGATCATGAGTTAATCACACCATCGTGTGGGAATGAGGCACAGTGCTTCTGTCTCCTTCCTGGGCAATGTGCAGCACGGGGAAAGATGGGAAGGCAGTGGTGTGGGTGCAGAACAGGATGAAGGAAGGTTAACTTACTGTCTCCCTTCTCTCTCCATTCCTCTTGTAGCTGTTCCAAAACCAGAACCTTCTACTTGCCCATAATTGAATATATTTATCTTTGGGGGTTTGTTTTTTTAATCCCCCTGCCTTCCCTCCTCCAAGAGAAGTGTTACCGTAAGATTCATGACATTGTGTGGTTGAAATCCAACTCTGTGTAGCATAATATTAGAAATTGTCTATTCCCTACAGAGCTGTAAGGAGCACTGCCAATTTATAAATTCTGCTTTTGTCTTACACACACATATATATAAAATCACAAATAACTGCCAATATTTATAAAACTGGAGAGATGTTTTGATTGCATTTTAAATTAGCATATGTTATAGGTTCAATGGCACGTTGAAGCCAATCTGTTTTCTGGTCTACCATTGCTTGTCGAGTATTTACCCTGCAGAGACATTGACACAGATTACAGATTTTAACAATATACGAAATGAAAAACTATTGTCATTCACAGGTACACAGAGGAAGCCTGATGTAACATTTATTTTCCAGTCAGTTTAAGTGGAAAATAAATTTATATAGGCATATATTACAAACTGTAACATACAAATATAAAACTCCCCGGAGCACTTGTATTTACCACAGAAAGGTGGTTTGGGGTTTTGTTGCCTCATTTGTTTTTAAGCACATTTTGGAGCTGAGCTGTAAATTAACACAACTTTTTGTACTCATAAACAAAGAAATGTGTTGTCTTTGCCTCGGATGGCTTCAGACAGTGCTGTGGAAGGGCAAGTGCCAGCCCCAGGCAGCCCTACCTGCCCCCAGCCAGCTCCTGTCCTGCTCTGGGCTGCGAGGGGCATGGCAAAGATGCTGTTTGCTGCCGTGGGCCCTGATGTGAATGAAGAGAGCTTTCTCTGCAGTTTGGGGATCTTTCCTAAGGGATGTTCAGACAGTGCTAGTGTGTACATACCTGTCTCCAGTGCAGGGTGGGTGGCACTGGAGCTGCAAAACTTCACGGATTTTTGATGACAGTCATCTGTGTTGCAATCATGGAGCAGAGGCTGCTGTCACCAAACCGTCACACCTCTTGCCTTTGCTTTTTGAGCGTTTACTTTTCTTGGCCTCACTTTCAGCAAAAGTAGAGTAAAGTCTTCCACAGGGATTTTAATTTGTGCTATCAACTGACATTTGTAGCAGCAAGCCTCCTTTTCCTGTGCATGTGTTACTCTGTAAATCACAGATGGATTGAAGCAATCTAGCTCCATTCAGATCACAGGCTCTCTAGCTGTATCCAAACTCATTCTTGTGTCTCATGCAGAATGATGTGATTCAGCAGCACAGGACTTCTAAAAAACTAATAACATACTGAGGCAAAACATAGTGAGAAAGTTAAATATTTCAGTCTTAAACACCATATGATGTATCAAGAAAAATTAGCAGCTGTATTTTAGATTTCTTTAATGTGTTCTTATTCAAGTGTGGCTGACTGTGAAATACCATTGGTCTAAAAAATGATTAATTGTGACTTGACAGTGGTTGCCCCTTTTGCCAAACTAGTTAATATTGTCAGGTTCTGAGTTTTGCCTCTGCTGTTTTTCAGTGGGCAGGGTTTAACTGGCTTGTTGTGCTTTGAAACAAGTGAAGCACAGACTCTTACTGACTCCCTCAGAGCAGAGATGATGTTTGTCTCTGTGTCAGAACATGTGCCCCAGCCTTCTAAACATAGAAATGTAAACATATGTGACACAACAAAAGATATTTGGCTTGAGCTCTCTTAAACCTGAGCAATTGCCTCATTTATTTAATAGCATTCATATTAACCCTGTACAGATGAGGAATGGAGAGCAGCATCTACAGTAAAATGCCCCCAAATTCTCTTTAATTTTGCAGTGGTTCTGGCATTTTCTCGCAGGATTGCTTGCTAATGCTTGTATCTTTCCATGCACCACTTCTCAGTTTCCATGTTTTCTCTTTATTTTAAAGGAATTAGCTAAGAGGACTCCCTCTAAGCATCCTGATCACCCAGCTGTCCAGAACGCATTGCAGGCAATGAAGACAGTCTGCACAAATATCAATGAGACCAAGAGACAGATGGAGAAACTGGAAGCCCTTGAACAGTTGCAGTCCCACATTGAAGGATGGGAGGTAGGATGCAGGACCAGCAAGCTCCCTGGAGGCAGGTCACTGCACAGTTTAATGGCCTGGAGTTCAGTGACTCGTGCTGTGTTACAGGGATTTATTTCTGTTTCTTGTGTGATGTGTAAATGCTCTTGAAGGTGTGGGCAGCATCACTCTGAGGAGTTTAGAATTTAGTGTTTATTTTGTGTGTGCAGGCTTCTTCTAAATTGTAGCAGAACAAATGGATTATGAAAGAAAGGAAGGTGTCAGAGCTAGAATGGAACTGACATTTCAAACGGTGAAAGGCAAATAAATCTGGATGAAATCTGGACTGGTCTAAATAACAGAAGCTTCCATTCCTACAAGCCTTTAGTTATTCTGGGAGCTTAGAAATTTATTTCACTTAGCTTTATATGGATTTCTAGTATAAAAGATTGGATTAGAAGGCAACTGGTCTGTTTGTGTTTGCTCTAGTGAAGTTACTCATGGATGTGTTCCTAGTGATGTGTTTATAGGTAGGTGGTTCTGTGTAGGTAGAAGCATTAACTGTGCAGGGAAAAAAATGAGAGGAAGGAAACTACAATGTGAAGCTTGGGGGAAGAGGAAATCTAGAAAATTCAGTATAAATACTGGGAAGTCAGGATGGTGCAGAGGGTTGGCAGCTTGTCTTGTGATGGCTTTAGCTGAGGCCCCTGAGTCAGTGGGGCTGGAAGCCTCTGAGAGGTGCACCATGGGGAGCTGGGGTGTTAAATGGTCCCACGGTGAGCTCGGCATTGGCATTTAGTGAGAAGCTGATCAATGCCAGCTGAGCCTTTCTTAGCTGAGGACATTTTGCTAGAGGTCATGTAACCTTCCTCATGATCAGACTCTTGGGTGCTCTCCATGACTCTCTTTTGGGTTGTTTTTTCTTTTTTGTGTATGTTTTAAACCTAGCTAATTTTCTACCTGAAGTATGTCGTTGGCATGCAGCTAAAGATGTGCTGACAGCCCAGATATCCAGCCTTGTCACTTCTGGAGAGCAAGCTCAGCCAGCAAAGAGCACCTGCTATACTCCTAACTAAAGAGTTGGAGAGGTGCATCCCCAGTGAGAGGATTTTTCAGAGAGGTTGTTGATAGTGATGTATGTCAGTATCAGAGATACAGTGGTAGGGAAAAACTATTATTCTTTTAGAAAGCATTCCTAAAGCCGTCATTTGGTATTTGCAATGATAGCTCAAGGTGTGAAGGGAAGACTCGTGGTCTTGAGAGACTCATAGTACAGCTGCTTTGAGAGGGAAAGATCTCTTCAGGAAGAGAGTCCTTGGGATTTTAATAGGGAAGATTTATTGTAGTGTATGAAGACTCAAAAAAAGTATTTGTAAGAGAAACATTGTGTTTAGCCCTGTTAAGAAATTGAGACCTTCCTCCTTATGAGTGCATCAATTATTTCATAGTTTAAGGGCATGCAGATAAAATAAGAGTGTTTTACTAAAAGATCTCCATTGTGCACTCATGAAAGAAAGTTAATCTTTCTTTTTTATATTTCAGGGGTCAAATCTGACAGATATTTGCACACAGCTCTTGCTGCAAGGGACTTTGTTAAAAATCTCAGCAGGAAACATCCAGGAGAGAATGTTCTTTCTATTTGATAACCTCCTGGTCTATTGCAAGAGGAAATCCAGGTGAGTCCCTCTGTATTTTCAGTTTTACCATTCGGAAGATTTGTAAGTTGAAGGTATAATCAGTTACTGGGCACTCACTGTATTCTCTGTTGCTCTGTAGGGCTGAGTCACAGGTGGAATGTTCCTCTGTTCCTGACTGTTTCTATTCCTTAGGCAATAGGAGAGAGGAGTCACCATGTGGTAGGATGAGTACTCCAGGCAGTAACAGAGTGCCCCTCTGAGAAGTGTGCAGCCTGAAGAGGAGTTAGAACAGTGCAGCAAAAGCCACAGGGCGACTCCTGACAGACAAAAACCTTCCTAGGGCAGATGGGTCTTCAGGAATTATGTGAAGTGCCAACCTACATTAAGTTACGCTAAGCAGAAGAAGGTGATGAGAAAAATGATATAAAACAAAGAAAGGGGAAAGTGGAAGACTAAGCAAACATTAAATAGATGCAGAGCCCAGGGGAGTGAGAAAGAGATGAAGATTTGGAAGTTGCTGTCAGCATTTACAGCCCATGTTCTCTGTTTGTTGTCTTCCTTTCTTTTCCTAGTAATTTTTTTTGTATCATCCCACCTGAGGAACCTTAAGTACTATTAACACCCGCTGCTTGTTATTAAAATAGCATTGACAGAGTGGAAAGCAACCTGATTCTACAGCAATTACATGGTATTTCAGTTCCTGAGCTTTTCACCTTTACAGCTCCAGTCTCATTCTCATGTCTTGCTCTGTTCTGAATTTACAATGCATTCTCTACACTCCCTTCTCCTCTTCCTCCCTTTCCTGTAATATAAACTCCCTGCTTCAAGTTATACTTCCTTAGTGGTGATGGCCAAATAGAATGGCCAACCCAATCAGAAATTTTGTAAAACCAGTGTGTTCTCCAAAGAAAATTCTCATTTCTCACAATTCGGGTATTTTTGTCCTTTTTTGGTTTTCTTTTTATTTTTTTTTTCTTTCCAGTGGAAACAATGGAAATTTTTGAACCATTAAGCTGGGGAAATTAATTTCAGTAATGTTCAGACCTTTTGTGTGTAAAATGCTGAATCTATACAACCTAAATACAAATTATTAGGTGCCATCTACATTCAAAATTATAAGATATGAATGTTTAAATTAAAAACATTTAAAATGTTATATAACTTGTAATGTTATCTACCTGAAGCATACTGACTCTAAAATGACACAAAGGAGAGGAAATACTTCACTTGGATGGTCTACCAGATTTGAACAATATGTTTCATGTAGGGAAATAGGCTGAATGTGTAAAGGGTTTCCCTAGGGCTGCCAGGACAGCTTTTCTTTGGACTTGAGGAATTGTCTTTAGGAAGGGACCTAGTAGTTCCAAGATCTCAGTCCCTGTCAGTCTGCTTGGATGTAAATATGTGGTCATTACCAAATGTGTGTTTGTCACTTAAGGTAGTTGTAAAAGAAAAAATGTTCAGAAAAAATTGGTGATTCTCATCTCACCTCAGTTATTCATAGATATTTCACTCTGACAAGAAATTTTTTCCCCAGCTGATTTTTACTGCCTTTTTTTTTTTAATCTTATGAGGTCCTGGCAAGTTGCCACAGCAGAACCTTCATTGACTGAATTTGGACACCTGCCACCTTTTAATAACTGTTTGACCAGTTGTGTTTTGGCTCACATAACAGGGTTGTGCTTGGATATTAAAGCACAGCAGGTGTCACTTGGATAGTTCTAAACCTAGTTTAGACATAAAAATCAGGACATAACTAGTGATGAAAAGTGCTTTCCTGATTTTTTTGTAAGAAACTTCAACAGAGACACTATAAAGCTTATGGATAAGGATGTAAACTTGGCTACAAAATTTCTGCAGCAGAATTTTCCCATCCAATGATGTGTAATGCACATGACAGGCCATGTGACGCTGGCCTCTTTATGTGGTTCATTTCATATTTGAAGCTTGGTATGTACCAAAAATTGATCAAAGCTGTAGGCAAACGAAGGAGTCAAGCGCAGTGTTGTCAGGTGATACTGCAGTTGTGATCCCAAGGCCACGTGCTATTCGTGGACATGCATTTCAGTCAGTTATGGAGAATGTAAATCTTGAAGGTACCTGCATCTTCACATAATCTGGCAAAATAAACTCATTATTGCTGTACTGACACTGGTGCACACCTGGCCTGGAGATTTGAATGAGAATTCCAATTATTTAACAACAGAGATGTGGTCAAATACCACCAACCACTGTATTGGACTCCTCCTTTAATAGTCATATCTCAGACTGATTTGTTCATATATGTGTTAGACTGTTTGCTTATCTTTTTCTAACAGTCTTCATTCTAATTGCAGAGTTACTGGGAAAAAAACATCTAAAAGGACAAAATCAATCAATGGGTCCCTTTATATCTTCAGGGGCAGAATAAATACAGAAGTAATGGAAGTAGAGAATGTGGAAGATGGAACAGGTAAGTGACTAAATAATGCCTTTCAAAAACACAGCAAATTCACAACTTGTGTTGGAAGTTGGTGCAAAAGTACTTGTCCATCTCCGGTAGTGACATCTGAAGCAATCTATGGAACTTCTAGTGCCTTCACTATTGGACTAACTTAGGTGGTTGAAAGACTGGAAATGCTTTCAGGCACTAGTCCTTCCTCTGAAATGACCTTATCAAGAGTTTATGCATTCAGAAGCTTGTCTGTTTTTTCTCCTAATCCAAGTTAATTTGGTAAAAGATACTACTTCTATCTTTTTTCCATCCTTTTTTTTTTCCTTACATCTTAAGCCATTACAGCTAAAATAACAGAATTTCTGGATCTTCTTCTCATTTAGAATGCTACTAATCACTAGTCTTAATATCCAGATTAGTAGCATGGAATGTGGCCATGAGCAAACTATGGGAATGGCAGTTCTGTTATGATTCTCACATCCTGGCACAGGCAGGAAGACTGGGTGGGTTTCTGATTTCATCCAGAAAGGCCACACCAGCCCCTGCCCCGTATGGTAATAAGTCAGGAATTAGTATGATGTCCTTTAAAGAGTCGACACATTAAGAGTTCCCATGTTATGTGGACAGAAATCCTTATAGTTCACGATAGAATGTCCCCAGAAAATTCAGAGCAAATAACCTGAACAAACATCTTTTTCACTGATGTCCTTGTGTTTAAAAGACTTTAGTCTCTTCTGAGTTGAAATCAGCAAGTGCCACTCCTAGGCCTGAGCCATTCAGTCAGTTTGAACGGCCTGTTGATTCTTGTACTTCCAGAGTGGTGAGTGCAGCTGGTTCCCTGGCAGTCAGTGAGGAACACCTCAAAAATCAAGGTCTTCAGAGAAGATGACTTTAGTGAAAGTATCCCACAGTGGTTTGGTTGGAGCAGGCGTCCTGCTCACTGTGTGCTCTGTGCTTGCGCTTTGCAGCGGATTACCACAGCAACGGCTACACGGTGACAAACGGCTGGAAGATCCATAACACAGCCAAAAACAAGTGGTTTGTCTGTATGGCCAAGACTGCAGAAGATAAACAGAAATGGCTGGATGCTATAATCAAGGAAAGGGAGCAGAGAGAGAGTAAGTGGATGATGTATTTTGTACTGCACTGAATGAACTTGTAGGAAAAATGTTATATGCATGTATATATATTGAAGAGAAAGAGAAAAAGTTGCACTTGTTCCTCCATGGGCAGAATTAAAATCTGTCCTTAATGGCAAAGAAAAGGATTGAAAACAAATATTTTTCAATGTGTTCCCTGGAATTTTATGGACATTTGTCAGTAAATTTATTCAATATGTTTATTTACTGGAGCCAGTTTCTTTGATGGATTGAATTACTGTGAAAATATTACATCTAATCAATTTAATTTCTGTTTCTTTTATTTGTAAAAAAGATAAAATTTATCAGTGAAAGAAGAAATTCCAGCTTGCAGCCTTTTTCCAGGTGCAGCAAGACAAACTTGTTCTCACAAACGTGGCCTTCATGATCTTGAAATGAACAGGACAGTTCCTGGAGAACAACTCAGAAATCCATTCCTGGAGGTGTTCAAGGCCAGGGCTGGGTGGAGCTCTGAACAACCAGGCCTAGGGGAAGGAGTCTCTGTCCCTGGGCAGAACAAATAACCTGAACATAATCCTGAGTAACCTGGAATGATAAGAGCTTTAAGGTCCCTTCCAGCCCAAAGCATTTGGTGATTCCATGATTCTGTGACACTTAGACTTGGGACACTGGCAAATGTATGCAGAGGCTTATTAGTTTTATCTGTTCTTGTGGAAGGAAACACAAACTGAGCTTATCTTGAAGCAGTGTCCTACAACAGAAGCAAGCTCACAAAGCTGTGAATGAGGGTGCTTGATGAAAGTTCTGGCTTCCTTTAAAGGTTGGAACTATCTTTCAGAGTGTACCTGCTGCCCGGTTTCCCCCATGGGAACAATAATAGCTCATTGCAAGAGAAAATTACGGGGTTTTTTTAAACATTCAGTGCTTGACCTTTAGAAGTGGTTCCCCTCTCTGCACATGCAACTCCATTAGAGATGTAATTCCTCATTTTGTGCTGAATACTTTTCATCTACTTGCTAAACTCAATGCACATTTCAGTGTTGTTACTACAGAATATAAAACATTTTTAACATACTTTGTTGTATATAAACTCCAATACGCCTCTGGATAATAGCAAGGATACTCCCTTCAAAGTGTAATCTGGGCATGGTGTAAATTTGAAAGAACTACCTGAAGGCAGCAGGGAGAATCAGTTTTGTTTTATCCCCATTGATCTACTGAAAGGATCCTGATCTTCCATCTGAGGTATTTTTTTAAAATTACGTTGCTTGGCTCTTAATTTTACCCTCAGAGTGCAAAACCCTCTCTAAAAGATTCAGCGTGTCTCCCGTTCATCAGTGCGTTTGTGCGTTGGGAGGTCACTAGGGTCCTGTGGGATTTCCCACACATCAAATAAAATGTGTAAGTGCAGAGGTGGTTCAGTTAGAAGTAAAAAGACAGGACTATAAAAACAGACCATACGTAAACAAGGACCTTTCTTGAGAATATAGGGAGGTGACTGAAATAAATACTAGGAAGGGAAGAGAACTGTTCATTAATAGAAAGTTTCCCAAGGTTTTGCATGCAGCATTGGCTAGTAAGAGTGCTTTTTCTGATACTTTCTGTCATAGTTTTATGATGTTGCAGCTGATGATAGGTACTTGGGATAAGCATAGTTATTCTGGCAGAGATTCCAGGCTGTACTGGAAAATATCTTTTGGATCGGAGTATTTGCAAAATCATAGAGATACCAGTATTTGATTAGAAAGCTTGGTGAGATTCCAGTTCCATAGGCTGAGTAGAATGTGCAATCCAGTCTGACATTTCCACTGGAGCCTGGGGAGCTCAGTGATGTGAGATCAGCAGGGAACATGTCTATTATTTGTTACACAGTCTGGGTTTGGTTTGAATTGGTAGGGAACTTAAAGTCCATTTCAGGCTGTGGCCAGGGACACCTCCCATTAGACCAGGTTGCTCCAATCCCCATTCAGTCTGGCCATGGACACATCCAGGGATCCAGGGGCAGCCACAGCTGCTCTGGGCACCTGTGCCAGGGCCTCCCCACCCTCCCAGGGAACAATTCCTTTCCAATGTCCCATCCATCCCTGCCCTCTGGCACTGGGAACCATTCCCTGTGTCCTGTCCCTCCATCCCTTGTCCCCAGTCCCTCTGCAGCTCTCCTGGAGCCCTTTAGGCACTGGCAGGGGCTCGGAGCTCTCCCTGTGTCCTTCCCTTCTCCAGGTGAGCACCCCCAGCTCTCCCAGCCTGGCCCCAGAGCAGAGGGCTCAGCCCTGGAGCAGCTCCGTGGCCTCCTCTGAACTTGCCCCAGCAGCTCCACGTCTCAGGGACTGGGGGCCTCAGACTGAGCTCAGCACTCCAGATGGGGTCCCAGAAGAGCAGAGCAGAGGGGCAGATTCCCTCGCTCCCCTGCTGGGGGATCAGCCAGCCCACGGTGTCTGTGTGGCAGGGCACGTGGCCAGCTCATGTCCACTCTTTCATCCACCTGCAGTCCCTAGGGCTGCTCCTAATCCAAGCTCCTCTCAGCTTGTACTTGTGCCTGGGATTGCCCTGACCCATGTTCATCTTGCTTTGGTCTTTCTCCATGTTCTGTAAACCATTCTGATTTGTGTGATATGATATAACCATAAGTTTAAAGCTACTTTTTAAAATGGAAAAGAAAAGCTGCATCTTGGTGGTTCTAACTTAACAATGACAGTTTTGTACTCAGATAAAAAAAATTACCTGATTTTCCCCTTAAGTGGAAAATAAGTCAGTCAGTTTTTGTGTTTCTACCATTTCTGCTGTTTGGCCTCAGCTTTTGACTTTGAGCAAACATTTTATTTGGTATTAAAGATCTGAAGGAATTTCTGCTTTGTATTCCAGGTTTGAAACTGGGAATGGAGAGGGATGCATATGTCATGATTGCAGAGAAAGGAGAGAAGCTGTACCAAATGATGATGAGCAAGAAAGTGAACCTTATCAAAGATAGGAGAAGAAAATTAAGTACTGTTCCCAAGTGCTTTCTTGGCAAGTAAGTGGCATTTGTATTGAAAATGTCCTTTACACCAATTAGTGGACTAGAATTTCTGGGGATGACATTGTGGCATCAGATCAGATGTGCTCTGGTGAGGGGCCCCTCACCAGACAGACTTTGTTTCATGCTGCATGAGCAGACAGACTTAGCATCTTCTGTGTATAAACTGATGCCTGGCAGATGATGTATCTGCCAGGCACCACCTCCAGAAAGAGACTTTAAATTAACCTGTCAGCTGGACTTGAGCTCTCTGTTACTGCTCTGTGCTTGAATTCAGTAGGTTGAGTCTTCTGTCCTAAATCCTACTGTGAGTCCACGAAAGCCAATGCAATTACACCACGGGGCTGGGGACAGAAATCAGACCCAGTGAAGAAAGATGAGCATGTGTAACTAAATCAAATCATGAGCACTACTAGGATGGGTAACTTGGGAAGAAGTAGTTGGGAAGTGAGGATACCCTACTGTTGAACTTGTTTTTAAGGTCATCAGTTAATCTTGCTTGCTAATCTTTTCCCCCACGGATGTCTGGATTGCTCTGTGAGATAAGGATCTGCATCATCCTTATAGATGCAGCTGGATCATCTTTCCTCTTGTGTGCACACTGTGTATAAGCTGAGGGGAAAGATGCTCTGGATCTTCTGCAGAGCATTTCTCCAGGAACGTAGGAGATGGAGCCCCTGGGTAGAGGTACCATTGCTTACAAGAGATTTCACACTTGCTTCAAGGAATCTCCTGTGGTTGGCTGATGCCTCGCAGAGGCACCTGCTGCCACTGAGAGCTAATCATGTGTGTTCTGCTCCCCTTTGCAGCGAGTTTGTATCCTGGCTCACTGAGATTGGAGAGATAAGCAAACCAGAGGAAGGGGTCAACCTGGGACAGGCACTATTGGAAAATGGAATTATTCATCATGGTGAGTTTGCCATGCCACAAAGATACCAAATTTTAGTAATGCCCTGGAAAGGTGGGTGGAAAACTTACTGCAGCTGTTCACATGATGTTCTAATACTTTCTTCTGTCATACCCATCAAATGCTCAAAATGTTCAGTGATTTTTGGGATTAACAAGTGGACAAATTTATGCCATGAAAACAGGACTTGTTTGGTATCCATAAAGTGTTTATGTCTGCAGCTGCTTGATTGCTCTGCAGTGTCTTAGTTGGGGAATGTATCAGGTGTATATTCCTTTGTATTATCCGTGTTTGAAAATATGTTGCAGTCCATAAATACAGCTTTGCACATGAGACATCAGCAATCCAGAGAAGAGTGGAGCAGTGCTCTTTTAGAGCTGGGGCACAGGTGATGAGTCATTTAAATGACACTGCTTGTTGCAAAGGAAAGAGATGGTGGAGAGTTTATTTTGTTCCCAGCTCATTTGGTGAGAATGTCTGTCTTTAAAATAGTGAGGCACCACATTTCTTTATCTCACCCAGCTGGTGACCTTGAATTGTTGTGTTGAGGGGTGTTTTAGAAATGTAAGACAGTGCTGCATGACTGAAGTATAATTGTTTGAAAAATCTCTCTGCTACCTGCATTTCTACTAAAAGGTCTTTTCCCATATTACATTGTTTAAATTCAGATTTGTTCTGCTGTTTCCTACTGTTTTCGTATTGTGTTATGCAGACAGAGCAACATGGTTCTACTCTAGTTAAACAACAAATATCCCAATTTTCAGCATTCAGGTGAGTTTAGCTGCAAAATGCATATCAAATGCTGTCAATGGGTCTTAAGTCACCAGTGGTCTATATTTTCATGGTCTCTTCGAAATCAGTTTAAATAAGGGAGTCATTTAATTAGGCTAGTCTTCCTTTAATCTCTTGGTTACTCAGCACCACAAACTTGTCTTTCAGATGACAGTAACTGTAAAGAAATTCTGTATGTTACCTGCTTTTAATTAGCACATAGAGAAATCTTTTATAAGCAGTCCCATAGTCCTTCATGCACATACACTTCCACCCCTGTGTGCCCAGATGTACTTTCAGGCACATTCAGACTTTGAAGAGTTTTGAGCGTGAGCTCAAAAGTGCTAAACACTTTTGAGTACTTGATTTTGTAGAACTGAAACACTCTGGCTCCAGTGTGTAGGGATCCCTCTTGGGATGAAGAATGCACTTTGGCACTCACACCCTTGCACCCTTTCGATGCCTACGTTCTGAACGTGCACACTTGCACTGCTGGTGCAGAAAGCTCTCCTGAGACTTGTTGTTTCATGGTGACTGATTAGCTTGCTGTAAGTTCATATTTTGACCCCTTCAGCAGTGTTCTTTTTCTCTAAACACCAATGTACGCTTCAGAGTTGTGCTGTTGCATCTACTGTTCTCCTTATTGAAATACCCTCAGTAAGATGCATATGGTTTGGTTTTAATGTGGTCTTAGAGTTCCTGATGTTCATGTCTTCAATGAAAGTTACTGTTAAACATTGGAAGGTATTTGTAATTCTGCATTTATTTAAGGAAATACCCCTTGGGATTTTGATAGCCCATTAAGCGTGAAAGTATCCTATTGTGTGTCTGCTAATGTAGGAAGAATGTGTAAGTGCCATAATGAAGCCCTTAAGCCCATTCTGCATTAGGCAATGTCTTTCGTGTTTCATTTTCACTTGGCATAACACTGCTGATCTCTTAGCTTGCCTGACAAGCCGGGCCCTAGAAGATTGCTAAGTGCTGAGCACTGTGTGTTTTATCCTGCAATTTCCTCCTTATCTTCTTTAGTTCTGGCTGTTTTATCTGGGACTGCTGATGGGGAAGTTCTGGTACCTGTCACAGGGCACAGAAGCGATCAGAACCTGATCTATGTGCCAGACACAGACGACACTTTCTGCTAACTCGATTGGATTTAGAAATACAGAATCACTTTGATTTAGAAATTCATAAATCCAGAGCCTGCAGACACTCGGAGAAATCAATAGCTCACACAGCTTAGAGATTCAGCTGTAGACAAAAGAGGATGTGTTGGATCCTGGAAATTTTTTTGATCCTGTGAAATTAAGGGAAAATATAATCAAAAGCAGGAATCTTCATTGTAGACCAGGATGTCCTATGTAATAAGGGATGGTCTTAATTTCTGGTGTCTGCCCTCTGAACAATTATCCTGCCCACTCTGCAAGGGGCAGACTAAATCTCACACTGTGTCCTGGTACTTTGGTGTCTGCCTAATCCAATTTTTTCCAACTGGTCTATAACGATCATGGTGGGAGGAAAAGGCTAATTTTAATTCTCATGCTGATGTTTTAGTTTCAGATAAGCATCAGTTTAAGAATGAACAGGTTATGTACAGATTTCGCTATGATGATGGAACATACAAGCCACGAAGTGAATTGGAAGACATCATGTCGAAGGTTTGTATTGTTATTTTTAGTTGGAACTTTGTGATTTGCACCAAGAAGTTTGTTCTCCCTTTGAATGTGATTGACCTGTTGTGTAGGAGATCCCCAGTGCTGTTGATCTGTGCTGTGTTAATCTGTCCATCCTAATGCCAGAGGAGATTCTCACTTCAGGGAAAGGAAGCTGAGTTTAGCAATGAGTAACAATACAGTCTTGCACCTAATACTGCTGATTGCAATCCTAATAGAGTGACAAAAGGTCTTAAAACAGAGTGATAACATGTCTGCTGCAGATCTGGCCATGATGGTTCAGGGTGATAAGAGATCAGTATTTAACTGTTCCTAATAATTGTCTGTCAAATGAGTTCTGTTGATCTCATATTTGCCCACATACCTTTTAATAAATTTGATTTTTTTCTTTTAGGCATTGGTTAATGGGTTAATTGTGAGGGAGGATTAATGGAGAAAGTGTTGGAGTGGAGGTAACTAGAGATAAATGGACAGATTTTTGAATGTTGGAAGTAGGGAAAGAAGAATGTTTGACAGAGCGTTATCCTCTGTGTTTTGAATATCAATATTCATCCATAGAAAATTCCAGCTGAGTAGAGACATAAGCGTCCAGGTTTTGCTAGCATTAACTGGGGAGTGTTTCTTTGAAAAGGAAAAAGCTGCTAACACTTTGCATCTTCCCTTCCTCAGGGGGTGAGGCTGTACTGCCGACTGCACTGCCTGTATACTCCAGTGGTAAAGTAAGTTCCCCTTCATGATCCCCTTTTATTTGTTATCTGGCTTTGTTATAAGGATGACATTACTCTTGAAACCGTTCTTGTTTCTTACTATAAACAGTAATTTTCTGAGTTTTCTTGGCTCTTTTACTGGTCTTGCATCTCCACAGCTTAGATCCGTGGTTGCACTGCTGCTGCTGGAGGATGTTGGAGTTGGGGATTCAGGGAGAGTGAGCAGCAGGATGAGGTTCCAGTGACTCTGATTCAGGGAGATGGCGTGGCAGGACGGTAGCTGCTGTGGCATTTGGGTTATAGAAAGTGTCAACAGATGCTAAAGTGATGCAAACAGATTCCAGTGTGGTGCTAGGATTCTGTCATTCAGAGCACCCTAAACAAACAAAAGCCAGTCTGAAGCAGAATAAAAGCTGAAGCTATAATTTGAAGAAACCCTCAAAGTTTTGTGTGGAATCTTAAGAACGTGGCTCTGTATAAATAACTGCTGAAGAATTGAGACAGTCTGCAAGCACTAGGTAACTCTCTTCCCAGATCCCAGGAGATGATTTTTAGATGTTGTTACCTTACTGTGACATCAGACGAACATTTTTGGCCTATAATGGAAACCACCCTGCCCTGTGTAGGGTATTTATGATGGAAAATTAGCATTTTCACTTAGGAGAATGTAATTTTTTACAAATTAAAAACTGATGAGGAAGAAAAAACCTCTAGTGGAGATGGCTGGACTCCCAAATTCCACAAAACTGACTCTCTTCTCCATGAGTTGTACAACAGAGTTTTCACTGAGAGATGCTGCTGTCATGCTAAAAGGAGCTGCAATGGTAGTTACAGTTCATCAGCCATAAATTTGCATAATTAGAGCTTTGGGGTTTTTTCCCAGAATAACTGTTCTACAATGGCGCAGATCTCACTTAGCCTGAAAAGGATGGAGAGCAGGAAAGCATGATGCTGCCAGGGGCAGACAAAATGGTTGTGTAGGTGCATGTGTGTATTTGCACGTACACATTTCACCCCTGAAGATGGCACTTCGCATGCAGAGTAGGAATGATGGTAAATGGAGTTCAAAAAAGGTCCCTGACCTCAGGGTACCAACAGACAGAAGTGGACCTATTCTAATGCTTTAGGGAATCAACAAGGACAGAATAACCCAACAGACAAATAGGCCCATCTTGTGGTGTTGTGGTGTTTTATTAATGTTTGTAATAGTTTCCCAGATGGAGAATCTTCTCATATCAGGATTAATCTGTGCTAGGGACATCATGAATCCAAACTGTGTATAACCAATGAAAAGTATCAGACTTTCAGAAGATTTAGGATCCTTCTGAATGGACTTAATTCTCAGTATGTTTAGGTTCTTCTTCCTGCCTTTCTCTTTCTTACTCAGAATTCCTTCTATATCCATGTTAGAAAACTTAATCTCTCAGGCTGTCATTGTTTTATGTCTCCTTATCATGACTTTTTGCCTCTGACAAGCCTACGTTACCCTAAGGGAGTTAGCTTTTTGCCAAGTTAGTTGTGCAAAGCTCATGGCTTTGTGCAGTGCCTTTGCATCCCTGCTTTATCTGGCATCTTAGGACTGCTGATCCCTCACTCATGTTGGCTTTTCTGGTGCAACCTTCTTTCTAGAAAATTGGCAAAGCTGCTTGGAGCAGCAGATACATGTGCCACAGGGATCTACAGGAATCATAAATTCAAGAAACTTTGTTGACAACCTTGGGATACAATTTTACTTAGTTTTATTCCCTGGAAACCTTGGAGTTTCCACGTAGTCTTTGCCTTTAGAATTTTTAATCAAGGAAAATCTGACACTCTTATACTTTGAGGGCAAGGCGATATACCCTGCTGGAAACAAATCATGGTACTTTGGGGGTTGAAGTATAAAAAATAAAACATTTTGAAGATTCTGAGTATGTCTCTGATGTACTTCTGGGAAGTTTTGAGGTGGGAGAACTTGTTCCCACTTCTGTATGTGATGGGCAGTACGTCAGTACATCACTGGGTTAGATCCTGTGAAGAATAATCTATTCCTCTAGTTTCTGTGAGGCAGCAAGGTTCTGCCAAAATTTAATGGTTCCCACCTCTATATGTGACTATTCACCTGCAGTTCATGATTCTGGATAGCATTCTATGATTCATGTTCTGCTCCTGTTCAGGGTGGATTGAAATGGAGAGAAAAGAGAGTGAACTAACATTGATCCTGAGCAACATTTACCTGCAAGCAGGGAAAGACTGGGCCTTGGACCAAGATTGATGGCAGCTTATTCAAAACTGTCAGCATCTGTAGGAAAGTTTTGGGAGCTGCTTCTCATCTGGAGCCCCCTGCTCATTAGTGCTCAGTATTTTAATATTTTCCTTTATTGTGCTGATATTTCAAAAGCAAATTCTCCCAAAATAAGAGTGTGAGAGAGAAAAACTGCCCAGAAAACTCCTACAGCTTTGTGCTGGGTTTAGCACTTTACTGGAAGATAAGTTGTGTAAGCACTGTGTGTAAGCACTATGAGGAAAGCTTTTGTTCTGAAGACACATAGTTCTGGAAATGCTGTCATATTTTGTTGGTTTTTTTCCAAGCTCTGAAAGTCCTGCTTCTCTTTCTTATTTCTCACACCCTGCATTCTGCAAACACACAGACGTTTCTGCTGCATTTGTTTACAACAGCCAGTCACAGCATATTTGTATCTGTAGATGATTAGCAAAAGAAACACAAGTAGGATGGGTTTTAGATGGTGTTTGGATATTAGATTTTTAGGAGAAAGGAAATATCAGATAGTGTGGTGCTAATGAAAGAGGCTGATTTGACAGAACTGAAGAATAAAGTCTTCTCTTGACCTGGCTCATGGATACATCCGGACTGTAAAACAGTCCCGTAGCTGTGCTTCCTTCCACAGTCATGCCACTGGAGCTCAAGCTTTAAATACAAGGACCACCCCCAAGGGTGAGAGAGGAATTAATTCTTCATAGCCATTCAGCATTTGGCCTCTCTACTGAGACTGTCAACAAGAGGGAGCCAATTAATGCAAATTAATTGTGGTAATGGCTTTTGTGATGTGGACCTAGGAACTGGATCAAGACCATGAAACTTATTTCACATGGGCCAGTAAACAGCCTTGAAATGGCTTTTATGCTCTTCTGAGCTGGATTCAATCCGGTGACCTTGGAGGTGAAAGGTGCTGGAGCTCAGTGTCCTGAGCCACATAGTCCTCTTACATTTGTAGCAAAATTCTTTGGAAGTATTTCACAAAAGGCTAAAACCATCAATTATCTCCATGGCTTTGAGAAGAGGAATGGAAGAAAACTCTAAAAAGCATCAAGTTACAATAGGGTTCCTTTTCCTTCTTTCAGGAGCAGTGCTGCTGTCTTACAAGGGCTGGCTGTGAGCTGGTGCCAGTTGTGTTATAAGTACTCAACACAACCCTTCTTATTTTCAGTGACTGAAATTATCTGATTCCATCAAAGGATGCTGTGTAGTTGATTTGTGTCTGGCTACTATGTGATGTTTTACTAAAGGAAATAAAATCTGAACAAGTGTGGATAATTGGGAAAATCTCTCGACAGAATAGACTAAAAGCTGCCTAATTCCATGAGCCTCACAGAAAAGATGCACGGAGGGAATGTGTAGAGTTCCTATCTACGAATCCAGTAGTGAGTAAACACTAGAGAAGAACTATTGAAGCTTATATATGAGACTGGTACTGAGCCAAAAGATGTAAGCTGGCCATGAATGGATTTTGGACAGAAACCAGATGATTTCCAGCCAGAAGACCGCAGTTTTTAGTGGATTTGCTGGTGGAAGTATTTCAACCTGAGTTAGAGCAGCAGCTCAGGACATCTGTGGAAAGAATCTCCTGCTTGCCCCTGGCAGGAATGTGAGCTCGCTGAAGATGGCTCGAAACAACATCTAGAGAAACTTTAAATAACACTGCTTTGTGTTGATCTGAAGTGTCTTCCTAATTCAAGTTGTTAGAAAAGTTTAAAACTTTCTAGAGAAGAAAGATGTCTGCTTCTTAGTAGCAGTGTAGGTCACAATAGTATATATAGGTTTAGAGTGTAAAAGAAATGTATACCTTTTTGTCCTGATTTTCCCTGAATTCTCTCTTAATTAGAGACCGTGACTACCACCTAAAGACCTACAAATCAGTAATCCCTGCAAGTAAACTAGTGGACTGGCTTATTGCACAGGTAAGAAAAGTTTAAGATACTGCTCTTTGCTAAGGAGCACTTCGTAATCCTAAAACTTTCCTTTCTCAGTATATCAACAGAAAATTTAAAAGTGGCTTAGTTGCTGTTCTTACCTGTGTGCATCTGCTTTATTTCCTCCTCCAAGGGAGCTGTAAGCATTGTTGGTCTGAGACCATCTTAATTGCTGGGTTTATACGTCCCAAAGCAACCAGCCACCATTATTAGAGCTTTAGACATCATATCATTACCAAAACTTGACAGCAATAATAGTAAGTGTAATGGCAGCAGTTGTAAGAGGAATAGTAATGTGCTCTGGACGTGCTTCTTCACCGTGGTACTGACCGTAAACTGTTCCTGTCATTCTGATGACTCAAATGGAGGGATTGTGCTGAATAAACCTAAATTATCTTGTCAAAACTAGGGGATCTAGTTTCACATCCAGTTTCTGTATGAAAAGGTTGAGACACACTTTGTCAAGACTGATGACTGTAAATGGCTGTCTTTTCTGAAGGTTTTGTTACTGCTTTTATTGTATTTGGGCAAATCTCTACATAACATTTAGAAGTACTTAGTGAGCTGAAAGAATTAAAGCTCTATGTTCTCATTAGAGAATGCTATTTTGCTAGGGGAATAAAGTTTTGAGACCAAGGTAGTGTCATCATGAGTGGCCAAGTCTGGTTTAGACCCTTCCTACACAAAGATTTTGTAGCCTAGAACTAAAGTAGAATGCTAAAGGTTTAAGATGGTAACATTAAGAAGGCATTTCTCCTCCAGTTTATTTACAGTTGAAAGAATAAATTAGATATTTTAATCCCAGCTTCTGTAAAATAAACTACCCATTTATCCCATAAATAACACAAGATGAGCATACAGCATTGTCTCATGACAGGATGTTGAAAATGAAGGAAGACTTGTAAGACTTGAACTTAGTTTATAGTCAAAGCTAAACTTCAGATTTATTAAACCTATATTCTTGGCTTTCCTTGTGTGATTACATAGTCATAAAATTCTTTCAGAACTGCCTTGATCCCTTTCCTACCAAGACAGCAGTATTTAGTTCTTAATTTGTAAATGTGCCTTTTCTGCTGTCAGCCTCCTTAGCAAGAGCCAGTAGTGCTGTGGATTGGCCAGAGCTGATCCTGTTTTGTCCTGTGTTTAAAGAATGCTGACACACCACAGTGATGGGCTTTGGCAGCATTTGCTTGGCAAATAACTACTGCTCTCCTTAGCAGGATTTGAAGTAGGACTGATGTTCCACTGACAAGATCTGTTTGCTTGGTTGCTCAAAACAAAGTCAGTACACAACCCTGCAGCTGCCGTGAGAGCTTTTGGGTGCCTAGCTCTCCAGGTGGAGGGGAGAAAAGGTGTGATACTTGTGTAGGATACAGCTCTAATTAAGTAGGACTGAAAGTAATACACTGAAATTGCTTCTGTTGCCAAAGCAGCAGGTGCCCTCCCTGCTGGAATGAGCTGAGCAGCTGCTCTCCCTGGGACAGTGGGCACTCGGTTCCCCTGTGTCCCTTGGGACAGGGAGCTGCTCCTCTTGCATCAAGGGAGCAGCACTAACAACCTTTGTAAGACCAGTACTGCCTGCTGATTTTTACCAGCACTATTTAGAACTTACTTGTCTGCCTAAAAAGTACAACCATGTTTGTAAAGTCTTCACTTGTGGCTGCAAATCAGCAAATACAGACAGGAAAATAGGCATTTCTTGTATTTAACGGAGTTCTAGATGTAAAGCTTATTCAGGGAAAATTTGTAAATGTAAAGCCATTTCAGGGAAATCTGTGTATTTGCACATCACCTTGGTACCTCTGTTGAATGTCTACACTTAAGGCTTCAGGTAGTGAGAAACTGAAGCCTTTGTAGTCTGCTGTGTAAGCAAGCTGCCACGGCAGTTTTAACCTGTTTGACCTCTTGAGTTCACATACCTTGGCTTTACTCAGGTTTTTCTCCCTTGAGCTGGATATGGATGGGATCTCTCGACTTCTAAGAAGGAGTTTTATTCTCTGTGGCTAATAGATCCTAAAGTCCAATACTATGATTTCAAATAAAAAGTCTTTACGTTGAGATAATACTGTGTCTTTCCCCAGTCCTTGTCCTTGTTCTCCTGGTTCCTGTCGGAGGGAGAGATGCTGTCTGTAGGAGCGAACAGTGTTCGGGCCATGGAATACCTGTTTTTATGGCTTGCTATTGTTCCCTACACAGATCATCCTGCTCATTTCACAGCCACGAGCTATGTAGTGGGGAAGGGGGAATAATTTATCTTAGAAAATCATCTGAGGTGTAATATTATTCTCCTGTTTCTAGGGAGACTGTCAGACTCGGGAGGAAGCTGTCGCTCTGGGCGTGGGACTCTGCAATAATGGCTTCATGCATCATGGTAATGCCTCGATATTGCTTCCCCAGCCAATTAAAAGAGCTCCTACTTCAGTCCAATTAGCTTTTCTAGGCTGTACCATACATGCTGTGCACACGATTTGCAGGCATTCCTCCAGGTCCTTCTAGAGCACAGTCCTCAACCTGATACGAAGGTCTAAGCCTTCCCAAGTGAAGCCCCTTGCTGATAGCTCTGGGAAGCACTGAAGGGTTTAGAAGCTACAAGGATCATGTTTTTCCACTGCATCTCTTCCAGAGACATCTGAGCAGTGCACGAGCCAAGTACTGTCCTGAAATACCATGCAAAAAACGCAGATATAAAGTAAAATTGCCTAGTTCTTGCCTCTTGGACAACAGGCATAATCCTCAGTGCTGAGGCTTCCACCTCTGAAGTGCCAAATTGCCAAGTTAGACACGGTCTGTCCTCAAACAGCGCAAGTAAACACATCACATCTGTATCACTACCAAATAGAACATGCAAGTCCTAAGAATAAACATAGTTCGTCAAATGAAACATTCTGTTTTAGTTATAGATAACATTTACTCACTTTATTTTGGATAGTGTTTTTGAGAGCAGATTGTTGTAAATAACTAAATGGAGAATTTCCATAGGAGTTGATAATAATGTAAGAATAATTGGTGTCTTTTTAAAAGAACTTTGTCTGTTCTGAGCCCATGCAAACTTTTGGCATTTATCGCATCCTTTGCCAAGGAAACCTTTGCATAAGTACATGTTGAATGCAGGAGTTGCTCCTCCCTTGCTGCTTTTATTTGAAGCCCCCAGGTCTTATATTGGAAAAATTTATAAAGAAGTTTTTCGTGCCTTCCAGAATTTTATAAGATCTCATTTCCTTCTCCATTTTTTTTAAGGTTGAAGAGCCTTAGTCTATGTGGATATCTTGCATGCTTTTAAACAGCCCCTTTACCCCTCTTTGCTCCTTTTATAGTTTTACCATATTCATTTGGATGTGGGAAAGGAGCATGAAGTTTTGAGTAGCCTCTTCCTCCCAAGTGGATCTTTTGCATTTTATATACATTCTGCATGCCAGGGAGGTCACAGCATGCAATGAACTGCTATGCACTGTGAAGAAAATTATTGTCCTAAAATACAGTATTAGCTTAAAAAATACGGAGCTGAGAAACTGACTGATCGGGATGCATCTGGTCTGTGTTCTGTAAAGACTGGGGAAATATTTAGAAATTCCTTCAACTTTCTTCTTTGTTCCTCTCTTTCTTTTTCCATGTAAATGCATGTATGTATTTCATATATATCTTTTCCAGTCTTGGAGAAAAGTGAATTTAAGGATGAATCCTTATATTTCCGCTTTTATGCTGATGAGGAGATGGAGGGCACGAGTTCCAAGAGCAAACAATTACGTAATGACTTCAAGCTTGTGGAAAACATCCTGGGAAAGAATCTTTTGGTAAGAAATATGTTAATGTAAACCTTGATGTTTCTGCAAAAATTGTATTGTTTTATAGTATAGGAGAATAAGAAGGAAAATTATGAGAGAGTAGAATTAAAATGGGCAATAGCACCTGTCGCTAAGTTTTTCTTCACTGCATAAATGATCTGCTTTGCTGTATATCTCCAACTTTAGTAGCTCTGGCTTTTTCAGCTAGGCAGACTGCACACCCTTCTAGTAGCAAGGGAAGTCTTACATTGCAGGCCCCTTTCTGTAGCACGTGCCATCCTGCAGTGCTGAGAGCTTTGGATGTGCAGTTCACACAGGTGAGAGGTATTAAGAGCTCAATGTAGAAATAACCAGATTAAATTTTATGGCTCACGTTATGTAGGAGATCAGACCAAATGATCTGGTAGTCCCTTTCCATCTTAAGACACAGAAGTCCAGATCAGTTGTGGCTTGCAATGAAAAGTCTAATTTCTCATCTCCAATTTTCACCTTTTCTGTGAACTCCATATTTATGAAGCATAAATACATATAAATACTGTGCTCTGTTTAAGATTTTACCAGAAGAGGATGACTACGGATTTGACATAGAAGAAAAGAACAAAGCAATTGTGGTGAAGTCAGTTCGACGAGGGTCTTCTGCTGAGGTAGGACCTCACATTCATATTTTCATATCCATGAATGTTTCAATACTTAGAAGTTACCAACCATCCTTTAAAAATGTTTCCTTTTAAAGACAGCGGATAGAAGATGGCTGTCTTCTACAATTCCTGGTAATAAGCTGTTTCTGTAAATTGATAAGTGTTTCAGCATTACTGGATAACTTGAATACTATTGGTAAGTGATAGGATGAGAGCAGTATCTGTATGATGATAGCTTACCTCAGGTTCTTTAGCAACTTTAATTTAAGGAGGGAGGGAAAGTAGCACTCTCTTGAGATAGCAAAGGTGTTCAGTGGGAAACAGGATCTTTTGAGTGAAAAGCTGTGTTTTTAGGTATGTATTTTTTTTTCTTTAAAAAGCATGCAGTCATTTCTCTCCATGGAATTTTTTAAGAGTTCTACAGAATATATTTACTTTGTTTCTTTGAAGCACATAAATAGCCCAAATGTCACAAGATCGGAGTATTTCTTAATCACTCATTTATCCGTACAGAATCCTTGTGTGGATAACACAGTGTGATCTTCCATTGACCAAAATAAGACACAGATAAAGATAAGAGAGGGATAAATGACTCATCCAGGGTTTCACAGTAAATTGTGGCAGCACACAGGACAGAGCTTCTAATTAAAAGTTCAGGAGAACCTTTACTGAATTTTTGAATGTCCATGTTAATTTGTGGCTTACTCCTTTAGACTACAAATAACTCCTGGGAAACTTGCTTGATGGAAACAGCTGAAGTGGACAGACTGGTTTTAGCAAGTTGGGAATGTCAAAAGGGAAGGAATTTTCAACTGAAGCTTATTGTTAGAATTAAATTATTTCAGTATCCCTGATTCTCATTTGGTTTATGGTCACGAATGAAACCAATCCTGTGCTTTATCTGGTGCTCAAAAGTAATCTTAGAAATGTCCGTAAGTAGGGAACAGTTGAACCTTGAAGCCTGAGCTTTCAGAGTTGCCACCAGTGATCCAAAGTGCTCTGTGGTGTTTGTTCCATTTGCAGATGGCTGGCCTGCAAGCAGGAAGAAAAATCTATTCTATCAATGAGGATTTAGTATTCCTACGCCCGTTTTCAGAAGTGGAAACCATCTTATCTCAGTTCTTCTCCTCACGAAGGCCACTTAGGCTTCTGGTGGCCACCAAATCAAAAGAGTAAGTGCCAAGATGGGCAGACAGAGAAGATTATTGAGAAATGTCAGTTACTAAGTAGTACTTCTACAGTGGTGAAACCTGTGTAAACACTTTGCTGTGCAGAAGCCACTGAACAGGAAAACAGGTGACAGAAATGAGAGGTACAAGAGTCATGGCTTATTTTTAGTGATGACCCTTGGGCTTCTAGGAGAGGTTGGGATGTGTTCTCTTTATACTGCAGATAACTTTTGGTTTCCTTGTGCACAAACAAAACTGAATCACAAGGATTGTCATTCTCTCTCAGGTGTGAAGCTTCTCAGACTCTATTAAATGTGTGTGGGAAAACAATTTCCACCCCATTAAAGCTTGGCTTATTTTTGGATGACTCTAACAATATCAGCCCTTACAGTTTTTCAGTCTATTATTGTTTCTTATGATGAGAGTTGGTCCTGTTACTGTCTTGTGTATTGTTAGATTCTGTGATCCCAGAATGTGCCATAGAACTGAGCGTCTCAATGAACCCTTGTTGATGAATTCTAGTCCAGAATGTCTTGTCCAGTCTGTTTTTTAAAATTTTCAATGGAAAAAATATCCTCTGCTGGTATAGGTCAGCACAGCTGCATTGAAGTTTGCCTAGAAATGGAAGTGAATATAAATGCCTTAGAAAGTTTCTGTCAAGTGTTATTCACTTAAAGATGTAATAAATTAAGAAGTGCCAAATTTTAATTAACAAATAGAATCTCCCATCTGCTTTGGGGATTGAAGATGGAGTATATTTCTTCAGGTCTGTTTATTTGTTGTTTATTTGTGAACACTGTGGATGCTTTCTTTCATCCAAACCCAGTTGTGAATGCTGGGGAAAGATGCTGTTAAGAACTGTCCAGAACTCTGGAAGCCTAACTTAAAATCATGCTTTTTTCTTTTCCTTAATTTATCTGCAGGATTATTAAAATCCCAGATCGTCCTGAAGCACTTTGCTTTCAGATACGGGGAGCAGCACCACCGTACGTTCACGCAGTAGGAAGAGGTGAGTAGAGACTCTGTGGTACAGTTAAGTTGGGGTACAGCTGAATAGATACACATGTGCATATAAAACGTGTGTGTGTGTGTATTTCAGTGAAGACAGTTCCAGGTTTCCTTGTCCAACTTGTTCTACACAAGGTCCGACAAATGTAGTGACCACTGTGACAGGAACCCATGACAGACAAGAATCACACCCTTACTCTTTCTAACCAGAAAGCTTTTGCAGACTTTCCAGTATTCTCATCCATAGGCAGATGGCATCTCTGTCTAAATTCTCTCCTGTTATTTTTCAGGTTCTGAGGCTGCAGCCGTAGGCCTTCATCCAGGGCAGTGTATTTTGAAAGTTAATGGGAATAATGCAACACATGGAAATTACAAGGAAGTTCTGGAGCACTTCACAGCCTATAGGACCAGGCAACATGAAGCACTGGTATGAATGCAAAACCTCAAAAGAAATACATTGATTTCTGCCCTTATTCTGCCCTCCTGTTTTACTGTGCTTTTATACTCACTGAATATTCAGAAAAAAATCATCTACATATTTGTTTTGACTCATTTCCTTCTATGTCAGCATCCTGCTATCACTGAGGGGAGCTGGTTCCAGTTGCCTGTAGTTGCAAAACACCTACAAATAGTATGAAAACCATTTCGTGCATACACTGCATACAGTACTGAAAATTATTAACTATGACTAACAATAAAAGTTCACCCGGCTATTGATCTAGATTTTATGTTCTCTGAAGTTTAGAGAAAAGCTGGGGGAATATTGATATTTTAGCCTACTTTGACGATACAGAATTGATAACTAGATTCACCTTTGTAGTCCAGACATTTGGAGATTGGGCATTTTGAGGTCCTAGCTGAAGCTTGTGTCTCTTGCAAGGGGTTGTACCAGTGGGTGTACAGAACACATGAAGATGCTGAAGAGGACAGAGTTCAGCCAGCAGCATCTCCTGCGTGTTTGAATGGCACTCGCCCATGCTCCAGCAAAGAGAGGCCTGCACGAGAAGGATGTGCAGAATTGGATCCACTTCAAAGCAGCCAACAGGAATCAGGTAAAGATTCTCATGGGGGAAGAAAACCTAGGGGACAATTCAGGGGCTTTCAGAAGGAAGACCGCAGTAGAAATATAAAATATAATTACTATTGTAGAATATATATCTTGTCTCAGCAAAGCTTTGTAATAGAATGAGGTCTGCCAGAGGAAGTATTCGTATTCTGCAGTTTATTCAGGGGAAGAAAAAATTGAGATACACATATAAATCATGCACCTGTGTCTCTCTTCTTTACAAGACAGCCCAGTTATGGGAATGAAGAGACTCAGCATTTTTAGAATCGTTTGGTAGCCCCTGCAAACCAGGCATTTCTGGGCAGTAGCTGATGGAGGGGGAGGTCTGCAGGTAACTCCACCTAGAGTAATCTGTTTCCTGTTATTTTTGATTAAAGATTAAGATGTTAAATTACTTCAATCTGGAGCAAGTTTTCAAGGCATGTTATCACTGTGTTAGGGAAAGGTGTTGGGTGTATTTCCTCCAACTTTTGAAAGCATAGCTCAAAAAACAGTTCCACTTTCATGTTGAGGGCTTTTTCAGAAAAATAGATGTTAAGGGAGAATACTGAAGCAAAATTCAATCCAAAGGACCGAGTCTGGGCTGTCTGAATGCCATTGGCAACTTCTCCAGGAACAGCTGCATGTCTGTGGATCCCGTCTGAGGTCTGGTGCAGCTGGGAATCTCATGCTCAAACAGTGCAGTTCCACAGTGGAGCAGCTGGCGCGGTGCCCTGGTAGAAGCGTGCGAGCAATTCCCTGGCAAATCTCAATCTGACTGTAACTTGAATCTGTCCTCTAGTGACAACAGAATTGCTTTGTGTAAAAAATGTGGTCTCCTCACCACATCCCTGCCCTGGTATCTGTCTTCCAGAGGGTTATCGCAGACAACAGAACTTGGAGATTAACATACTTCATTTCCCTTATAAGCCTCTGCTAGGATCTGTGAACAGAACTAGAAGTGGTATCCTGAGCATGGATATGTGCACACATACATGGAAGAACATCAAAAGGGGGTTGGAGCATGTGGATTATCTAAACCTCTGTTGCTGTTTCCATTAGTGGTGAATGGCAAATGTCTTCCTTAGAATATCTTCTCAGTCTCTAGCAGTACACAGTTCAAGACACTCCTTGAGCCAAAGGTTGTGCCTCTGCATTCAATAATTATTCTCAGCATGTTTCTCTTCCCTGGGCAGGCCTGTGTTCACGTATGCTGCCAGATGCCTCTAATGACTTACTTTGATTCCAGCCCAGACACCACAGACTGTTATTTCTCCACTGGTCATTGGTGAAGAAACCCCTCTCATCAGCCTGACTGTGGATAACACCCATCTGGAGCACGGGGTGGTGTATGAGTATGTTAGCAGTGCAGGAATCAAATCCTTTGTCCTGGAGAAAATTGTGGAGCCAAAAGGTTGCTTCAGTCTCACTGCAAAGGTACCAAAAACTGTACATGGTCAGCTTTATTCCTAAACAGAATGGGAAACCAAAAATATAGCTTATTATTGGCTGATGTGGGCTTGGCTCTTCAGTTGAGGTTGACATTGGTCTTCTCAGCCCTGCTTAGAGTTTTGTTCATTAGAATGCATCGAGTTACAACAGCTTGATATGAGCAAATCAGCAAGTGCTTCCAGGACTTCAGCTGTCGAGGCAGATGGAGGGGAGCCCTCACCTGTGGAATTCTTGCTTTTATCTGCCTGGTAACATACTCTCTGCTGCTATTCAAGATTTATCTTTTCAGGCAGGAATTCGTTTTACCTTGGAAGAAAATCAAGCAGCTTTTTCCCACCTGATAGAGCAGATGGGTTGCTAGAGGAATTGAATGGAACTGCTGCTGTTGGAAGGCAGCAGAGTGCTGTGTGTCTTGGTCATCTGACAAAAATGAGCTAATAGTATTTGTCACATCCCAGTAATATTATTATGTCCCATGAAAGCATGCCAGAGCAGTTAACTTGGACAGTGGATATTTTGGTCCACCTCATGATTCTCTAACTTTTTGAGGAATGTTATAGGACTCTGATGATTAGACACATTATTGTTTCTCAGGCAGTAATAAAGGCAGATTGTTCTGGAGGCAGCTTTATTCAGCCATGGGGTTTGCCACTCACTCAGTGGAAGAAAAGTGTATTTTGCCTCACTGTCAAGTCTCATGTCATTGACATCCTGTCTTTTTGTTTAGATTTTGGAGGCGTTTGCTGCAGAGGACGAGCACTTTGTAAGGAATTGCGAAAGACTCCTATCCCTAAGCAGTGCTGTGGCCACCATGCCCCAGTATGAATTCCGGCAGATCTGTGACACTAAGCTGGAAAGCATTAGCAGGAGGCTCATGAACTATCAAGAGGTACAACACTACTAGTTATTGGTGAAATCTTGAGACAATACTTCATTGTGTTAAGTGAGTCCTAGTATTCTTTATTAATGAATCCAAACTGTTTCCAAGGTGGGTGTCCTGGAGGCCTGAGAGCAGCTCTGCAAGTTACTGGAATTGCAAGTTTTGAGTGAAAAATACTTTGTCTATAAATCACTCCTTTCTGTTTGTCAGAGTTGTGAGTTAAAACATATTATTGCAGGTTCATTTCCACTGTATTAATGAATAAATATGATGACAGATTGATGCCTGTCTTGTTTAACTTGAACATGTGTATCATGGTGTAAACAAATGAAGTATGTATGCTTTTCATGTGCAGTTACCTGAGCTGCTTGAAAAGAGAGTGCTAGGAGGTATAGCTAATTGCTTTCCTATGTTGTTTTATGAGCTTTTTTAAAATGTTATTCCAGCTGCAGCAGAAATCTGAATTCTGGAATAGGAGGCAGGAAAAGAACTGTCTATATTGAATCGTATTTTTTTTGAAAGTTAAGTAGCACACACCTCTACTTTATTTCTCCCAGTTTGCAGATGAATTGAAAACAAAAGTGAACCCAGCCTTCAAACAAGCTGTTACGGAACCACATTCCCTCAGCAGCATGGATTTCTGCCCCACCAACTGTCATATTAATCTCATGGAGGTATCATACCCTAAAAGCACTACCTCAGCAGGGAGATCGTTCAGTATTCGCATTGGACGGAAACCTTCTATTATTGGTCTTGATCCAGAACAAGGTGATAATTAACTGCCAAGTTATACTGATTTTATCTGTACAAAAAGTTGTGTTTTTCCACTGCTCAGCAAGGTCAAATGTAAGTTCCAAGGAAACATAGTCTTGCCAGTACCCTTTCTTCCTCCTTAAAATTTTATAGTTAAATAGCAGCCTTCTTGTGTTGTGAAATAGTAATGTCTTTAAGCACAGGTAGGCTTCAGGTCAGATGTTTTTGCTTGCTAAGCAGTATTGGCATCTCCTAGTAGTTACGTGTCTGGGGCTGCAGTTCTCTTAGGGGAGGTGACTTGCTGAGTCAAAGTGAGCAGGGACCGATGGCAGTGCTGGTGCTTCATTCAGGGAGACAACTGCAGTCAATCACATTCTAGAGCTGCTTTCTTACTGTCATTACTGAGTACATTCCATGCACTGGGTTGAAAGTCTCTACTCTGTCAGGGGATCTGTTTTCTGATAAATGGCTCCTGTGCAGCATTTCTCCTACCATCTGGTTGTTTGAGTTCCATTGTTTCTTTATCATGATCTCACCTGACATGCTTCTGATTCATTGCCTTGTGAAGGTCACAGTGCAGGAATGTTTGGAAGAGGGAAGTATAGACTAACCAACCTTCTGACTAATGGCATTAACTATTCAAATTGAAGTCTGTAAAGGAGCCCTGCTTGCTTGGGCAACAGTATTTTTTATGTGAGCTAAGGTGGTTAGCAAAGTACTGCAGCAAAACTGTCAGCATTTCTAAATGAAAAAGAATTAATTTATCTTCTGTAAGGACAAAAACCTATTTCTTTATGTGTTTGTGTGTGTGTAAGTGTAAATGCCTGTAGACCTGGAATAATAACACAGACCAACTTCTGAGAAGCCAAATTAATTAAGTTTTCAACGAGTGCTTTTGAAGAGTTTCTATGTTCTCTGTATGAGTATATGTGTGGGCAGGTGTATTTACTTCCATAATTTAATCAGTTTCTGAACTGCAGTAAATTCAAAACATGTAGTTGGCATAAAAAACCCCACCTTCTTTTTTTTTTTTCAGAATGATTTTGTCATAGAAAGTAATTATATAAAATAGTTCTGCAAAATTTTAAGTTTTTCCTGTTAAAATTCCACCTATTCTAAATGATCATCATTGGGATGCAGTGGGGTAAGTCGAGAGAGCCATACTAATTAGATCATTTAATGTTTAGTAGGTACCATAAATCCAGTCTCATATACTCAACATTGCATCACCACTATGGCTGCACCGTCCTGGAGATGTCCAGCCCCAGAAGATGGAGATCCTTATGGTAGCTTTGGCCAGCAGAATGGAGGAACAATTCAGGAAGAAAGGGGACTAAGTTTTCTGCTGAAACAGGAAGATTGGGAGATGCAGGACTCCTACTTGCACCTTTTTAACAAACTTGACGTTGCAGTGAAGGAAATGAAGCAGTATGTCATTCAGATAAATAAGTGAGTACAAAATCCTGTATGCACTGCAGAAAGAAATAGTTACAACTATTGAGGCTTTAACCTCAGAAGACACATTGTGCTGTCTGCCCCAGCTCTCAGCCTCTGAACTTGCCTGCTCACACCTGCCCTTGCATGACAGGTCCTCGCTGGTTGTGTCAAATCCACTCCTGTGCAGACCCACCAGTGTATGTATTACTGTCCTTTGTTTCTAAAAGTCTAGCTGAATTTGACAGCTTACTATATATTATTTACTGTGTATTCCAAAATAAGAATCTATTTCATGTGCAGAAAGAGCAGTTTTGGAATCCCATAGGCCTTACCCTTGAGATTTTGCCTGTCATAAGGCAGACTAAGCAAAACTTGTGATTGCAGGCCAGTTTCTCTATGGAACCTATGGTTTCCTTTCCTCTCTTTGTCTTTCTCTTTTTATCATCACAGATCCCCTAGTGGCAGTAATGAAAGACTGAGTATTGTGTCTGTTGTTTGTACATAAGAGACAAGGTTTTGGTAGCAGGGGCAGCAGGGATGAGCTATGTGGGAGGAGGCCACACGATGCCCTAAGCTGATGACAGCCACATCCAGGAATCCCAGGAATGAAAAGAACAGCCCATTGTGCACTGTCATGGTTTGAGCCCAGCTGGCAGCTCAGCCCCGCACAGCCGCTCGCTCAGGCCCTGCCAGAGGCATTGGGAATGGTGTCGGAAGAGTAAAAATGAGAAAACTTGTAGCTTGAAATAAAGACAGTTCAACAGGTGAAGCAAAAGCTGTACACATGCAAAACAAAGCAAAACCAGGGATTCATTCACTGCTTCCCGTGGGCAAGCAGTTGTTGAGCCACCTTCAGGAGAGCAGGACCCCCATCCTGCAGAATAGTGACTTGGGAAGACAAGCACCATTACTCCAAATATCCCCCTCTTCCTCCTTCTCCCTTGACTTTATATTCTGAGCATGGTGTCACATGATTTGGAAATATCCCTTGGGTCACTTGGGGTCACCTGTCCTGG
Source organism: Acanthiza pusilla (assembly GCA_036630365.1). Lineage (NCBI taxonomy): Eukaryota > Metazoa > Chordata > Aves > Passeriformes > Acanthizidae > Acanthiza > Acanthiza pusilla. Next base: position 16,806,955 of record JAXCHO010000050.1, read on the forward strand.
CTGTGTCTCCTCCCAACTTCCCACACACCCCAGCTCTCTCCCAAGCATGGCCGTACAAGTGGCAGAAAAGGCCTTGGTTCTGTGTAATCTCAGCAATAACATCTCTGTGTTATCAGCCCTGTGTTTAGCACACATCCACAGCGGTCTCATACTAGCCAATGGAAAAAAAATTATCCTGTCCAAAACAAACACATGACCAAAACTTCATCTGACTGGAAAGCACATGGAGCCTTGGCTCCAACACATACCTATGGAAGGGTGGTAGCTGTTGGGTAGAGCCACACAGCTGTTGGGTAGAGCTGAGGAGGAGAAATCAGTATCTTGGATGAAGAAAGTATGGGCTTTCAGGCCACCATGGTTACAGTGATTAAGGTACACCTTATAGAAGTAGGGTACCTGTGGAAACAGGACCTTTTGGGACCTGGGATTCATGGGAATCCCCTGAAATTTAACAAGAGCCAGTGCAAGGTACTGCACCTGGTTGGGGCAGTACAGGCTGGGGAATAAAGGGACTGAAAGCAGCTGTGCCAAGAAGGACTTGGGAGTGCTGGTGGATGAGAGGCTGGGCATGCCCCAGCAATGTGCACTGGCAGCAGCATCATTCAGTCCTGGGCCAGCCGTGTCCTGGGCTTGTCCCCACAGTGTGGGCAGCAGGTGAAGCCAGGGAGGAATCTGCCCCTCTGCCCTGCTCAGGGGAGACCCTACCTGCAGAGCTGCCTGCAGTTCTGGGGTGCCCAGGATCGATGTGGAGCTGCTGAAGAGAGTCCAGAGGAGGCCACGGAGACGATCAGAGGGATGGAGCAGCTCTGCTGTGAGAAGAGGCTGAGAGAATTGGGATTGTTCAGCTGGAGAAGAGGCAGCTTTGGGGTGGACCTGCTTGTAGCCTTTCAATATCTGAAGGGAGCCTTCAAGAAAGATGGAGAGAGACTCTTTACAAGGGCCAGGAGTGACAGCACAGGGGGGAATGGCTTCAAACTGAGAGTACGCTCCCATCAGATGGTAGGAGGTAGTGTATGCAAAGTGCTCGCCCAGTTGGCTCTGATTTCGCACAGCTGGATTTAGCCTTAGCCATGAGACTTCATATGTGGGACTGAGCTGTGTGTTGTACTTCCGCAGACTTCTGTCCACCATAACAGAACCTACAGAAGGTGGTGCCTGTGAGCTGCCATCCACTGAGGAGACATCTTCACCTTCACTGGGAGCAGAGGAGAGTGATCCTGACAAAGCTGAGCATGGTGGAATCAAGAAGGTCTGTTTCAAAGTTTCTGAGGAGGACCAGGAAGACTCTGGACATGACACAATGAGTTTCAGAGACTCCTACAGGTTAGTCTGAAGATTGTGCTACTTTTACCTTACTAATACAGTGTTTCAAAGTTCAAATTCCAGTATGGATTCAACAAGCAGGTTGTTTTCCAGTCAGTCAATTTTCTAGTATTCACTTAGTAAACTATTCACTTTACTGAAGTATTTGTTGCATTTATTACCATGGAGACATACACAGCAAAAATAATGCCAAAATACTAAAGTTTTTAGAAAACTGGATAAAATTAAATAAATAGATCTAATGTGACTTTCTATATCCTTTAGCTAGAAACTACAGAAGTCCAGCAGAATTCTCAGACTGCTTGGTCTGATAATAGCTTGGTCTTATAATAGAACCATTCAGTTCTGCAACCAATTTTCCCAAAAGTCTAAGACAGTGAGAAATAGAAATGGACATTAAGTTTTTTATTTTTAATGGGCCTTTGAAACCACAAACGCAAATGTTAATTAAGGTGTCTCAAAATCTTTTTGGGACATGATTGACTGCTGATTCTCCAGGAATATTTGCTACCAAAGGAAATCTCGCTCCAAATGTCTATTTTGCAGGGAAACATTTGGAAACTCAGCTTCAGAATAAGTGGAATACCAAATTGTGGCCATGTCTGACCACTGCAATTTAGCATCCTTATTAGGCCATTTTGACATCTCTAGTAAGACCCTAGAGCTGGGAGGATTACAGGGACCTGAATGAATTCTGTGTCTTTGTAACTTTGCCACTGCAGTCCTGACGCTTTATTCGCTGTTGTTGGGCACCTGGAGCAGTAGCAATAGGTGCCCCCCATGCATGACTGCAGAATGGCAGAAGGGGAGCAGCTTGTGTTGGAAGGAGTCTCTGAGCCTGCACAGTCCAGTCCCTTGCTCAGGACAGGGCCAGGAAGATTGGTTGCTTGGGGTCTTGTCCAGCTGAATGTTGATCACCTCAAAGGACAGCAAACGCAGTCAATAAAGAAACAGAACAAGCACTTCAATGCTGAGATCTGGGGCAACTTTTTGTTGTGTGAGATTTCAATCTGCACGTGTGCTCTGGAGCTTTCTGAGTGAAACATGCTGTACTTCTTTCACTGTTAATAGGATATCTCTGTTTAGTTTAAATTTCCGTAATTGAGGCAAATCAATTCTGGGTAACAAAGTGACAGCACAAACAGTCTCTCTGGGTTTGTCACTTGTTCCAGAATTCTACACATAAATTTAAGATGAGAAACATTATTCTGTCTTGTCTTTATTAGACAGAGGCAGAGAATTAAGCATATATTGCAGATAATAGTTACTCAAAGGGGAGTGTGTTTTTATGGGTTTTGATTTAAAAGGACATTGATTAGCTACAAACCCAAGCAAACTGCAGACAAGAAAATACCTTGTTTGCAATAGCCATACTTCTTTCTCTGGGATCATTTGGAGGTGTAATTCATAAGGGTTTGTACTGCAGAGTAGTTGCCAGAAGTATTGCTCTTCTTGAGAAAAACCAGATTTCTTTGATACTAGATTTAAAAAAGAACAGCAAGAACTCCAATTAGGGTTCTTTCAGTTGCTCTTATATTTTTCTCTCACCTCAGTTAAAAAATTAAATCAGAGGCAGAGGCAGTAGAGAATATTCTAAGCTTTGTTTTGGGCTTGTACCATTAAAACCCCTGTCACTTCATTGGAAGGGGACAGCCTGAGATCCACAGTCTTTTTTATTCCTTTTATTAAGTTATAGTTAAAGTGAACTTCAAGGAGAGGAGATTCACACTAGAATTTTCGAGGTGTGCATGAGCCAAGACTGGTGTGAAGCTGACTGTCGTGACTCCCCTGCTTCCTGAAAGGATCTGCAGACCCTGATTTTCTGATGGCGTAGATTACTTAAATTTTCTCTTCTACCTCCAGTATCTGTGCTACTGCAGCCTCCCTAAATGCTAGATTTGGATGCTGTAATATTCTGAGAATTGGCAGCAAACATTTAGTGGAGATCCAGTCTCATATATTTTAGTTATTTCTTCCCTACTCAATGCCCATCAAGCAAATTTAATGAGGCGGCCCAGCCGAGGACCATGGTGTGACATCTGTTTTCATTATCTACAGAAGCAGGGTGATCTACTAAGCATTCAGCATTAACTACAAATAGAAAAAGGCATCCTGTGGCAGTCCAGCTCCAGAGTCCTTGCTCAGTGGCTGTTCTGCACATCATTACAGTAATTTCATTTTCACAGAATTAGGTTTGGGGAGGCAGTGCTAATAAAGGCAGAACATCAGAGTGTCAGGGGCTGGGTGCAGGGGCAGCTTTGATTCACTCTGCTCTTTGCTTTTCTCTGCAGTGAGTGTAACAGTAACCGCGACTCCGTGTTGTCCTACACCAGCGTGAGGAGCAACAGCTCTTACCTGGGCAGTGATGAGATGGGATCAGGTGAGTGAGTGTGTGCACAGAGCACAGGCAGCCTGCTCATGCCTGGCCCTCACTAGTGCTGAGAAGTCTTTGCTTATTATAAGCACTTGCATACTTCATTTGCACAGTTAGTCTCTTCAAAACTCATCACAAGAATTTTTCTATTAAACCACAGTAAATTTGGAACATGGGAGAGGTATTAGGCAGGGATAAGTTACTTTAGTTACTGGATACTTGCATTATATGAAAATAATGAGCATTTTGATCTAAGAGTTGGAGATAATGCAGCAATCATTATTTACTTCACACCAGTGTGAAGGTGTGCCCATGCCTCATCCCAGATTATGTTTGCAAGTTAAAAGCTTTTCATTTCTCCTTTATTAGGAGATGAGCTTCCCAATGATATGAGGATACCTTTAGACAAGCAAGACAAACTTCATGGCTGTCTGGAACACCTTTTTAACCAGGTACGTAACACATTATTCTTACACTGAGTTGCTTTCTCTTTATCAATGCCAATCAAGAAAATGGAAGTACTAAGTTGTGTTAAAAATCATATTTTGAGGAAAGCATACTATTGAGATTTTGGTGTAAGCAAGTACATTATACGACAGTTTCAGGAATCACTTTTGACTGCATTATTCAAGTTGCCTCACGTAATTTAAGCAAGGCTGACCTGCCTTACCTGAGGCATGAGACTAAAGGAAAAAAGCATTCATGAAAAAAGAAAATAAGAACAAATTTCTAATACTTTGTTTGATGTAAATGGATCACATTTGCAGATTTCAGGAGGCTCTCACAAGTTTCGCCTGCAGATGTGTTTATAAAGTGTAACAAAGAGAGTGTTTTGGTATTCTCTTACCTCATCAGCTTGCAGATTGTTGTGCAAAATGCTGTTATGAAATGTGAAAGGCCCTTGAGGCCAGTTCATGGCTACAAAGTCTGACTGCTGTGCATCAGTCGTTCCAAAATACAAATAGGGTAATGGCAGTTTCCTTCAAGTGTTCTGTTCAGATTTTCTTCTGAAAGTCTTACTGACACCAGTCGGTAACATTCCAATTGTAGGTTGATGCAATCAACGCACTTCTAAAAGGACCAGGAATAACTAAAGCCTTTGAGGAAACCAAGCACTTTCCCATGGACCACGGTTTGCAAGGTAAAGAAATAGATTGACTGGATTTAATAATGTGATTTCCAAGTCTTAAGAGCTTAATATGAATGCATATATGCCATAGCCACAGAGTTCCTTAATTTTGCAGTCTACCCAGTCATGCATTAGGCAGGTACTATGTCTGACCACTGTAATTGTGGATCTCTAAGAGGTCATTTTCATGGGAATTCCTCCTGAAACACACAGAGGCCTCTTTTGTTACATGCTGCTCAATTCTTGCCTCTCTTTAACAAGTCTTCAAATCCCCACTTTGATGTGAACATATCTCAAAAGGTACAAAGTAGGGATGGGTCAGATTCAAGGTGAAGGAGTGCTCTGATAAGCTGATGAGGGGCTGACCACTCCAAAGCACCAAAAGGTTCTGCCTTAGTTTGCTTAATGACTTACTCTGCTTTTCTTCAGATGGATGATTGCCAGAGTAAACTCATCCTCACATAAATAACCTATTTTGAAAACTGGTTCCCACAGAGAGCAAACAGATGATACCATGTTTTCTTTTTCCTCAGGGAGTGTGATGACTCTTTGGTCTTAATGGTTTTGGGGCTCAGGATGTGGTATCTTCTCTCCCTGAAATACACAGGATTTTACTTTCTAAATATTTGCTGCATTTTCTTTCCCCAAAACTGAAATGTTTCCTACTATTCTGCTGTACCTCAGGTGCTGAAGGAGGCGAAAGCTCCGGCCTCTCACAGGCTCTGGTTTTTAGTTATGGTGGCAAACTCTAGGACTAGAGATCTTTTCCTCCTTTTTTCTTGCTTGACTCTAGACATAACTCCTGTGAAGTTCTGTTATATGAACTTACCTCTACAAACATATTCACATTGGTGTAGAATGTTAGTCTTTCCATACACTGTTTGAATGAAGGGAAGAAATAACAGACATTCTTTTATTTTATTTTGCTTAAACAGAATGTCATTTATTAAAAGCAGATTAATTACCCTGAGAGAGTCTTTTAGTTAACTGATGATTCCACACTCATCACACTGAGGAACAGACAAGCCCTGCTTACATTCAGCTGGAATCCTGGACCACGGTGTCTGTTTAATAGCTACCATAGACACCTTTTGGTGATGGGTGGACATTGGAATGCTCTTCTGTTCCTGTCCAGGAGCAGTTATTTGGTATAGTTTTTTCAGTGTTTCTCTATCTGCTTATGCATTTTATCACCAACAGGGGGGTGTCTGGCTTAACTACATAGCTAAGTCATGGAGAATAAATTTTCTACTCTATAATTAAATAGCTAGCTTCCATCAGGTGAAAGAAAGCAGGATATTTCAGAACTTCTCATCAGTATTGTGGGATGTGACAGTTGCAGCCAAAAAGTTGATCTGATTCTCTAGATCTACCCCATATAGCTGCCAGCAGGTCATTAAAGGCAGAGGAAACAAAAGGAGTTCTTTGTCTAGTGAGTGGAGCAGAGCTCCCTGCACTGTGCATGTCAACCAGGCTCACAATCCTGAAAGCAATGCACAGAGAATGCTGATAATGGGACTATGGGAATAGTCTTTTGCCTTATTAGGTCTATCTAAGGACCTTTTGAATTCCCAATTACTGCTATTGGTGCTGTGTCGATGCTTTCGTCTGTATTCACATTATAACTCCTAAGCCGCTCTTCGTTATGTAGCATTTCCTAAATGGCTAACACACTCCATGTTTTCTAGAATTTAAACAGAAGGAAGAAACCACAGTTAGGTGTCGGAATAATATTCAAGCTAGCATTCAGGAAGATCCATGGAACCTTCCACTGCGCATCAAGAGCCTCATTGACATCATACAGAAACATGTGGAAGGTCTGTAATAAGGAAACATTTGTTACTGGCTTCAGGGAGAAGACATCTTAATCAAGTCTAGCAGTTGATTTCATAATTTTAACTCAGTGTGTAATAAGGCTGTCTGGGTCCTGGAGTGGACCAGGTAGAGCAGTTTATGGTTTGCAGAGTCCTGGTGCTTTATGGTAAAATTGCACCCGTGCAGCAATTCCAAAGAACTTTCCCCCCTTATTTTACTTCGTCAGCCTATTCAGATTGATGTTAGGCTTATCTATCTCCCTGGGCTTTTTAAATCCTTTTAGAAAATGAAGAGAGAGATGCTTGGTATATTGTGAACTGTGATATGAATGCTAATCAGATATTACAACACCCTAAACCACTGCAGTCTGGTTGAACTGAAGCAGATGAAATTGGTGTTTAGAGATGAGCACGAAGCACTGGATGGAAATCACCTCCTTAGGGATTCATCTGCAAGTGTGATTTGCTTCCAGTAATTCATGTTAGATAGCAGATCATGTAGCCAGTAAAATTCCTGGCTTTACACTTTGTTTTTTTCATCACGAACATGTCATCCAAACAAGTGAGGGCTGCCAGAGGAAACAGACATGGCCATGCGGGGCCAGGGGCTGCGCAGGAATGAGGAAACTGTTCACCAGATTCAATCACACCTACCTTGGTATTATGTTAACCACAGCATTTCTTCACTGTTTTAGATGGGAAGAATCAGCTGCTTTTGGCCTTGTTAAAATGCACAGGTAAGGGATTTTCATTTGTTACAAAACAATAATATACATACAGAAGTCCCTGACAGTTTCGTGCGCATACATGAGCGTACATCAGAATGTGATGTGTTTCCTAACATTTGGGATGTTTTCCCCTGGCATTTTGTGCAGAGATTTCTCCTGCTCTGTGTCTAGGCCAACCTTTCCATGGGTCTGACATATTTTCTTTAGTTTACTAAAGTAAGTTCACTGTAGCCTGCATGTGTTACCTGGTTGGTGGTTGTTTCATCAGCACTGGGGTTTTTTTTCCTGTCTTCATTTTTCCGTTTGTACAACTCACCTTCCCAGATGGCCTTTACTGCTTCCTGCCTGTGGTGAGAACATGCAGCAAAAATGAGATCTATTGCACAAAGATCTCTGAGCCCATGGACTCTGTCATCTTTCCAAACAGAGCAGGCATTTGGGGAGTTAGGATTATCTATACTGAAATTACAGCCACGAACAAATGAAGACCTTAAATGTGCAAGGAGCACCCAAAACCACTGGGGACATCAGGAACCTGTTACCATGCACCGAACACTGTGCTTGCAGAGCAAGGGGCAGGTTTACAAGGAGCCAGTGTGCAGTCTTTTTGTAATTGTAGCGCTTATTTGGTGCCTTTTGTTTGAAAATGAGGCAATACATAATTGGAATAGGGCGTCATTGTTTCACTGTGCTAGACTTGATTCTCAAATCTTCACAGAATGAAGATCAGAGATTTGTATGGCTCTAACTTAGCTCTCGGCTCCTGCCAGTGCTGCTCTGTGAGTCTGTCCAAACCAGGCTGTGTGCCAGTCTGCTGACCATAAAGGCTGGTTTCACTGATAGCAGATGTAATGTCTCCCAAAGTGTCTTTCTGTGTGTGCCCCGTCTCCTGCAGCATTTCCACAAACAGCTGCTGGAAAGAAGGATGGTTGCCCTTGAGCTGAGGATATGGCCCAGGGCCTGGAGCATGTTAGTCAATCTATTGTGTTCAGTGCTTATAAAAGTAATCTAGACCTTCAAAGCCTCTGGGTGAAGTCTTCAGCTTCTTTCCCTAGGGAACAGTGCCTTGCCTATGAGAGGCTGCTGCAGCACTGCAGAGCCTGCTGGAGGAGCTGACGGTGCCTGGGAAATAACTTCACTTATTTATGGGCCTCTCTGGCCTGCAATCCCCTTGGGCATGACAAGGTTGATTTGACCAGCATGTGGGTGCCTGCCAGGCACACTGGAAGCAAAATTAATGCAGGGGAAATTATCCCAAGAAACAAACCAATTGGTACTGTATGGATGGGCCCAGTCAATGCATTAGGCGTATGGGAAGCCCACAAAATCCAGATGGATGGAAGAAGGTTAATCTCTAATGGCCCAGGAAAGAAGTAATGGCAGAGACCTTCTTTCAATGATTCTCTTGCTTCTGTAAACATAAAAAGAAGGGAATCAGTCCAGCTAGGGCTGCAACTAAGGAGTTAGTTACTTTCCATTAGTTAGTTTCTTTCCAGTCAGAAGGAGCATGCAGATGGCAGAGGGAGTAATGAACAGTCAATTGGACTAGAAAGTTTTGCAACAAACATGTGCCAGCTGTGCATCTTTGTCTATCCACCCAGGTCACACAGCAAGGAGAGGTTATCTGTTAAGTCAGTGCAAAGCTATAGCAGAAGCCAAACATCATGTGCACACACACACACACAAGCTGCTTTGTTGGCACTGAGAAGGACGATGAGTATGTTCATGACTTCTTTATGCTTCACTCCCCTTCTCTGACAGATACTGAGCTACAGCTAAGACGTGATTCCATCTTCTGTCAGTCTCTTGTGGCTGCCATTTGCACCTTTTCAGAGCAGTTACTGGCTGCTCTCAACTATCGATACAACAACAATGGGGAATACGAAGAGAGCAGCAGAGATGCCAGCAGAAAATGGCTGGAACAGATAGCAGCCACTGGAGTTTTAGTGAACTACCAGTCTCTTCTCTCCCCCACCGTGGTAAGATGAAGAGTTGGGTATCCTTTGGTCTGCTTACATTTGCCTGTGTGATTCACAGCACAGCCAGAGCCCTTCATTCTAGCAGCATATTCAGACTCTCACTACAGCAGACTCTGGAGATTTCTGCTGCTGATGACCAAGTGCCCATATTCCTTATCTGGTCATACTCATCTCCTCACAAATACTGGACCCATTGTCACACTAGAACACTATAGAAAACAGTCCGTCTTCACATTTGGAACGATGCTGCTGCATTTAGAGAGGCTTTAGTTCCCAGCTGTTGGTGGCATGAGTGTCCCCTGCCATCTCCTGGTGAGGACACACCTCCCAAACGGGCAAGAAAGTTCTGAGTATTGCAGGAGTCAGATGGACTGCAGTCTCTCTCTCATGTCTGTGGTGCTGGGGCTTGAACTAGGGGGGCTGTGCTTGTGTAGTTCATCTGCACCTAATGAACAGATGACCCACAGCTACAGGAGATCAGCTACCATAACTGTAAAAATGCTAAGAAAAGAGAGGCATGAAACAAGATACGTAACTCTGACATTACAGAGAAGGGCAATTTTTTTTCACTTTGCAGATATTGCAGATTGAGTGTGTAGATTTTTTAAAAAATAAAATCCGAACTGTCTGTGCATGTGACTACTATTTGTTTGCATTGCATAGAATGTATCAATATTTATTTTGCAGTAACTGATCAGCCGTTCTTCACATTTGTAGGTACAAAGTTTGGAGAAAGAGATCCCTTCAAACTTACTCAGTCCTTAAACCTCTCTACTCTGTGAATCACACCAAGTGGCATCTAACAAAGAGTGGTTAAAGTTGTATCACACAGTTAAAGAGCTTTTAGTAATTACCTGGCTGGGATGGAGCTAATGGAGAGCTCTGCACTCTGCTTTAGGTTTCCTGAACCAAAACATGCCCATAACAGCAGTACCTTCCTGCCACTTATCTTCTGGCAGATAATAACCTATTTGTATCTGTTGTCTTCCTCTACAGAGGGAGGAACGCACCATGCTGGAAGACATCCAGGTCACTCTGGCTGAACTAGACAAAGTTGCCTTTTTTTTCAAGCAGCTGGATGAAAGTCTTGTAGCAAGTGAGTGTTCTCTGTTTCTTTGAGGCACCGTTTCTTTGGTATGTTCTGTGGATTAATATCTTCTATGATTATAAATCTAAGAGACCATGCCACACCTGGAGAGCACTAGGTGAAGCACTGTTGTGTTCCCTCAGCTTCCACTGCAAGCACACAGCGCGTAAAGCAGGACTGCCGTGGTGGAGCGGTGGTGCATGTTCTGTGCTCAGTAGCTGTGGCCTGTGCCTGTGTACCTTTGTACAGGGGGAGGAAACATGGCAGATAATTAGCATCACATTCCCTGTGGTGAATTCCCAGCTTTTCAGTGTCCAGTGTCTTACCCTGCCAGACCTCTCTTCATGTTTACTGTCTGTGAAATGCCATGAAACAACATGGGATTTTAATTATTAACCTTATTTATTGTCTTTGCATCAAACATCATACTAGGTCACACTAGCTGTGATCTTTTAAGTATAATATTTCAGAACCTGCATTCTCTCCATAAAGGCTTTTCCTTATTCACTTTATGGTGGAGATGTGATATGTCATTAGGTAATCTAACAAACTGAGATAGCAGTGGTTCCACAATTCTCCTGCTGTGGTAAAGCAGCAAGTGTTTTATCTTTATTTCTCCAGATACTCATGTCTTCTACCACATTGAAGGAAGTCGTCAGGCCTTGAAGGTTATCTTCTATCTTGACAGCTACTACTTCTCCAAACTGCCTGCTCGGTTTCAGAATGGGGGAACCTTGAAACTGCACACAGTGCTCTTTACAAAAGGTAAAAAGCTATTAAAAAGTCTATAAAAAGCTTTATTGAGAAAAATAAGCTAACTACTTATTTTGAAAGATTAACAATAAAGAATGACCATGAAGCTCTTAAAAAACACAGCTGAGACGTACACACACACACTTAGAAAGCAGATATTTCTATTTTAGGAAGCCCTGGGGGAGTGCTAGACTTTAGAATGAGACATCGTCATGAGAACAAGATATGCTTGTTCTCATGACGATGAGAGGCTGTATGGTTGAGGCTTTTTTATGCCTCAACCATAGATATATTATGCCAGACTACATGGATAGCTTGTGTGGAATCAGGAGATGCAGCCAGGCTACAGAGAAACGTTTTAAAAAGCGAACACCGGGCAAGAAATTGACTTGATAAGCAAATATTTGCACCAAAAGACAACACAGGAGATTTCCTTCGAGGGACCATTAATGGGGAATAATTGCTATCAGAACTGCTTTCTGTGAAGCTCACCTTTATGGTACTACTTCTGTACTTCCATGCTGGCAAGGGCATTAAATTTTATGGAGTAACAGAATCAACCTTGACATGATCTAACAGTTGTCTACTGAGCATTGAGATGATACACAGATACATAAATGAATTTTAAAAAACCACTAATAACATAGGTTTAGTAAAGTGTTTTCTTCTTCAGCTCTGGAGAGTACAGAGGGGCAATCACAACCAGCTGGCTCATCTCTAGAAGAACTCCCACAGCAAATTAATGGTATTTCACTTGAAAAAGTGCAGCAATACTACCGTAAACTCAGGTATTTCGTACTTCTGCTTTGCCTTAAAAGACATTGAAAATTTCAGAGCACTCCTTGCTAAGGGCCTTAAAATTTAATGAAAAAGAGTTTCTGTTCCTGATGCGGTTTTTGTACAAATAGGACTTTTGGAGAGCCTCATTGTGTGGGAAACTTGCTAATTTTCTTCCAAGAGTTTAGCTTATTCAGAATGAATGCAAATTTGACCTCAGAATTTTGTGCAGAGCTAAAATTATGTTTTTCTTAATGGGGATTTGCAATATTTTAGTACAGACTGTAAATTACTGCAATCACAATGGCTCAATAAGAAAGCAGGTCTTCAAGTGCAAGAATTTTAGGATAGCTTTCTCAGCCGTTTTATACAATACGGCATACACACATACATGTGCTTGAAATGGGACAAACCCAACTGAGGTAGTACTTGTTGGCCTTTTTGCAGGACATTTTACCTAGAGAGATCAAACTTGCCCACAGATTCCAATACTACTGCAGTGAAGATTGACCAGGTATTGTTTCTGCATTTATTTCTGCAATAAATTCTCTCATAGAAGTATTATTTTAACATCTCTAAAATTCCAGTTGTAGGATACCTGAACGGCAGATCTGTACAAAACCCAAACAGCATTTAATAATGTAATCTACATTGTAAACAATCTGTGTGATTTGTGATAAAAATTTGTCTCAAGCCTAAGTAATTTTATTTTGCCACTTCCAAAGTTCATATATATTCGAAATAGTTATTGCTCCGGCAGTTACTCTCGTGTAGAATATTGTGCTTAGACACAGCATAAAGACTTGTAAACGTCTTTATAAGTTGGAATTGTTAATATGCTACTGACTGGTTTGGTATTGCTTTGTTTAGCTTATTCGCCCTATCAATGCAATGGATGAGCTTTGCAGGCTGATGAAGTCTTGCATTAGTACAAAAGCAACGCAGTCAGGATGTTCCAGCAGTGCCACGTCAGGAGCTGGCCTGCTGCCCATCTCCTCTGAGCTCTGTTACCGCCTGGGAGCCTGTCAGGTCACCATGTGTGCCACTGGGATGCAGAGGTGAGGGTTCAACCTGTGTGCTATTGCTTCTGTCCTTTCTAGAGATGGGATTCTATTCAAAGCAAAATAAGGTTAATTTGAAGGGAATGTAATAAGACTTAAATCTGCTGACATCTTTACTTCAGGGTAGGTTGTAGTTTTTAACACTTTTGTTAATAAGTAGTATTGACACAAAAGTTTTTGTGTTTCAATGCATCAACCAATGCAACTGATCAAGTGATCTCGTTGCATGGAACTCGCAGTGAGCATTGTCTTCAGTCACATACTGAAAATGTAGGAAGTTGCTCAAAAATAGCTTTAGAGTCTTGGTGTGCACACACATTGATTTTGAAACACACCACTGTTCCTCCAGTGTCTGAAAAGTAAAGATTAATTTGTGAATCCCTTTAAAATTAACCAAGGCAGAAGAGCAGTGACTCACAGCCTTGTAGTAATGATGCTGGAGACTCAAACAATTGCAGTATGCAGGTGCAACAAGACTGGAAATGCAAGACTGAGGTCATTTAATAGTTTCGTATGTAAGAAAATCTGAAAAAGTAAATAAAAGTAAATAGCTAAGAGAATTAATACTTAACAGGTAAGTGTCCTGCACATACCTATTCATAGTTTTTAAAATACAATCTGTTATTTCCTAACTCTTGTTCCCTCGTTCAGGAGTACGCTGAGTGTGTCCCTGGAGCAAGCAGCCGTACTGGCTCGCAGCCATGGGCTCCTGCCCAAGTGCATCATGCAAGCTACAGATATCATGCGAAAGCAGGTGAGTGTTTGGCTGTGTCTGCTGCATGCCACTGTCTGCATTGCAGTAACCTCATGGTACAAACACCAGTTTATTTTGGTGTGGCACTGTATTTTGTGCACTACAAACCTACATATCCAAACTTCTACTGATGTATGAATAACTACACCTGTGTGTGACAGGAGCAAGTTAACTTTTGCATGTACAGTTCCTACAGCAATTCAAATCTATGCCTCAGTGTATATTAAGTGTATGCCTTGATGGTTAGAAAAGAGAGGCTGTGCAGCTTAAGACAATTTCTGTATAGAAAAAACCAAGTCTCAATCACTGTGTGAAATTACCTAGTGCTAGACAGCAGTGCTTGTAAAGTGCTTTGGGACTAATTTATCTTTCAAGTAAACACATATGATTAATGTATCCACCCAATGGATTCCAAATCTTCTAGATGAAGTTAATGGATTCTCAAATAGGAACCATACTCCCATTATATTATTTTCTCCCAAGGATCATTTGCTTTATCAATACTGTCAGTACCATAAGTTCTCTGTTTCCACAGGGACCACGGGTTGAAATCTCTGCCAAGAATCTGAAAGTGATGGACCAAATGCCACAGTGTGCACCTCGGTAGGTTATCGTGTATTATGCCTTTTCTCTGAGTGCTGGTTTTATGTTTCTGTAACAGTTGTGGAGCTCCTGCTATAATCAAAGATGACCTTAGTAGCAATACTGGAAAAAAAGAAACCCTGTTCTTTTTTCTCCCTGTACTAAACTAAATGTACTGTAGATTAATCATCTTTGCTGCTTACGATTTACAAATCACCAGCTTCAAAGGATTCTGCATTTTCTGAATCAAACACAGCTGATCTTTTTTGGACTGTTTCTATGAGTTGGCAAAGCTAGTGATGGACAGTCATCTCTGGAATGCTTAGAAAGAAAAATTCCTGAACAGCAAATTTGACTGCAGATATATAAAGATAATGTAGTAGTATGCTTACAAGAGTCTGATGGTTTAGTTCTGGCAGAGCAGGTTTTAGAGCAAGCACTTCCAGTCAGAATAAGCACACAGTAATGCAGCCCTAAGGAACCTCAGGGTTACATATAGGTTTGTCTAGAAGGCAGTTTTGAAAAGCACTGTACATTTGTGAATCCTATTGCCCCTAATGGGGGATACAGACATTCATCTCCCTACAGGAGAATAATACCTTTACTTTGAGAAAATTATCTTGGATCAGTTTCTTCCAATTTTGCCTCTCAGAGAGAAAAGAATGTTCCTTAATAAACTGTAACACAGCATTTTCCCACAATGCCAGTAACAATCTGTCACTGTTTAGATGACAAAATATATAGAATCTGTCTGTACAAAAACCAGTGAAACTTATGATTCTGCTGTTGTTAATGGCATTGCTTACACAAAGGCAAAACAGTTCTGGCCCACAAGAATCAGCATCAGAAACGGTCCAGCAAAATCTGTGCCATATCTTCAGACAGAACAGATGTGTTTGCTAGTGTCAGAGTGCTCCAAAGAGCCTATTAGTTCAGTGTCAAGAAGACTCCCTTAAATGCTGATACCTTATTCACCCATTAAGATTTCTAGTTAGTCTAAATTAGCCCCTCCTTTCATTTTTCTTTTCGCTCCAATCCACTGCTCAAAATGTTTATAGAAAATGATTTTAAACTTTAGAGACAGTGATGATGCTTCCTCTAACAGTCTCAGTTCATTTTCTCAGAGACGTTTAAGAGAGTAGAATTTTGCATTTATAACCTTATCCTTCTGTTGGATTGTAATTGCTATTTCAAAAACAAAACAATGGTGTTGGCTTCTGTGCCATGGCCGGGGCACCATTCAGCAGTGTTTTGGTAGTGTCGTTTTTTTGCCTTATTAATGGCCATGTTACTTTGGCTTCATTGTTATGGCCATAACGGCATGTTATGTTCAAAAGGAAACAACTTTAAAAACAAATCACAAGATGAGGCCTTTTTTTTTTGTGATTACACTCTAAATCACAATGATAAATTCCAGAACTATTTACTTGGATTATTTCAGGGAAATAAAGCTCAGGCATGTGTTCCTACTGGGTTCCATCATAATGTGAAATAAACGTGAGCAAAGTTAAAAGGCAAGTTGGTGAATTAATATTAACTCCCAGGATTATATTTCTTAGCACAAATCTGTAATAGCTTTCTTGAAAGAGAAGCTATAAAGACTTGAGTTTATTCAGATTTAAAGAATAAAAAGCCAAGGAAAAGCTCACAATGTCAGACATGAATGACAAGTCTACATGCACTTAGGTTTAACCACTGTTCTCAATTTGATAATCTTGCGAGTCAAAAAACTTCTCTGAAAAGATGATTATTAATTTCAGGATTTGTTCAAGCATGTTTACAAGCAGATATGGTCTTTCATGTGTTTGGTATCCCAGCCTGTATGGGGGGGGGGAGGTTTTTTGTACAGGAAAAGTGCTGAACTGGGTTTAAAACCAAAAGAAATAGAAAAAGAGAGAAGACTGTTGAAGACACAAACTGAGCCAAAATTAAGAGGAAGTGATGGAGAGTCTCAAATATTATTGTAAACAATGACTGTAAATACTTTAGTTAACAAATGGCTAGCGGCACTTCTAAATTTGCAGTTACTAAGATTAAAAACAGAAGAATTCTTGATATGTCATTACCTCTAAAGCTTGCAGAATGACAGAGGAGCTGCTGGCCCTCACACACGATTCCAGTAACTTTGTTGTTATCCACATGATCTTTAATTCCCTACTCTTCATCTGCACTAAAGGCTCTATAGGTTGTGCCAGCCGCCTACAGATGGGGATTTATAGACGTGAGAGGCACCTCTTGGCAGCCCCACGAGAGCACTCAGCTCTGAGCAGCCCTGGCCGAGGAGCCTGTGAACTTACCCCAATGGTGCTGCGGTGCTCTGGAGGAGAGGGACCTGCTGGCCCAGGCACCAGGAATCTGCCTTTGAACTCCTGTAGCCCATGCGGGATTTGTTTATTTGACTTACTGAAGAAATTCTTGAAACAAACACCACAGGCAAGAATGGATGCTGCTGCCATTTCCCAGATGCGCGGACGTGTGGTTTTACTGGTGACTTGTTTGTGCAACCACCTGAAAGTCGTGGACAGCAAGATACTGCCTGGTGTAGAAAATCCAGATGGACACATCTCTCTCCCCCTGTACTGCACCTGGCATCCATTTAGCTGCCAGCAGGATTTTGGTCAATGTCCTTTAGCAGTAGCTTCATAAACACCTCTTTTTTGTGAACTGACCTGCACTTTTGAGCAAAGAACAGTGCAATCTCTGGTTTATTCAAATAGGAACATACGAATTTCTTCTGGAGTAATTTTCCACTTCAGCCCAGTGAGAGAATCCCTCTATGCTGCAGAGTATACATTCCGTAATACTTCTTATCATTACTTCATTTTACTTTACCTTTCAGGTTTTTTATTAACTCTTTTTACTAATGCCCTCTGATTATGTACTCTGGAATACAGTGCTAGTGAAGAGGAGTGTAGGATTTTTAAGAAAACTTTACAAAGAAAAAATACAGTCTTATAATCTGATTATTTGAACAGATGTAGTTTTTAAAACAGGTCAGAAGAACTATACTTATTTATGTGGAATGGAATAATACGTGTTTTCAATCATGTTATTATATATACAAGATTAAAATAAAAATTATATTGTTTAAGATGGGACCAATATGCTGGCAGTTACACAGCTACTCCCAGTTTACTGAAAAAATCTACATTATTTAAAACCTTCAATATTTAAGTAGTCTTTAATACAGTTATTAAGATGTATTAGGGATGCTTTTAAGTTAAAACAGAAAAGGAATCGTGTATATAGTGTACTTTATTTTTTCTTGTTTGAAAAATCCTTCTCCATTCTGTCAGTATTACCCTAAGCACTATAGTTTTTTCCAAATTACTGGCTGAAACTAATCAAAGCATGTCAGCAGTCTCAGGACAGAAATAATGTTCTTTTGGAGTGAGTGCCTTAACATGACCATCCCTCCCTAATGTAGCAGGTGTACAGGAAATTCCCCATTCCTCTGTTTCTCTGCAGCCTCCTTTAAACCAGCTCACAGTGAGGAGACCCAGGAGTGCTTTGCAGTAATGTATATTTAAGAAAATAAAGGTTTGGGGGCTTTATTTGTGTTGTTGGGTTTTTCTTTTTTTTTTAAATGGGCTTAATTTTATTTTATTTTATTAACATCCAAAGCAACTCAAAAACTAAAATTGGATGTTTTCATTTTGACATGAAGGCCTCTTAAACTTTTCTAATCTTTTCAACAGAAAACTGCTTATGGCAAGTTGGGGGATGCAATTTGTTCTGAATCTTGTTTCTTAATTTTTTAACATTTATTTTCTTCTCTCACAGACTGAAATAATTTTGGGCAAGGAACTTATTTTTATCTCTTTTTTAACTGCTTGCTTTTAACTGTTTCCTCTGAGCTACAGCAACCTGTTGCAGGGAACTAGGACAGCCCATGGATTGCCAGCTGTGGGGTACAGGGTTTGGTACTGGGTGTCAGTTCTAGACTGCAGCCAGACAAGCAGATCACTATTTCAATGCACTTTTTGTTAATTTTGGAAAAGTTACTCTTACCATTTGCTATTTGAAGAAGAAATGGATGTTTCTTCACTGAATCCTCAATTTAAAATGTACTTAGTACTATAAGAACCATAGGAACACCCAAAAGTAAAAAAGAGCCTGTCAGGGGAGCCCTGGCTGTGTCCACATCAGCTGTGCTCTGCAGAACGGCCCTGGCCTGGCCAGGATCCTGGCCCACGCCGCAGCCTCTGCGAGCACGAGCGGTGCACACAAGGGTACCTAGGGGCATTGACTCTGTGCACTGTTTTACACTGAAATGTATATGTTCTTCTCACGGAAAACCTGCTAGAAGTTTTTATTATTAAAAGTTGGTTTATATTACACAGAGAGAAGGCATGATCTTATTTTCTGTTACACCCTTTAGTTCCTTAGCCCTGCATTGCTGAGCAGTGTTAAGTTCTGATATACTTGTACGGTGTGGGGAGGAGTCAGAAGTTTAAACAGTGAGGGGAAAGCTGGGTTTGATTTCAGCTCAAACTGGCAGTGTAGCACCGAACTCTTCCTGTTTGTGCAGTCCCCTAAAGCTGTGGAGGAGACGACAGGCTCCTGTTAAGGTAGAAAAGAAAAACTGGTTTAATGCTGTAAAATTGTGGGGTTTGAATCTAGTGCTGGGAAAGAACAGATTCAAGTGGAAAAAGAATAGGGCAATGCACAAAACAACCTGCAAGCAAAGAGAGATTAGGTCTGCAGAATTTCCAGGACTAAAAACAAAGTAAGAATCAGGCCTGGCACAACAGAACAAGTGCAGGTTTTGTAGATTTGGAACATCTGACATAGTGAAAGTGTGGAAAATGTGGAAAAAGTCAGGATGGAGAACATGGGAACTACAGCATCTTGATGATGAGGTGTGAAGGGTTGGGTGGCAGCTGCGAGTGGAATTTCTTACGTATGTGTCTTGTAACTGAGTTTGCTGAACATTTTCATTAACCACTGAAGCACAGATATTAGCAGGCTGGGGTGATGCTTATTTGGGAGACACTAATCTCGTGGAGGATCCACATAGAAAAAAACCCTGAAGGACTTTGAACACTGAAGGGGATGAAATTAATGGAATTAAATTTTCTGGTAAAAATATTAGCTCATGCACTTGAAGATTGAACAAAATATTTTGCTATATTTCTTGTTAATCGATAATAAAAGGACCATGTCATGGAGTTTGTCACAAGATGACACAGAGGCAATTTGATAGAATCATGAAAGCTCAGCCTGCACTAGGAGACAAATGGTCAGTTATGATGGAGAAGTAGTCAAGCCTCTCTGCTGTGGCCAAATAATTAAGTGAAAATGCAGTAGGTAAGTATTGAAGCAAACAGATGCCTTTATAAGAAAATAATAATGAGAAAGGTAAAGACAGTTCAGTCTAAACATAAATACAGCCCAAAGGAGAAAAAAGGGTACAAGTCATCAGGGATAAATATTGTCTGAAAGGTTTTCTTCCATCAGGCTCTGACAAAAAAAGTAGCTTGTACAAAGCAGGTTGTGAAGGCTGAAGCAGTGCCTGGTGCAGCAGGAGAGCATGCAAGCTGTCTCCAGTTCTGGTTAAGCTGGATTCTCTGAGGAGCTAAAAGGTGAGAAAGGTGAAGCTGGTAAGTGTAAAAAATGTAGGCTGACTTGTAAATGTTGCTAAAAGTCAACAAAATGACAGTACACTCCCTTAGGTGGAGTCCTGATCACCCTGTCCTGTTTTTGGAGGGCCTTTTGATTCCCCCAGTTCCTGACAATGGAGGTTAGCAGGTACAGAGGGTCTAGACTGAAAACCCCCAACAAAACCAGCCCTACTGTTGTAAGGCTCTGGGTCCTGGGTCAGATCCTGAGCAGATTGCCCAGACTCTCTATCCATTTCAAACTGGATTAGAAAAA
Source organism: Acanthiza pusilla (assembly GCA_036630365.1). NCBI lineage: Eukaryota > Metazoa > Chordata > Aves > Passeriformes > Acanthizidae > Acanthiza > Acanthiza pusilla. The sequence goes on from JAXCHO010000050.1 coordinate 16,827,193, forward strand.
AGTAGTAAACTTCCCGAATCTTACACTTCTAAACTGACCTAAACTGATTTTCCTGTTCCAGCGTGTCTCAATAAAGCTGTTCCTTTGCTTGAGGACACTCTTTCTTCAGCTTTCTCTGCCATTGCCAGCAGTGAAAGCAGAGACAGGGCCCTGGCTGGTGTGAAGAGCAGAGAGTTACCATGACTTTTCCAGTCTTCCTGGAGAAGCTGAGCTGCTGCTAAATAGAGCTGCTTTCACTGAGCTGCCAAAGCTCCTTGGAGCTCTTTAACAACCCCTTCTGGTTGTCATGATTCACTATTTGGAAAATACATCTCCTTGCCAAAATAATGACTCATTTTGTAAAATGTCAATTAATGCCCTGCAGAGTCTGAAAAAAAAAATAGGTCTGTTTTTAAATGAATTAGGACTAAAATTAGTAATTAATCTTTGAATCAAGTGATTATTTTCTTGCTCCTGCTTAAAATTAGACTTGGTTATTAAGCCCTTTGAAGGCAATGAGGACAGACTCATTATTTAACCAACTTCAAATTACTTATAAAATTACATGAATGACATATTTTCATCTTGAGAAAGTTAAAAATAATTAGTATGGCTTTATCACAGTTTTAATGTGCAAAAAACAAATTCACATTATTAGAGGTGCTTGAATACTTGTTTTTTGATGGAATTTATTGGCAAATTTTCACATGAAAGTTAATGTGGCTATCACATGAGTGCAATGCTTGTAGAGAGTGACTTGGCATGGATGCATCATTCATCTCTGATTCCATGTGAACTCAGTTTTGTTTTTTTTTTCAGGGAGTTTATTACAGTTTTCTGAAATAATAAGCAATTTTATAGCTGGTACTACACACAGTGTGTCTTGCTGCAAGAAATAAACCTTGAGCCTTATTTCTTCTTCCTACTCTGGTGTAGATTCCATAAATTCAGTGGAATCAGTGTTATAGAGTTGATTGCAAACCAGCAACATCGACAGGTTTGAGCATATAACTCAAAGAATTATTATTAGTTTAGGCATGAAATCCTATTGAAGCACCTTGAGAATCTGCACACAAGCAATATGCCCTGTGCTATACAAGAAGGTTTTTTTGCAGCACAGAAATAACTCAGTTTCATGGAAGTGTAGGTATTCTCTGACCTCTGAATCACCTGTGTTTCAAACTCAGCAATTTTTCCTCCTGACTTTCTGTATATACCCTTCTCATCAAGAAAGGTACTTGATGAGATGCTCTGGGTTTCTCCCTTCATCAAGTGAGTTTCCTTTAGTTTGGGTTTTTTTAACCACTAAAAGATGTCAAAAATACTATTTAGAATTTGCCTTAATAGCTGAGATCAGACTTAACAGAATCTGGTCTCAAAGTGATGAAAAAGACCCATAGGAAACCATATATTTCTAGCTTAATTCTTCATTAGTAGGTAAGTTTTATTAATGGATACTCATAAAATTGTAAAATACATTAAATCTCATGGAAATATCTGTATAAGCAGCAGTAAGGAAAACCCCTGCTTGATTTCAACAGTCTTTTTCAGATGTAAAATCAGGCAGGAGAAAAGATTATGTGACAAGTTGCTATGGCTTAAAAAACACAGTCCCACTCAGTATGTCTCTTTTTGATAAAGGCTGTAGTAAACTTCCCAGTTTCCAATTAGTAATGGAATTAAGGCTACAATTTCAGCATACCTGTGCATTAACAATCCATAGCAACTACAGCAGCTGTGTATTTACTGGCTGATAAGTAGCCTTATCTGTCTTTGCATGTAGAGAAATTAAATACAGAGAAGGTAACTTACCATATCAAGATAGAAAAGGAGAGAATAAGATTCCTCTTTTCCTCAGAAGGAAGCTCTTTCTGCTGGGCCAAGCCATGTGGCTTATGGCTTCCAGAAGGTTGCTTGTGATCAGCAGACAGGCCATGCATGCTTTTTATCCTCCCAGAATAAGCAAATTCTAGGTAACCATTAAAGCTGTGTAAGTTTTTTTCACAGTCAAAAATCTGCTTCTGGATTCATGATTAAGGAAACTCATGAAAGGACAGAGTCCCCTCTTCCAAATTAATACTGTGTTAGATATGAAACTGAAATTTCCATTCTCGGATTCTGAAAAATGGCAGGGGCTGCAGAATTAAAACTAAAAAAACCCCTATCAAGTAAAGAAATTTGCAGTATTGCTTTACAATTATGCTGCTTATATCTACAGCTGAAAGGAGAATGCATTAAGAGCAGTAGCCCAGGTTTGCAATGCTGTCTAGAGTAGGTGGAGCCCCTAAAGAAAGAAAAGATGTAGATACTCAGTTAGCGCCACTGTGGTAATTTGGCTGGTTTTGTCAACAGGACATTTCAAAGTCCATACAGCTATACACACACACACATGAAATAATAAGCTTTCCAAAAGATCAGCCCCTGTCATGATGATGCAGGTCAGTTGGTTGTAATTGGCCTAAACTGCTCCTCCCAGTGCTGTCCTTCACTGAAGTTGAATGACACTCAAACATGCAAAATTGCTTCTTGCCTCTGAAAGCCAGAGGCAATGAAGGGAATCACTCCCAGTCTCTCTCTCTTTCCAAACGAATTTTCCCACTTATTAATAGGAGAAATAAGCAAATAGGCCAGAAGTCACAGGAAATTATTTTCAGAAAGCAGTTTTTGATTGATACATCTGAATGAGCACTATTAAGGGTGATTATTAAAAATTAATTTCACTGTTTGTATCTTTTTGCACATTGTGTCCTTCGTGTGATTTGTTGTGTAATACTACTCCAGTAATATCACTTTTTTGCTCATCTGGACAGGACACAGATGATGGACCGCTGCAGAGACTCCCCATAACTACCCTCAAAAGTGTCCAGCCTCACTAGTTTTAGACAGACTAGCCCATAAAAATATTCAAATATACTGAGAGCTTCCATGTGTGTCCCAAAACTGATATACACAGTAAACTGCAATCTGCGTAAAAGTACAACAACCTTCAGAATGGATTTTAAAGACTGCACAACTGTTCACTCCCACTCCTTTCACATTATTACACCAGTATCACCTGAACATATTCAGAGTGCTATCACCTGTAATGGAAGCTGCTGCTAGTAGGTGCTGAAACAGGATGTCTTTTCCATACACTTCAATTACATTAAAGTGGCAGGATTTGGGATTGTCAAACTATTCTGTTACTGACTAGCCTTTAGATAGAGAGGATTTATTTCTAGTTTCTCATTTTAGCCTTGTGTTCCATCAAATTCACTACAGTTAGCGCTCAAAAGATTTGCATTTTGGAAGATTAACCAAGTCAGATGGTAAGGCTACATGCACAAATCTCTCTCTGACCAATCCCTTACCGTTCATCAGCTCTTGTAATTAAAAAAAGACTGAGAAAGATAAGAGTCTCTGAAAAAGCAGGGTTGAAAGGGATTTTAATAACTTCATTTTTTTCCTCTTTTCCACAAAACAGTGCAGAGCATGGGACAGCCAAAAGAAAGACTGAGACATTCTTTGTTTCATTCCCTGACTGAAAACACTGTAAGAAATGATTGTTTCACAAAACCATGCCAGGATGCATTATTTTCCCCTGGCATTTAAGCCAGCTTCTTCACAGGGGGAATGATCACTTGTTATTAAAAACACCACTAAAATATCAATAGCTAATCCTGCAGATGAATCCCATCAACAGTATCTAAGAAACTTTTGGTTAATTTTTTTGTAATGCATCTCCACGGATTCCTGCATTCAGCTCACCCTATATATAGCTGCTTCAGTCCTGCAGTAAGTCCTACAGCATGATTTAATGCGGTGCTGTAGAACAAAGATGAAAATATGCCAGACTGTAAAATAATAATTCGCTTTTTTTTCCTATTTATAGTTTCTTCATAATTTTCTGTCTTAAATGGAAGAGATTTTTAATAAATTACTGTCTTTGCAGAGCCACAAAACATCAATGGTTTATACATAGGACACCCATGTGGTTGATACATCTGGCAACATGGAAATCCTACTCTCTTACTTCGTCTTTCCCTAGACAGAACTTCTACAGAACCCAACAGATTTCCCTTCATTTCCTTTAGTTCCCTGAAAAATCTCTTCCTTTGATTCTAGGTACTGGTTTTCACAGCAGTCATGTATGCTTAAATGTGATGTCAAATGGGTGGGTTGCCTAAGAGCAAGGGTACATCTGTGCATGGAGAGTCAGTGGTCCAGCCTTGCAGTTCTGGCACGTCCTGGGCCAGGTTTGGCATTCATCCCATTTTCCTGTGAACTGATTCAACTCACTAACTCAGCAACAATCTCTTCATTCTTTTGCTGGCATGCTTTTTGCTCAGTTAGCAAGCTGAATGAGCTCACAGCAGGGTCCAGTGAATCACTACAAGGTGCTGGAGGAAAGCACACTGTCCTCTGAGCAGTAACGAACTGTTGTACTGCATTCTCCATAGGTGTAATTTCACTCTGAGATACGTCAGTAAAACCCTGTATTCACCATTCTGGAGCTCTGGACACAGACATACCTAAGTAAGGATTTTCCTGACGGCCAGCTGATGTGTACAGCCACAGGCACTACCATTACTATGGAGAAGGCTGCTGGCAGCCAAGGCTGTTACCATTGCCAGGGGCTTATGGTCTCCCTGGTGCAGCTCAGGACTCTGCAGCTGAACAAACAGCTCATGCCAGCACTCTCATCAGCTTCAGTGCAAAGCTGGAGGGCTCCGTTTATCCCCCCCTCCTTGAATGCTGTTTGGTAAGTGCGGGCTGAATTTGTGCAAAATTAACAGTGAACAGATGGGTAACACACACTGTCAGCTCCTCCAAAGGCACACTGAAAACTGCTGGTAACATCTATTATCTTTTGCATTGTGATCACAGCCTTCAGTTCTAAACCCCCGGGAGGGGAAGCTGACCGGAGACAAGGAAATGAGGGGGTTCAGCTAGATGAAGGACTCTGTGAAAAGATAGTAATGATTTCTTTTTCAGTAGAAGGGAACACTGTGTAGCCTACTATACATGATGGCTTTGTACTCTTAAGAGATTTAGAAAAGCAAAGGTTTGACAGTAAACCTGAAGGTTTCAGGTTTTAAACATGAAAACTGTTAGGATTAAAACCATTCCTTGTGTTCACTGGGTTTTGCGCTTTGACTAAGAAAAGCAGGCATTGTAGGAGAGAGCAGGAAAACAGGTGCAATCTTTCACTGACTTGCAGCTCAGCAAGATTGGCAAGTATTTTTTTAAGTGAGTTTAAAGATCAGTTACCAGGTTAGAAGTGAAATCTCTTGCAATTTCCGTTATTGATGAAGACCAGACAGAATTCCTTTGTTAGTGGTACCACATCAGATCAGAACACATTGTCAGATGCTGTCAGTGAACCAGAAAGCAGCAAGAGAATTTCACAGGGAAAGAATAATCTTGTGGGTCTCTGAAATGAGTGCCCTACTGGCCTGCTGAATGTGGGTAAAATCCATGATTAAATCTACCACCATTGCTGCTTTGCTGTCTGCTGTCGTTAGACTTTATACCAAAGGTCAAAGTCTTAATCTGAGTTCATCTTGTATGTCGACTGAAGATAATTAAAAAGCCCCAAAACTTAGCAGGGTCAGGTTTGATTACTCCTAAATTATTTCCTGGTGAGAAGCTTTTTACAATTATCTGCTGCATGGTATTTTTTTTTTTTTAACATTTGGCTAATATATATGATACAGACATATGCATTCCTGGGGCATAATACAATGCTCTGAGATAATTTGTTTACTAGGAACAGTTAATGGGAGGAGCAGAGGCCCACTGAGTTTGAAAAAGAATGCCGTAAAATAATCTCTGGTCTTTAAGAAAAAAAAAGATGAAAACCATTATGCACAAAATCCTTTATCCTGAAAGTCCCACAGACTACATGGTGGGGAATAAAAAACTATTCTCCTTCATTTTATATAGGAATAGGAGCTAGGAATAACAAAAAATTAGGTTAAATATTGCTCCTAATCATGTTTAAAAGTGGTGTCAGCTTCTGGCCAAAATTTTCTTGCATGCAGAGTCAATTGAGAGAGATGTGGAATTAAAGCACAGCAAAGATATGAACAAACACAATGAATCTAAATGTCAAATGGCTGCAAGCCCCGGTCTCATTCGTTAAGAGCCCTTTTTTCTTGGAAAACACAAGCCAAAGTCTCAAAATGCTGTACTGGTACGTTCCAGCTTTGCCTCCTTACTCATTAGTCTTTACCAGATACACAAGATACAATGCACACTGGAATTTAGAAGTGCAACCTTTATAAAGCACTAGCTGGCAGATTCATTCCAAAGGTGGCTGTACTTAAGTGGTTTTTTTAATCTACTTCTGGCTATGAACTCAGAGGTCACTATGAAGGCAAGTTATTGGAAGATAAAAATTAAGAAATTATCATTCCAAATTGGTATTTGGGTAAATAAATATTTAAACTGATTTAAATATATGCCAGAATTTTCTGATGAAGCAAGATCATCATGTAATCATACTGAAAATTAGATTTTTAGAGGAGACATAAAGGCCTTATGGAAATGATTGTTTCAAATAAATGAAAGGAAATTGTTTTATCCCTTCCCATGCAGTCACAGGGATATTTCTTAAACAGCAAAGAAAGAATAAAGCATTTAGTTGTACTATATGACTGATTGAGAGGACTGATGCCATTGCCTTTAGCCATTCACTCCACAAGATCTTTAAGCTTTTGAATGACGTGGGCTGACATGGTCACTTCAGGAAGCAAAACTAAAAGTACAGACTGAATTTACGTGGATCTGTAACAGAATGGGGTGTTGTTGATCTGTAAGGATATTGTTAAAGAAGCCTAAGGCATTGTCTAAGGAAAGAGTACTTAAATTGTCCTGCTTTTATAGCACAAATAATTTACTTACGTTCATTTACATATTACACCAATGATGGAACAAATGTACAAATTTGACTAGTCAGGACCCATTGGACCAGACAGCCAACCTACTATGAATGTAGTGGTCCCTTTTTCTCTGAATGCTGAGATAAATAACTGGTATAGTAATTATTGAATGGCCCCCACCAAATCCATGGGGATCCCCATTGAAAATCCCTGCTTCCATGGAGTGGGGCAATGGTTCAGTTCACAAGTGGGTGGAAGGATTTTATTATTCTCTGTCTCTTGACCAGGAGATGGCAGTGATTCCCTTGGTAGAAATAGGGAAGAGCCAAAATGAGAGAACTGCAGTCAAGGCACTTAGGGGACAGGGAAAGACATGCAGAAAACAGCCTCAGTGAACAAAATCACATTGCAGATAGCAGAGAGAATATAGCTAAGCTATTTTTCTTTTTTTCTGTGACTATCTTTACTATTTCATTGGTGTCTAAAAGAAAGAAAAATTCTTGGAGACACACACAGCTCCCAGAGCTTTCAGCTTGGTATTATTTTTTGCCTTAATTGTATTTCAAGAAGAGCAGCACATTTCTATCTGTCATTCAGCAGCTGTATGTTAATGTTATTTGTGTGTTAGTGTGATTTGTGAAAATATGCTCAGAAGCCTTGTCAGTCTAAACTCCTACTACCCAGCAAGAACAACTTCTCAAACTGTCTTTTTGCAAGCTGGCATTAACTACTTCTCTATCATGCAATCCTCCATCCTCCAGCCAGATAGATTCCAGTCCCTTCAAGGTTATAAGTGTCCTCTAGGCTCCCACCAAAGTTCTGCAGACAGAACATTCTACGTTCAATAGCTTTATGTTGGATCACACCATGGCAAGAAGGTATTTTGCAAATAAATGTGGGCATACTCTGTGGGATCTAAGCAAGCCAGCTAACTTTATTTCAAGCCAAGAAGCTGAAAAGTCACATCAGCAGAGCCTGGAGCACTGAAAACCAAATTCACCTCAGCCAGAGGTTGGAGGACAGAGATTGCCTTTCAAGCAATAATTTTTGTGCATCTACCAAAGCCAGTCCAGTTTTATTTAGTTGTGGATGCAACCAATCTCCACTGATTCCATTGGCTTAAAAAAACCTGCACTTGTATTTGGGAAACTATTGTAGTCTACCACTAAGGAGAGCAGCAAATTCTCTTTCAGATGTAATATGTAAATTAAAAGCAGCCTTTAGTCTCCTAGTGGCTAGAAAATGGATGTCAACACTGGGTACCTCAGTGTGTGTCACTTGGATAGGAGCCCACTGTCGTGGCATGAAGGAGAACAGCATGGAACAGGTTAGCCTTATTTCTCCATTAAGCTTCTACCATCGTGCCTTACAACATTCCAAAGGCAGAGATTACAGACTTTGCACTAATCTGTATTTGTTTTATAGTGTACTATATATACATATGAAAAAGTGTTAAACACTACCGCTCTGAGCAAGATAAAGGGTGAAGATTTTTCTCCCATTAGCCAGTATTTACGCACACAGTTTACTTTTAGAAAATTTCTTTAAACTTTTTACATTCTTTGTAAACTTTCCTCCTATAGCTTCACCATAGGAGGATTATGATATGATATATGATACGATACGATATGATACGATACGATATTAATGGATTCACAGAATTACCAGATTGGAAGAGACAGTTTAAGACAAAGTTTAAGACAGAGAAAACCAAACCCCACTAGGGTCAGTGATTCTGTTTCAAACCTATGTCAGGACAGATAGTCTTGGAAACTAACGTGGTATGTTATCCAGTAAAATAACATCCACTTCAATTCACCCAAAATTATGGCCCACAGAGTACAGCAGAGCATGGATTTCCTCACATCTGAAAATCAGAATCATGCTCACACTCAACAACAATTTCCTTCCCTCCCAACTTTCAGCTTATGTCATTTTGGCCTGAGCGCTGGCATCAGCAGATGTACTGCCTTGCTTAGCCACTGCAGCTTTTTCCAAATGGCCTCTAATCGTGTTGGCTGTCAAGCTGCAGGGTAGAAAGAATCTGTCAATACACACAGCTCCTTCTTCCTAAATCCCTCTGTAATTCTCATTCCAGTCAATATCAAAGTAATTGCTGTTTCATATGATCAATGTCCTTGCCCAAGTACAGTCCCCCATCTGCATAAATATTTCCTGATCTGTCTTTTCATTCAGCCCTGGGAGATCAGTAAAAATTTTCTATGATACTTGTTTTACCATTTCAGTCTTTAGCCTCAAGTTCAAGGTGTCTCTTAGTTGCCATCCATGTGAATGTTATTCTGTTCTCAGGGTAACGTCCTTCCTCATTCGCACTGTCATATCTCTCTGTTCTGAGGGACAATTGCCTGTCCTTAAACGCTGTATCTGGCTAATGTAATATTACAGCCTATTTCCTGAGCTGCCCACATTTCAGTTACTCCAACTACACCAGATCTGTCTTCAAGCAGCAGATGTCCTTGCTCTCCCAGTCCTGTTTGCCGTTTACCTCCCTGCCTCATCATGCCCTCCAGCACACAAAGTATTCGCCTGTTAAACAGTAAGCAGAAGCTGGTCTGCCTCGTTCAACATTTCTCATACCTGTCTAACTGGAAGAGGGGGTTGTTGTGCAGTTATTACCTCTGTGAAATAAAAATCTAGGATCTTATATCGAATCAGGGTTAGCCCCCACAATAAAAGGTGCTCAGTATAACCTGTAAAAGAGACAAGGCAAAACAGCATTATAGAGGAAAAGCTTTCCCATATTTGTAGCTCTTGTAAGGTCTCAGAGAGTCAGTCAACTGTAATGGCTCCTATATGTAAATGAGAGTACCTGCCTCAGTTTCTGGTCACCAGCTGCTAAAAGCTAGAACAATCATCAACAGCCTTGTGAAAAACCTGTCCAAAACTCATAGATATCTGTGGAGATTTTGACTTCACTCAAGTATTTCTGAGTCTCAAAATCAGGCTTTTGCCATTCATTTGCAATGTAGGTTTTGCCTTTTATTTCCACAGGTGTCTGCATTAGCAAAAAGACCATAATATGTCCTAGGGCTGGAACCATTACAGTTCATCTGTCGCTCTGCTTCTTATTACCAAGGGGATAGGCAGGTAGGCTGATGATTTCTGTTCTACAGGAGCCCTGGCTGTACTAGAGCTGCAACCTTCAACACCAGAGGCCTCTCCTCCTGCTCTAGGAAAACACAGCTTAACACCCAAGTCACAAAAATGGCACAAGGTTTTCCCGCTCACACACTCACTGTGCATTTTATTACGTTTTTATTTTACTTGAATACATATGTTGCATATGCATTAGGCCAGCTACACCAGAAGCATCATCACAGAAACATATTTAATTCGACTGCCTCCTCAAGTGGAACAGCAGTGTTACTCATTACATACTAGACTGAAAGTCTACCAGAGCAGAGACTTCCTACGGAAGCTTTCCTTCCCCTCTATGACCTACCAAGAACAGAGGAATTGCTATTGTCTGACTCAGTTCTGAGCAACAGATCACCATGCTGGATTCAAAGTAGTCAGGATACAGTGTGGACATTTTTGGTTCTCAGAATATCCAAATAAGAGTAAAAATGTAATTCATAGTCTGCAAGTTCAGTAAAAACCAACTATGCTGTCTCTGTACATTTACTTTCACCAGTATTACTTGCTGGGTTACCATGGCCTAAGTTAAATTTCTTATCTACCTCAGTTCAAATTCCAGAGCAATAGCATGTGTGAATTCATCCTTCTGTAATTTCTTTCATATGGAAAGTACATTGTCTCCATTTTCTCACATTTAAAAAGTATTAGAACATTTGGCATTTTAAGCGCCTAGAAAGGAGGTGAAAGGATACAAAAGAAATCCATTAGAAGTATGACTGAACATTCTGTAGGTGAAACATTTGAAGTACCAGTGGCATGAGGTACCTACCAAGAAAGCATCAAAGTGTTTTCATTGTGGCACCTCTGAGGGAATGGTAAAATACCTTGAAGCTCTGAGAAACCATAGTCAGTTGTGTAACCATTTCATAATTTGTGTTCCAGTTCCAGTGAAAAAGAATATTACTAAAAATAGTTTTTTCTCTTCTTTTGCAAGTTCAACCAATTCTGGGGAGAGTAAGGTAGTAAGGTCATTAATATTATTAATATTATTAATATTAATATTAATAACATATATTAGCTCCTCTGTACTTTATAAATGGTAATTAAATGACCCTCACAGCTCCCAGACTAAATACCTAGCCCAATTTTGCAAGTGGAAAAGTGCCAGTTCAAGTGCCCAATCTGACACGGCTGTAGTTACTCTTTTTTATTCAGCTACCTACATTGAAGCAGAAGATACCTTGCCTCAATGAAAGTCAACTACAAAAGACAGGAAAAAAATCCAATCTGAAATGTCCCTCTTTCTGCTGTTTTATGGACAAAAAGGAGAGGAAGACATGAGAAATTTGAGAGCAATCTCGTGTAGCAGTGTGCTATGCCGCCTGTGTGAGGCTGCTATGTTCCCTCTCAGCTCTCCTTTGCTGTGCTCTGTTGTTAGAAGGCCAGACTTGCTCCAGTCCCGCTGCACTTTATTTAGAGCAGCTCATGACCCATCTGAAACAAGGAAAGCTTTCTGCTATTGCTTTTATTTATTCCACAGGTGCTAAGGGTCAGATCAAACAACTGTGCTGCATCCAAAGCTGCCCTCATCCTACAGGAAAGGTGTCGTGTCCCTGTAGCTCACCAAGCTGCCCAGGACAAGGACGTCTCTCTGGTTTCCTGAAGGTCGCTAGGAAGTCATTTTGTGTCACTTACATACACTGTGCACTCTGAGACTGCAACAGAATAGAAACTTAGAGAAAGATTTAGCTATTGTGCAAAATTTACTTTCAGGGATGTTTTTAAGTTAGTAGCTTTCCAATTTCTGTGAGGGTGAGGTAAGATCAGTCTTAGTCTTAACTGACCAGAAAAGAGATGGCAAATGTCACTTTCACCTCAAACTCACAGATATTTTTCTGTTGCTAGAAAGGATTTGTGATTCCCCTCTTAGAATAGGTAGTTTCCTTAGTTTCCTGGCAAGAAATGCATATATTTATAACACTAAGACTCTTAGTCAAGTATATGTTGCCAAACATTCGTGTCGTAGAAATACTGCTGTTTCCCATTAGTTATTATCCCAACTTTTTATCCCAAGTTATTATAATGCCATATGGCTGTAGTAACTTGCCTTCTGCTTTCACCGTATAATTACTTCAATTTTGGCAGCATTAATCTGCAGTATTTGCTGTCTCTTTGGACGGCATCATAATGGGACAATGCTAAAGTGATCAACATCTCTCAGGCTGTGAGAAAGGCAGTGTCTGCACAGATTATGATTTAAACCAGGCAAGGGCATTTTTCTCGAAAAAACAATAAATTATTTTCACTAATGCTACTTTTAGAAATATTTGGGATGGAAGGAACCACATTACTCATATGGAGTTGTTAAAGTCCTCCAAGATTCAAAATTTTTATCTGAAAATAATGCACAGAAAACTCCTGCTTGTTTCCAGATAATTAAAAAAAATTACAACTGCCAAATAAGAAAAAAAAAATTATTATTATTATTATTTTCTGTGGTCAGCAAACCAGCTAAGGACACCACTTACACTTGTAGGTTGAGTATAGATTTTAAATCCTCGTACTAATCTAATTCTGGAGGATTCTGATTTTAATTTCTGCATAACAGAGACACTATGGCTCTGTAAGCAATTTTTCTAATTATTTTATTTCCCATAAGGACTACAGTGACCAGCAGGGGGTTCTTGACCTTCTTCCAGCTGCAAGATAGTGCATACCAGGAGATCTGTGTGAGCTGTGCTGCTGCTCTGGGCACTGTAGGAGGACTGAACACCAGGGAGGTCTGTGCTCTCCTACCTCTGGAATGGGGGGGGGGTTTGGTTGTGTTCTCACCAGAAGGGTGTATTTGCAAGTGATGGTAACTTCTTGCCTCTGGGGTTTCTCCTAATTGGAGCACTTTAAAAGTACAGTAGCTACAGTCTTTGCATGTAAGGACTGGGGCATGAAAACCTTCAAGAAAGGAAGGTTTTTATCATTTTTATTTTTAGTAGCCATGTCTCTCATTAAGAAAAAGCCCCAAATCGCAACAAAACACCAGACATAGTTCTGTACAAACACAGGCAGTGTCTTGTTTTGCCCTAACAGACACCACTTGCCAGTTCTGCTGCAGAGTGCTGCTTTGGGACTCTTCAAATTTAATAGAATGAGTCAACCTATTATGGCCAGAGATACTTATTTCCTTGGGTTACATTGGCCCTGCTCTCTAAGTCCAGATCCCCTGAAAAAATTTTCACTATTGGAGGGTTCAGACAAAATCTGTGGTAGTTCTTTCCTCTTTATAATTGAGACTTAGACTTCAAGTGGTTATGAATATTTATTAGCAGCACAGGACATTTGCTATCTCCTTTAATTTATCACCCAGCATTAGGATGGAAATGGAGACAGTACGTAGAAAAAAGTTCAGAATAATGGGTAGCTTCATGTGGTTCATGAGGTTTTTTTTAACTTTCATGACCAGAGAGAAACACTTCTGGTGTAGAGGGATATGTATATAAGCCACAGTTTTATAGACTTTTGTCTTCTTACAATAGCAAAAAGCCAGAATATGTTTTGAGTGTGTGAAGCACTTGGATGCCCTATCACTGAATACCATTCCTATTCATACCCTGCTGGATATTTGCTTAACAAGTCAGAGCTGGCAGGTTGAAAAGCTGCTGCGATGTAGCTAGTGGGTGTTCTGAAAATAATGTCAAGGATGTAAAATAAGACTATCAAAAGTATTAAAGGACTTCCAAAAGAAACTGCCTTTCATTCTGTGTAACAATGCTTAAAGCCTATATCATGAATTTGAAGGGCCTAAGGGCACAGGAAAAAATAGAAATCCTTTACACTTCTAAGAAAGCTTCTCTAATTTAAGTCCAGGATTTCAGTCAGAAATAAGAATTCTCATCACTTCAGTTCCATTCCACTGGTACCTGGGATTTCACTTCAGCCCCTTCTTTATCATTTTGATTTAGATTCCTTTGGCAATAGAACCTTTTGCAAATCACTTCCTCTTATGCCTAGTGCTGAGATCTAAGTGGTCTTGTTTCTTTTCCCCTACAAAGTCAAATTAGAGGCATCTGAAACAAATTATAGAATACAGCGGAGGATTCTTTTCTGGATAAAACTTTCTCAGTTTATTTTCCATAAATGAGCTCTTGAATAAATAACAAGTTGCATCTGACTTTTCAGAAGATGTAAAAAAGAAAAGGTAATTGTTTATTAAAATAAACCACATGTGGAAAGCTCTAGATTAAAATCATATACCACATTAAAATAAACTGTGCATGCTAAGTGATGTAAAGTAGACCCCAGTCATTCAATCACTGCAGTCTTATTTTTATTTGGCTTTGCTAAATAAAAACTTAATTACATTTCTAAATTGCATTATTTTTAAAAATATATATCTTTGCTGTACACTTAAAAAAAAAAAGGCAAAATCTTAAACTACTAGTTCTAGCCCATTTTAACTTTCAAGAACTGGATTGCTGTTTCTGATTTAAAAAAAAATTAACATATTCAACTGTTTTTCTTCACTCTTTCAGCAACCTCTAGTAATAGAAATTATATTAAAATATCATCAATGTTCTTTTAATATATTTTCCTATTTTTACTGAATCTTTTTCATTAAAATTGATGGATGGATGCTGCATTTTCAGTTCCTGGTTGCAGTTGTGTACCAATATGTTATTTCATGACTATGTATTTGCAGCTATTTCCCTGCTCCTGCCGCATACTATTGTGACAAGTGCAGAAGAACAGCATCAACAACATTCCATTTCCTTGGCACACCAAAAAATACTGAACAGAAATGGAAAAAACATAAACTACTAAGGCCTGGCTATCATATCACCAAGTTCTCATCATCCTCTAAGGACTGTATAGAATTATTTCCCATAACTTACATGTTCTACCTGCTATGGTGAGATGGATAAACATTTTTTTCAAAGGAGAACAAAAATTTACTGTGCACTGCACAGCATTTAGGCTGTGTTTATTAATATCCAGGTCTTATTATACTCTTTCACAGGAATAACATATTTCAGGAAGGGCAAGATAAAGTAAACAAGATTTACAAAAATACTCCAAAAAATAGTTCTGAACTTTTCATGACTACTTCCCTAATGCTCACTTTCACTGTTAGGTATCTTCTTATTCATTGGAAAATGAGTTTCAAAGAAATCAAATTGTTTTGAGCCTTGTCTAGATTAAGGAAAGAGCACTTGGGGGACCGGAAAGGAAGATGCGTCTTTATTTTTCAAAAGGAGCAAATTAGTGCCTTGCTCA
The DNA here is from genome assembly GCA_036630365.1 of Acanthiza pusilla. NCBI lineage: Eukaryota > Metazoa > Chordata > Aves > Passeriformes > Acanthizidae > Acanthiza > Acanthiza pusilla. The sequence goes on from JAXCHO010000050.1 coordinate 16,842,402, forward strand.
CATCTGAATATGTCTGCCACAAAGCGTCCCAATGAAAGACCATTACAGCTGACATAATCAAAAAGCTGTCACTTAAAGAGTGGTTTATCTCTCGTATGCACAGGCAGGACCTACACAAAATTAGATCTCTTAATTCACCCTCTAGTTCAAATTTTTACATTCAATTAGTTTCATTTAATCTAACCATATCATTAAAACATGGAACTTCACATAAACAAATGAAATATGGCCCTCCCTGCAGCCTGGTAGGTGACTTTAATATTTATTCCGTAAACATGTAAATTTTAAATACTGTATTCCCTTGGCTTCCCTAAGCTACCAAGGAGATTTGGGCAAAAGACACTATGATTGCTCAGGGCCAAAATTCAAATGTCAAGATAAACTTCTTAAATTATGGATGCTCACTAGACAGCTCCATTTCTGGCTTCTCATCCTTCCAAACTTTCTCTGCCTTTAAAAATTATTTTGATATTTTTGAAAGCTTCATGTTTTATTAATTTACTGGAATTGAACATAGAAATATACTATTGATTTGTACAGAATAATTGGATACTCCCATCCATTTACATGAATAAATGTCCAACAAGCACATAAAACTATAGCACCTATGCTTGAATATTGGGCTCTCAGTTCCATTCAGCCAGGCTTCTGAAGTGATGGAATGCAAGGCTTTGGATTGTAAATGTCTCTCAAATCTTTTTTGCCTTGCTTTATTATCATTGATAAACCATCTTTGCTTTGTTTTTAATGCTCACCCATGATACATATTATATTGAGACAGGTAAGTTACATGATAAATGGAGTTAATTTTTCTTACGTTGTTACTGCAAAGACTAGTAATGTACTGCTCTTTCAAATAAAACCCATATATCCTTTGTAGAGAGGGCTATTTATTATTTCTACTGTACTATTTGTGTACATAGTTTCTTACAATTACTATAACACAAGAGAAGGATTTCACTCAATCATGGCCAAGAATAAAAACATTATTTTCTGACCTCTGATGATAGCTTTGTTACCTAGGAACTAATTCTGCCTGATGCTAACATCACTGATTCCAATGGCACCACAAGAGCCGTGAATTGTGTACTCACATCCTGGTTATTTATCGCCCTTTCACAGCTACTACCACAGTTTAACTCCTCTATGTCCCAAAGACAGACAGTCCAATTTTTAGGGTGCTCTATTTATGGAATGGAAGAATCTCATTTAATTTTACTTTTGAGGTACTGAATTACCTCAGTCAACTCCTTTGGACCTCAGCCTCGCTCTCAATGTGCTAACAGGCCCCACTGCCACTCTGCATCCAGTGCATCCACTGCAGGATTTCCATAAGATGAGCCAAGGGCATCGCTAGGAGGCTGTTCTCCTGTCACAGGGCAGCGCTGGCTTCAAAGCCCTGCTGCAAATCCAGCCGAGTCTCTCACATTGGAGATGAATGAATGTGTTATAGTGGGCTCTTGGGTTTGATGAGGTGTGCATTTACCAATTTTTATACTCAGCTGCTTTTTCTGCAAAGCTTCAAGACAATAAACCCTGAAAACACCTATCAGTCTGGCTAACAGATGGAAAAGAAACCTGGTTTGAAAATCCCATGGGGATCATTTGTGAATTATTTCCTTAGGAAGGTTGGTGGTTTCAGCAGTTACAAGACACATGCTTCCTTGTTTGAATCTAAGCTCCAAGACATTTTTCTGCAGAGAAGTGCATGTTTTGGGATTCCAGCAGTGATCAGTGTTTTCTGGAAACCTGGGAGTGATAGCTAGAGGCTTTTCCAGAGATCCACAACCTGAGGTATATAGGGCAACAGTATTTGTAGATTTGAGTCTTGGCTTTATTTTAACAACTTGCTACAAATGTTCTTAGTTTCTCATCCCCAAATAAGAAAAAATCTCCAGAAATTATTAAATAACAAAGATATCAAGGAGGCAAGATTTGCTGTTTCTTTGGTCTGGTCAGAAGAGCAAATGTCTCTTCCTTTTTTGAAGTCTAACGCCTGTTAAGTTAGACTGAATTTCAGGTTAATTGCTACTTACATTTGAAATATCTCACCTACTAAATTTGACTTGATGAACTGCTTACGGCAGGTTACAAATCTGGATCTGGGTCAGTGAGTGCAAAAGTGGTTGCTCATACGGGCAGCTTTTAGAACACAATAGCACTAAGCCTAGTTCTGTCAGGGTTTTCCTTCTAAAGCTGTATGGCCCATCAAGCTCTTTCAGCATGAGACATCAGCATCTTTTCTTGAAAAGCAAAGTACATCAGAATCTTTCTTACTTCACTTGATTAACATAAATGATTTTCCTGCAGCAATCAGACTCTGCTTGCCAGGATCATCATTATACAGTGACAGAGATTAGTGAGGTACTTAATCAAAACCAGCAGTGATTGATACTCCATCAGTTTTGATCTTTAATCAGAGAAGTTTTCATCCAATCATCAGCCATTAAGGAGTCTCATTTATCTGATTTCTTTTGGAGTATTGGAGTTTATTTATTTATTTATGTATTTATAAAAGCTATAGAGTTCTTGTAACATTACCCAGATATATGACTACTTTTTTTAACTTTCTGTAGCAGGGAAAAAATAACCAATATCGACAATTATTTATACAGGATGGTTTGTTCAGCTGGCTGAGACCTGGACATAATTTTTCAGTTCAGATGTAGAGCACTAGTAGAATTTAGCAATGATCAAAATTAACTTTCATTCTATATGTCTCTGGAGGCCAGCCATAAATGAGTTAGTGGTCTTGGTCCCATTCCTAGTAAGCAGCAAAGTTTCCAATAAATTTGTCACTTTTGATTTTTCCTTATGATGGCTAACCTACAATACAGAATTGAGAAACCAATTCAAATAACTGATATTTCTTTCAGAAGGTAGGGATGATTTGTGACACAGTGTCAGTGAGCCAGCTCCTGGATCTAACTTCCTCTTAACTTTCTCTGCACATTAGCAAACCACCTAATCACTACAAAATGGAAGGCTTGTTTCACAGTGTGTACCATGAAGTCCCAAACAGTTCTTCAAAAGCTTTAAGAATTTCCCAGCTTTAATGAATCGCAGTATAAAAAAAGTCTAAATTTGGCTATCAGGTGTGTAGAGCTATTAAGAACAAAGAATTAATGCTCAAATTTGAGGTATACAGGGGTGCAAAAATAGCTGGCGGTAATTATGCAGTTGAGGTAGATCCCCTAACAGGTAGAAAGGTACTCAAAATAGCAAAGTTGTGATATACCACTTCCCCGCCAGAGTCATACTAGACTGGAATGGAAAGACAAAACATGTCAGCTAAGTAGCTTCTAGTGTAAAAGTTACTAAAAAGACAGGACACAGACTGAACAAAACTCAATCACAGAAGTTAGAGAAATATTCTTGTTTCATGTTCTTGAATTGTGCATTTTTTGACACGAATAAAGTATGTGAAATTAGCCCAGTGGTACACATACTTATGGAACTGCCAAGCAATATTGATACCTATGTTCATATGTACTTTTCAGAGGTGGAAGCATATGGGCAGTTCTGATCCTTTAGCCAGAATAAGCAATTCCTAAAAAATATACCTTTATACACGATTGGTGTAACTGCATAACAGTGGATTATGACAACAGAGTGTGACTGTGCAGTACATTATATTTGTATCTCTCCCCTCCTTCTAGCTCCTTGGCAGATAAAATACAGTTGGTTCCATGTCATTCGCTCTCATCTCATTTGCTATCTCTGCACAAATGGAATTCCCAGCTGGCCAGGAGAAGAAAGTTCAGGCTTCTTCATCTGATTCTACTTGCCCATTTGTGCAACTATTAAAAACAGGTGTCCAAGTCCTAATTCTAAACTCAATTTCAGAGGCCGCAAGTACTGACTTTCAAGTGTTCACATGTTAGTCTTCCTTCGAGGAAGAAGGAACATCGGTGTGGAGAAGGACGGTACATCAGTTCTGCTACAGTTCCTACACTTGATCTACATTTTTACTTATGCCACTGCTATAAGTCATCCCCTCTAAATATTTAATAAAACATACAGCCATTCTATCATATTGATCTCCTTCGTTTCTATTTAAATTATTCCAGTCTTGGATAGAATAAGATGTAACCCTGGAATAATACAGGATCATAGCTTTAGTTCAGGTGCTGTACAATGTATCTAAACCCATTACAGAAACTAAGAACTGAACCAGTCTGCAAATCTGCCATGCCTTTGGGCTATGAGGAAGAGCTGAAAGGACAGGAGAGCAATATACACAAATCTCACTTATTCTGCACTTCAAAGCTTTTTAGGAATAAATAAGAATAATGCATGACAACTTTGGGTAAAAGCAGATTATCAGCCATCTCAATAATACCTAAGACGTAACACAACCTCTGACCATCATTTTTTACAAATGAGGGTGTCTAAAGGGAAATTTAATCCGGATAAAGTCAGCACAGGTTTGGTCCTTCAGCAAAGGAAATTCTCTGTTGATTTTTCAAGTGGCCTGACCACCAGCAGATCACACAGGTCTAGCCTGAGTTGCAGCGATAAGGTCTGAAGAGGAGTAGACCAGATGCTGTTCCTGCCCAAGCTCATTAACCACAAAGAGCATATTAAAGCCACTGATAATTACATCAGTGGGAATTAGAAGTGCAACAGCTCAAACAAGTCAGACCACCAGATGGCAGATCATTAATAGTTTAAAGCCTAGTTTGGGGTCTAGTCATTATTTCACATTCCAAATTTTCATGACTCTTAAAAGCTACAGCTTCAATTAATAAAACAAGACTTGCGTTATAGAAGAATGGGAAAAACTCCTTGGATTTCTGATGTAAATCCCAATGAAAAAAAGCCAGCTGACTGCAATTTTTTGATGCAAAATCTATGAAATATGTACAGCTGTACAACTACCTGTCACTGTTGTTCATTAGCTGACATATGACCATGCTGCAACTATAATCAGTTAGAGAAGAGACTGAGAAACAAGACCTAATCAAAAAGCTTTGTTAAGACTTCATACGGAAAACCTAGGCTAAGAAACACCCAGTGAAGCTATGTATAATATTTGGTAGAGAGTGGATAAGAGCTAAGGCTCCTACATTTCTTTACACCTTAATGCTTCATTATTAGTTGGAATAGCTTCACTTCATTAAATGGGGCAATAGCAATTGATGGAGGCCAGGGCACCAGTTATTATTTGTCAAACAGATTAGTAGCTTTATTTTCAATAGTGTAGTGTGAAAAAAACCTTATCTAAAAAAACTCTTCCCCATTGCAGCTAAGGAAGGCAGCGTACCCGAAAGAGCCTGTCATTCATATTGGGTGACCAAATGGACCCTGGAGCTTCTAATCAAATATCATCTCCCAACAGTAAGGAAGTTTCTCTCACCCTTGAAGCTGACACAGGTATACTATGAAGTAGTTAAATAGCAGCTGAGGGGTTTTTTATGAGAGACAACTGGGGAGGTTTTTTCTTTCTACAGTTTCTTTCTTCTTGAATTTCCATTTGACCAGAATGTCTAAAGAAGGAATGAATCATCTGAATCTACTCTAAGAGAGCTGTGGGTGTCATGTTTTTGGAACCAAAATACACCATGCTCACACATAGAGCAATCATATTTATTTAGGTATCAAAGCAAAAGGATTTTCATCAGCCTTCACCAGAGCTGATGTTCTAGGCTGTGCTTTGGAAGTCAGATTTTATGAATTCTTGTAATGGTACGTAAGAACAGTGGTGATGGCTTTGTTCAAAAGTTCAAAAATAAAAAGACCATTAAGCAGACTTTGACTGATGCAGAATTTGTTTTTTACAGAAAGCTTTTAAAACTTCACTTATGTAATTTAATTATAGACAGTCTTAGATAATGAATACACACACAGAGAGTTAAAATTTTTTGTGAGCAGCTGAGTACTTATAGATATACAATATATGTTATACCATACTAGCCAGATTATTTACTACCAGATTAGTCCTTACAATGACATATTTCAAACAGAGTACAGGAAAAGCATGTCATAAATTGATGAAACATAATGAAAAAGTATCTTTTAGGATAGTTTTTCCTTCGTACTTTAACATGATTTATTTACCAGGCTTGGCTGAATGTTAGAATATGTTTTTCAAGCACTGATGTATACACTCTGCAGCTCTGGAGACCAGGCTTTCAAGACTTGCTTTCTCACTCCATATGAACACCAGGACTGAAATAGTAGCAGTGGATTCACAAAATCCTGATGTGCCAGGCAATGAAGTAACTCTTTTCCTTTCTCCTCAGGGAAATGCAGTGGGATTAAAAGGAAAATAATTGACCATGTTCTTATTAGGCTGGCAAGCATGAATCTCTGGAAGGGGATCAGATCTTGGTTGTTAAGGTTTTAGTGAACCTGTACAATACTCCAGAGCTACACAGCCATCTCCAGGAAGAATAATGCAATATGAAACTGTTTTTCATATTGCATTATTTGTTTTCAAAGCAAAACCCCCAAACTTTAAAATCAGGGTCTGATGTAAATCCAACAGGCTTCTGTTGGGTGTTACATGAAAGATAAAACTGGACCTGTTGCATAAAACAGCTATCATAATCTGAAGTGAAGAAGACATGGTCCATTGTTAGATAATCCTGAAATAGTTAATACTGTGCAATTCATGCTAGAATTAAAATCTCGATTTGGCTAATGTATTCAGTTACATCATTATCACCCATTTCAGAATGGAAATTGTTTTTTAAAAAGCAATCTAGCTTCATACAAATGTAAACTGAACTTACTATTGCACAGGATTTCGGTCATATCCACTCATTCTTATTTATAGCTAGATACTAAGGAGCAAACAGCTTCCATACCCTCAACAGTGTTTTGAAATCTACAAAAAGATTGAAGCAGCTTGTTAGGATAGAGGTATAATATATTCATTATATGCCAGCTGAAGTATCACAAAGTTTGGATCTATTGTCATGAAGACAGATTGATACTACACAGGATTCATTACAATTTTACACCATTCTAGCCTGCATTGTCCTTGCTTTCAAGCTAAGTAAAGAGCTATTTCCACAGCAACTACAGAACAATTCATTTCCATCCTTTCAGAATACACAACATCATTTCCCCAGTGCCAAAACAAGTTTCTGATGGAAAGCCCTTCTAAATGATGAATTGTACAGTCACGAAGTATAGTTTAGAAGACTACTACATTCCAAAACTGTTCTCTCTTGTATTCCTAACCTGTGCCAATATACATGCAGGTTAGGAAGTTCCAATTTTAGTAGCTATTTTACTACTGGGTGTACATATCTGTTATGCAAATACTTTCAATAACAGCACACAGATAACTTGTACATTCAGCTGCAATCAACTAATCAGATATATTTGCATTCCCATATTTACATTCACCCACAGTCATGGGGAATGTATGTATAACTTCAAATAAGGCTTTTCTGCATGCATTTGCCAATTTTTTAAAAAGTAGCCAAAATTGCGCAATCTATCATAAGCTAAAAACTTGGCCAAACATATGTATAGCCATACCTAAAACCAACACAAGCATTTCTGAATGCCAATTACTGCAATCAAACATTTGTGCAGCTGCGTGCGCAACTGAGGCTGGAAGAGTGCTGAGCACCATCCTTCTGATTAACTGTGCTCTTTCAGATTTCATGAATACACATCTAACCCAAGACAAATTATCAAAATCTAATTAAACATTTATAAATCTCCCACTATTTAGGGCTCTCTATAAAGTCTACAAAGGGTGATACAATAGGGGTTCATCAATGTTTTCATTAGAGATTTTATTATTCAAACGTCTAAAAGTAAGTAAACCTATAAAAAGTGCTTTAGTTATTTATTTGAATCTTTACTAGTCTCTAATATAAGAGCACTACTCCACTTATAAGGTTCCCTTGGCACCCTAGCAGTCTTTTGAAGAAAGTAATAAAAGACAGTAATATCAAGTTCTTACACAGTTTTTTCACTAGCAGGCCTTAAAGTTCTGCTCCTTTTTTTTTTCACTTTTTTCCACAAACCTTATTTTTGTTTGTGCTTACCCAGTTATCATGTGGATTTCCACACACAATGTTTAGCATCAATCACAGCACATGCTGCCTCTCACGGTACAGACAAAAAATGAATGGGAAGAAACACTGCCTACACGCTGAGGAGCAGGGAACTGTGGCATGGAACTGGAGCACTGTGGAGAGATGTGAGCTGCTGCACTAGAGTGAGTGGCAACACGGTGTCATTATGAACTAGGCCTCATTAATTCCAATGCTGAAGAAAAAATTGTTTTGTTGTCATTTTTAACCGTGACAGAGACATTATTGAAAAAAACCCCCATGAATATGGAGCAGTGCATTAACAGAGTATTCAAAATGCATTGCTACCAATGCAAAATTTTCATGTCATCAAGCTTATTCACTGCAGCCACCTATGCAGTCTGAAGAGAGCATTCAAAGTGTTTTAAAATAAGCAAGCTTTTGTCCTATTTTGCATAAATAAAGAAGGTTGAAAGAATTTGATTAACCTGGGAGATGTAAAGTAATTCCATCCAGTCCAGATGGAATTTTCTGAGGCTCTTCCTCATATGGAAGTATTTTTAATTAGGAGAAAACCAACTTATTTGTTCCTCATCTTACTAGTTTGAATTCTTCTTTAATTAAGAATTAATGCATGAAAATATTAAATAAATTATATTAAAATGAAGATGTATTAACCAACAGAATTAATGTTCTCATTGTCCAGGGGGTAGAAGAGTGGGAAGAACCCTCTGATGCATAAAATTTAAACCTGGCACCTGCCAACATGCATGCTTGTTGGCATTTCATTAAAAATGTCATTGGAGAGCTGCTGAATAACTTCCATCTTAAACAAGTAAGCCCAAAGAGTGACTTGGGCTTCTCTAGATCACTCATTAGAAGAACCTCTCTGTCTAGGTACAACAGACTCGTGACATTAATACCAGCTGCAAAGTAATGCTTGCAGTGTTCAGACACAGGAGTTAAGCCATGTATCAGAAGACTACTAAGAAGTTAATTTTGTGGAAGGTACTTATCTGGAATTTAAATGCAGTTATATGGTCAGGCTGACAATGAAAGTGTTGCTAATGAAAGAGAAAAGAGAAAGAAAATGAGGACAAGAGTGTATTAATAAAATAACAATACAGGTGTTTAAACAGATGTGGGCTTCAGTGCCCAGACTAAAAATCTGATTTCTCTTGGCTTCAATTTCTGAACTTAGTGCTCCCAATGTAAATAATATGCAGACGACAATAAGTCCACATCGGACAGGAGTATATTTGGTCTTTAATAAGGAAGCTTGAAGCATTCACTGGTGGAGACAAGGTAAAGGAACAGTACAGCCGTAAGTGGTGAGCTCTGCTAGAGAAATACTGCATCGTGTGGTTACTCTTTCTAAGCAGAGGCAGGGGATGATAGCAATGATGAAATTGGCTGGCTACTTTAAAAACACCTACCAGTGTCCCTGTTCCTGCCTTCGGAAGGTCCAGCTGGGTTACCGTGAGAATCAGGCAGTCCCATCTTCTTCAGTACAAGAAAACACTGTTGAGCTGAGCAAAAGTACAGTACAGAAGATCAGTGACATGTAATGAGCTGAGAAAAATCTGAAAGGAAAGCAAAAGCCAAAAACATCCCCAAGAATGCTTCAGGAAAGTTAATGGATTGACAAAAGAGATACATTTGAGACTCAGAATCAAGGTACGGATATTTGAAAAAGTTCTATCTTAAACAAAAATTACGTTGCCTGACCCAAACATCAAGAAGCTCTGCAACAAGTTTCTCTGCAATGGAGAGGTGCCTTCTGTTGGTTTCCTGTTTTCATTTGACCCTTTGTAAGAGCCATTCAGGGCCTGTCATTGAATGTAAAAAGCAATTCTAAGCACAAAGCTTTGACTAAATGAGCAGATGGTGACCTTACCCCTGATTGTTTGTTCACCAGAACTTAGCATCCAGCTTTCACATTAAAATTTAATCTATATGACCATACAGATGTAGAACAAAGTAGTTTCAAACTGCCACAAAGCAAACAAGAAATGTGTCTAAACTGGGCAGATTTGAATAGCTGAAAACAAAATAGCTTGTGACTTGCTCTTAATAGGCTTGTTCAAATGTCAGAACTAAAGAAAAATTCCCTCCAGCAGTTTATTATATGTAACAGTAGCAATATCACATTCTCAGTTTATAGAAACATACATTTCTTATTCACTCTGACATTTTTTAAATAATGGTATTAAGATGTGTATTGATACATCCTGCAAATCCTGAAGACTAAGAAATTTTCAATCTTTAGCTTTTAAGAATTAACCTTTTGACAAAGTAATAAAAACAAATTTAAAAGAGGAAAATGGCTACCTGGCTGTAAGGTCCACAGCTAGAGGAGATGCAAGGTGAGCTGGGAAGAGCACTACACACCTTATGAGATCAGATCAGTCTGAGCACAGAGAAGTGCAGTCACTCTACAACAGAATTCACCAGAATGCACAATTCTTTGCTGATACAGTGCTACATTACACACATAGCACCTCTGCAAAATCTTCACCTTTCATGAGAAACGAATTCATATCCTCCATCCTATTAATCAGAACATACACACACATGCATACACATATTTCCCACATGTGAGTCCCAACAGAGGAGCAGGTGGAATCCACATCTGCTTCCTTGCCGAACACCAGAGACAGACAAGTGGGAATTTTTGGCAAAAGCACTACATGGTGTAGTGCTATCAGCAAGTACCTTCATGTTCTGATCATAGACAGGGTAGCAATGCCAAAAAATCTTGGAAAATTGGAGAAATAATTAAGAGAAGCAATGGAAATGAAACAGATGATAACTATATATGATACATAGGCCAAATTGATGGTAAAAAACCCCATAAATTAGCCAATGCACATTTAAAATGCCACACTTTTGTAAAAACGTGCAACCGTAGTTCTGGTTTTTCTAAAGGCTAATACTACCTGGAAGACAGGCAAAATAATTATTCTGGGCTCTTTAGCGCTGCTAAGAGCTCAGCTGGAATGCAATATCAACTCCATCCAGAAAAAAAAAACCAAGAAACACAAGAAAAATATGGAAAGAATGGAGAGGAAAACAAGAATGACCAGAACAAAGACCTACTAGAAAAGACTGAAATTAATTTTCTTCAGTCTTAGCAGACTAAGGGGAAACATGGTAACAGCTTTTAAATCTTAGGGGGGAATATATGGGCCTATTCTAACAGCAAACAAAGTGAACCAAAGGGACAGGCCACAAAGAGGACATTGTGGTGGTTGTTCAGTACAGGCCAAGCAAACATATTGCAATGGACAGTTATTCCTGGTTTGGAGCTCAGGGAATGTTGTGCTGGTCTCTCAGTTTCCCTCCTGGCCCTATTTGTCTAGGAAACCACAAACTAGAGAGCCACTGGGCCAATTTATATTCAATTAAAATCTCATGAACTCACCACAATGTTACTTAAAACAAAGATTCTGGGTTTTTTTCCTCCCCTGCGTCTAGGGTTTTTTTACATTTGGTTAACCCAGTTTTTGAATGAGCATTAAGTACATGGCTTAAAGAACCGGGCTTTTCATTTTTTTCTTTAATTAAAATGTTCTACTTGCACAATCCCTACCATGGGATAAATTCTATATGAATCTTTTCACCAGTATGCCAAACCCTCTCTCCATTGGAGAACAGCTATTGAAATGTCAAGTAACATGATACCCATACTGCCGCATCATCACTGTGTGCTGATTTGAGGTAATAATAACAATCTCTGTGCATAAACAACTCAGTCCTTGGAGGGCATGAGAGTCCCAAGAAGGTACATGTGGCCTTTGAACAGGAGAAAGATTTTGTTGGTTTCATCCAGAGCCACAAAATATTGTCCAGGGAATCCCAAACCATCCTCTCATGACTCAATCAGATTTTTTCCACAGCTGCCCCACATACAGTTTGCACACATTGCTTTTTAAAATATTTTGAAATACTACCTGTACAGAGATTAAATGTCAGAATTGCATACAGCAAGAAAAATATCCCACAGCCACAAACTACTCTCTAGACCTCCGAATGTAAACTGAATACATGCACAGACAACACACATGTGGTGACCTCAGCTGAAGATCTGATCCACAATACTTGAGCTAAAATGGCTCAGATATGCTTACAATTACATTTCATATTTAGAGAGATCTTAATATGTGAAAATCTGTCATGCCTGCTCTATAGGCAGCTGAAGTTTTTCATAAGGAAATACATTTCATTTCTTTATTACAACTGCAATAGGTCAAATGCAGTTGACCCATAGACCAGGGAAATACTCTTGAGGCTAGAAATTTTAAAGTAAGAGTTTTTTTTTAACTGTCCTTCTATTAAATGCTGCCTTGGAGAAGTCTAAAAAGGCATAATCATTAACCCCAAATTAAATTGACCACAGTAAGATTCACATCATATAATATGTGATAGTAGTGAAATGCTGAAAAGACACAAAAGACCAAATATTTAAATTTTAAGAATTTCCAATTAAATGGTAGCCTGTAAACCTGCAAAGTCCAGAAAACAATGAGAAAAAGGATTAAGACCGACAGTGCTCTCAGTGACCTAATTTACATGTGAAAGAGCTCAAGCTCTAGTTAATTACACGGCAGACAAAACCCTGAATATCCAGGCTATGGATATTCATTTCTCATTAGAAATTTCTACCTTCTTTCTCTATTTTCTTAGAAGATACTTCATCTCACTGGTATTCACAGATCTGCAGAAAACATCCAGCTAGAATATACCAATAAAAGTGCAACAAATATTGATGCAAAAATTGCTTTGGTATGAGTGTTTTATTAATTTTAAGATTGTTTAGCTAAACATCCTGCTTATCGCTTCCTTTGCGGGATGCTGCTGTGAGTCCCCTAAGCCTTCTACCTTTAATTCATAATTTACACAGACATAAATAGAAATTCATTAAACCTATGCACATTTTGAAAAAAAAATAAATCTGCAGTCATGCATCCCTTCCTTTAAACTTCTTTTCATCTCCTTCTTCCATATTTATTACCACGCAGGTTACAAACAAGAGAATTAAGCTGTAACTGAGATCGCATTCCCATACTCACACCAGTAAAACTCCCTCCCATCACAGCCTCCAGAAGGATTGTGATTTTCAGTGAGTTCTCTGGCACCATTCACCAGAGCAGGAGGTTTAAAATTATCTTCTTTCTCCTCCTCCATATCATATTACACTAGACACATATACACATCATTTTAATGTGCTTTCTAAAAGCATATGGGAATATTAAATTTTACAGCTCTAGATTTGTAGGAGTTTGTGTGTATTTGGTGTAAGAATCTGGCAAAAGAAAGATAGATGTCGCTCCTCCTCCTTTGGTTATTAATTTCTCCCATAGCATTTATTCCTACTATGTTCCAAACATGTTTGTTTTCTGGATTGCACTTTCAAGGGGTGTTCAAGTGTACTCAAAGTATAAAAGACAACATGAATTAAAGTGAGCACAATTTACTTGTTCACAAGCTAAAAAACCAAGTAAAACTACTGCCATATTCATTCAAGGCAAATCCACAACAAACGTCAACTGAATTTAATAGCTCTGTAAAAAAATAATGGAAGTCATATAATAATCACCGCTATATGTCCTAAAATTATACACGCACGTTCAATTTGTTCTCCTGGACCTCTACTGTGACACAGAGCTGAATAATTAGATTTCACCTACAAATCCATCTATTGACAGGGCAAGTTCACTTCAGCAACAGCTACTTAGAGATTCACAACCAGAGTCTTCCAGCCCTTTCAAACACACATGCATAAATTGAGATTCCTAAACTGATACTGGGGATTCTCATGGGCATGTGGAGTGTTCCCTGATTTCAGCAGGGTTTTGCAAGTATTTAGAACATTTAATATACAACTTTGCATAGGGACTTAGCAACATCTGTTGGAAATGATATAGCTTTCCTAGTTAATTTTTAATCAGTTGTTTTAATTAATTGTATGCAGTGCTGACTTTTGGTCAGCATTAGTTAAGTTTCTTCACAGACATTTATTGTTAGGTTGATCATTAAATCATCCAAACTTTGAGTTTGTTAAAACTAACCCTGACAAGCTTCAATAAACAAAGCCAAAGGGATTTGAAGATTGGGCATCTGGGATTTTAAATTTATTGCCCTTCAAGGATATTGGAGTAACCAGAAGATACAGAGGAGATTAAGGCCTGGAAAGCTGGAGACTCCCCATCTAAGCAAGAGATAAGGACTAAAGAATGTGGACCATGAAGAGTGACAAATCAATAACCAATAGGGGATGGAACACTAATAATTAATGAAGAGGGTTATACAACTTAGAACCAATGAACATTAATTTCTTTGCTAAAAATGTATAGATAAGTGGAAAAGTTTTCTACTAGAGTCTGTGTGGAGGCTGGAACTTTGTCAGCCACACACACACACTTCTTGGGCAAGAATAAACTACTGTGTTACTCCCTAACACTAAAAAGGCAAAGAGCCTTATCCCAAATATTTTGGAGGATTTTGCTAACACCCCTATATACCAAAGCATCCAAATTTTCCTATTCTCCCAACTTAACAGCTTTCTCTAGGTCAAAACTGACTGCAACATTCATTCAAATTTATTAATACATAGCATGGAGTTTGATGTTTTACATAGCTCTGTCCTAATAATTACTGCAGGATGGTAGGACACATGAATATACACTTGTCCTTAACCTACATATGTACCCTCAAGCCACATATGAAGAGGAAGGACTTCTGGTACTGCAAATTATTTGAAGAGCTTTTTAACCTTTCCTGGTATTGACATAATTTCCTTTGGGAGTGGAACAGACCCTGTCATAAGTTATAGCTTCTATTCAGCACAGTAGATCTCATCTAGTCTGGCAAAGGTTCTTCTCTGGCAATTAATTTCATGTTTTATTCATCCCAGAATTCTTTAAAGCTCCAAATCAAAATGCCACTTTGTGCATTGCTAACCACATTATGAGCAGCCCGTATCACAAATAAAGGTGCTTTTTGCATAGCAATCAGATTGCCTCTTTTCAGAGAAAATGAATTTAGCTCTGTATTTATCTCACTAATTGCACTCACAGCATTACAAATTATCACCCGCCTCCCATTCACATTATTCAAAATTCAATCTCTGTAAGTTACTAAACCAAAAGTGAGCCATACTTTTCTTCCTGAGACCCAGAAAACACATTGTTTGAACTGTCGATCTATATGAACTAATTTTATCAGGAAAAGATTAGATGCCATAATTGATAAGAAGATAATAATCTGAGAGCATGTGTGTGCTGCAAAGGTGCTGCTCAGGAGAAAAGAGGACAGCTGATGCAGCACGTTGCTGAATTTATGTCCCTCCAATAATTACAAAAGCAAAGAGCCAGCATCTTACCTGACTTCAGTTAAATTCAAGAGATAATGTAATATCCAAATGAAAAGCAGAGTGCTTTCACAGCTTCTCTCCCAGATGCCCTCAGGGCTCTGACAAGTTTATGGGTAAGGTTAGTCGGTTTTCATTGTTCTACTGCATGACTGAAAAACGAAAATCTTCCATATATATATAAAGTCTTTAATTAACTTGGATGGATACTGAACCAGACTTTGAACCATAAGCGCAAATACCTACAAGCCAAATAATTAAATATTTGTTGTTTTGCATTTTAGTCTTTGAACAATAATAATCTGCTAAACGTAGAACTACAATTATTTCCTCAGAATTCTCTTCTACTGTGTTAACTTCATAATGTTTATTCTCCCCTTAGTGACAGTGTTCACTAAATGATGTATTCTGATTTATATCTAACTCCATTTTCCTTTTAAGCTTGGTACATGCTTCATTCAATTAACCGCCTAGCTAACTCCCTAAAAATAAAGACATTTATTTTGAGAAGTCACCTTTAAGAATTTTAATTCATCTGATTGGAGAAGAGGTAGCTGAAGATAAGCACTCAAACTTAAATTTTGTTCCTTTCAATCTCAATAATTCAAATTGTTCAGGAACCCACATGAGATCAGGGTCAGGGCACAACAGACATTTGTCTGACTTTCATGCACAGAACACTGAACATATATTGGCATGCTTGGGAAGGATTATGCCTTCCTGGCTAAATAACTATCAACATCATGAGGAAGAATCAGTTACATGAAATAAAAGAAAATTAATCATAAACTTTCTTTAAGATAAAAATAAAAATAGTGTCTGTAAAACAGCAGGTAAGTTTAAAATATATGTCTTGGAACCACTTTGCTGACAGGCACAAACAAAGAAAAGGCATGAAGTAGTAATGTGAAGTGCAGTGCCTTTACATTCACATAGAATTATCCTTTTAATTTTTTCTGGTTCTAGCATGAATGCCTCTGTACCTGTACCCAACCCCTAAACCAAACTCACCTAAGCTTTCTTTTCTCTCGTAAGTCACAGGCGGAATACACAAGCTTCCTACTCTCAGTATAAAACTGTACCTATAATGCCAATATCTGTCTCTAATGAACAGCACCTTACATTTCAGTTTTATGCAAAGCCTGTTGCAATTTACACAAAAAGGACTTTGAATCAGTCTTAAAACCCTGAGCCCAGCATGGAATTTATGTGGGAGCAGAATAAATGCCTTATATCCAGGAGCAGGCAACAAGAAAATCAGATGTCTACAATTAGACAGCACTGAGGCTAATGAGGACAACCCCTTCTGTTCAGCTGAGATGTACCAGGTTTGCTAGTTTTCTGATATTCAGGCAGGTTTCTAAAACTAAGCTATTTCTTCCATTTTCTTTCTATTTGCTTAAGAGAAGAATTTTAAATCATATTACAAAGGTTTTGAAATGAACTTCTGTGAGGAACAGAAGTCTGAATAGTATCCAGCTTTTGTCTAATAAGCTAGGGAAAATACAAAAGGTGAAATTTTGGTAGTCCAACCTTAACTTATAAAACTCTTCCTTCCTAGGTGAAGAATTCATACTTTTGTTTTAGTGTTCAACCTATCTATTTAAATATTTCACATTTACTACCTGCACTCCCATGGGATTCATGGCACCAAATTTCAGAAATGGCAACTAGGCTGTAGCTTTGTAGCACCACTGTTTGTTGGCCCTTCAGCTGAACTCTCAGCTGTGTCACCATCTCAGAGGAACACCCCTTAACTCCTGTGAGATATTTGACCCATGCTTCCCTGGTGAGTCCTATTATCTTAGGAGCCCCTGGCTCTTCTCTGTAAAACTTCCAGTGTGCTGCAGCACAGTCAGCACATCCTGGAGTCATGCATTAATAGGCTGGGCCCATCTTTTTCTTCCAGTGCTGCTGCCTGCAACTGGAAGGAAAAGGTGACATGTGCTCCAGATTCCCTCTGCAACTGGACCAAGACCTTGAAGACGCTTTTGATTCACTCTGCACTGCGCATTGTGCTATCATCACCACCCACAAGGAAAAGCAGTAACAGGCTTTAACAGTAACAAGTGTGAAGTGTGTGGTCCAAGGGCCATGCCAGGTCAGAAGTTTCCTAGCGATGTCCTTAACCTAGGCTTGGGGAAGCAGCAGACTTCCTCAAGAAGAGGGTCTGGCGTTTGGACTCTCTATCCCACTCAGAAGGGGAATAGTCACCTACAACCTATCATTCTTTTGACCAAGACACAGAGCTTGGCCTTTCTGCCCCTGGCAACACCTCTGGTGTAGATGGGACATCACCAAATCCTGTTTTGACTAACCTTGTACATCCAGAGCCTCAGTGTCTCGAACTCTCGCTCAGAGGACGCGGCTGTGCGCTGAGGGCACGGCGCCCCAGGGGCACGGCGCCTCAGCCGCCCCTCGCCTCTCGGCCGCGCGCTCTGCCCGCGCGCCGCGCGCTCCCTCTCGAACAGCGCGGGCGCGCGCGGCTCTCGCGAGAGCTGCGGGCCTGAGGGCGCGTTCCGCTCTTGGGTGACGGGGCTTCCCAGTCGGTTATCTTTCAATGCTTTCAATATTTATTTCACGAAGGTATCGGCTACCCCGCCCTAAGAACACTCGGCAGGAAGAGGTATTAGCGTTCATGTCGCGATTTTAGGTGTTTAATTGCCAGCTAGATAGGCGGGATGTCACGGCTGCAGCGCAAGTGTTCTCTGGAAGGACAGTTCAGATGATTAAAGGTGGAGCCCTTTCTCAGTCATTTCACAGCTCCTTCATCAGGCCGTGATTTCTGTGCCTTTCAGAATACTTGGTGAAGGAATTTAATGACATGGCCATACTTAAGAGTGAAAAGGGCACAGTAATTAGTTCATAGCATGAAAGGGATTTGATTTTCACATGTCAGTCTTTTGACTGCATAAGAAAAGGAGGTTATAACTCTCTATTTGACCAAACCACAAAATTATCCTTGCAGCTGATGTGAAAACTTCCCTTTGGGCTTTTGGAGAACTCAAAATGCCCAAGCTACAAAATAAACATTTCTTATTGTCAAATACCAGGCCATGGGTTGTCATCCCAGGGCAGAAGCACTAATCTGTATTTCCTGAAGATATTCTCCTTCTGCTGTGGCTGTGCAGCTGGCTCTGTGCCCGGCCCTGGGTGCACACTCAGCTGGCGCTCTTGCAGCACAGATCCCTTTCTGTAAGTTTACAATACTCAACCATTGACCAAAGAAATATTGGAGATATTTATGAGCATATAACCGGAGAAAAAGGTGCTCTGTTTCATTTCTGGGATTCAGAATGTACTCCTCCACAATGATTCAGCATTAGAAAGAGATTCCTGTATCTTCCTTTCTCCCTGTGATACATCCATCCATTTCTATATTGTGTGTCTCATTCTTTGGTTTTAATTTTCCAATGTCTTCTAGTGCACTATTGTCACCGAATGATGATACAACAAAAATATTATCTTCTTAGGATCATACTTGAGAGGCCAATGCTTCTTTACTCCAAATCAACACATCACCAACAGTAAATTAACCTGCTACTATGCATGCTATAAGGAAGGGGAGGAAGGACGTGTAATTATTAAGAATGTCAAAACCTCTGTTTGAGACCCTTTTCCCATCCACCTACTTCTCATTCTGTCCACTGGGAAAATAACCTACTCAAATATAAAGGGATTCTCTCAGATAACAGGAATGGACTTCACTCTTTCAATCTTATCTTCAGCAATAATTAAGATTTAAATTAACTTTAGAGTGTACAAATATTATTCCTGTGACCCTTTGGGAGCAGCACACATATCCCCTGAAAACTGCACTCCCAAAATTCAAAATTTAATTCATAGCACAATGTTTCCTTCAGGACAAAATGCCATACTCCAGAAAGCCTTAGCATTCTCTCTGCTCTGCTGCTGAAGGATTGCTATTCCTAGAAGAATTCAGCTCTGTAAGATAAGTGTTAATACATTCCTTTTGCAGGTCTCCAGGGCCCGAAGTTTGAATTTAATGTGAACTGAATAAAATAATTTGCTTTTTATCAGCATGGTCCATGAACCATGGTTTGAGGCCAATATGTGACTCTAAGGTAAATGAGTTTAGCTCCAACTCCCTAATCCGCAGATAAGATCATAGAATCACCACACATCACTCAGTACTGTTTAGCAAAAAATGCCTGCCCCTCTAGTAATAACGAAAACCCTGAATTATAGTCACTGGCTTCTCACAGCTGATGGCTCTTGCAGGTTCAGGTGAAGTATGTGATTGTGTATGGAGAGGCTGGAGTGCAGCCAACGCAGCACAATAACCTCCATTTCACATTGATATTTGACTTCTGGAAAACTGCTCAGAAATCTACTTTAAAAAAAATTAGCCATCTTCTTGCCTACTCTTTCTCTCTTAAACAACAACATACATATACTTTTACATGTAGTCATTCTTAGTTAAAACTCATGGCACTATATGATATATACATCACACATGTAAGAAAGCATATTCACAACTAAAATTAATGAATGATGTTTCAGAGCTGTTTTCCGGCTTCACCTTCCAGCATCTGCTGCTCATTGTTCTGAACAGGATAGAGTGAGAATGGAAGAACTCTTGACTTAAGTTGTTACTTATTCTTTCAATAAAGATTTTGTGATTGTTCAGTGGGACAGACTTAAATCTGACAGGCTAACTAATTGAAGTGGTAACTATGCTTTCACCTAAAAAGTTGCAAGTCAGCAACCTGGCTAAATTGTGTTTTATGCCTTATAACAAGGATTTCCTTTCTTATCTTTTTTTTTTTTTTAAAAGCTTGGTTAGAGTCCTCTTTGAGAATGATGTAATAATAATGTGATGCACACTTTTAAACTCAACTTTGACATTTTAGTATTTGCATTTTCTAATCTCCAAAAGACATAAAAAACACATTGGCCAGTTTGAACTCTGTTCTTTTCTCATCTACATCACTCCCCAAGACTGAGTTTCTCATTTGCAGTATTAGCAGAATCATGCTTTCCTTTTTTTTTTCCCTTCTTTTTTTCTTTTTTTTTTTTTCCCGCCACATGACAGTAACATTTTTCTTTTTACATTATCTGAGTTAGCTCAAGTGAGGTATGACTTGTGCTTTCCTCTAGCTGCCATTTCTGATGTCTCAGACAGCATCTTCTCAGGCTTTGCTATTAATTCATGGCTGGAGTGCCCCAGATTTACAGTTGATGGTCATACTGAGTATGAAAACTGAAGTTTTACAGCATAAAGACATAGATTTTTTTGTGCCAAAGGGCTTTGAAATCTAAATCTTATCCATTGGTCCCCCCGTGAGGCATGTAATATTTAGCAGGAAGAAACTGAAGAGCAGAAAACCAAATCTGATCTTAAAGCTCACCTCCAAAACTTTGAATTTCCTGAAACTAAGATCAGTGGTAAAATTCTTTAGTTACCACTCTTTTATTAGATAGGTATTAAAGGTATAATGCATCACGTTGCTCTAGAGTGCTCAGAATGCTTCTAGATTTTACTTATCTAAGAGATAAAATATCTTAACTCAGACTTGATAGATGCCATAATTTTACCTACAGGGAGAAATTTACAGTTTCCAGTAGAGCTCAGTAACAGTACAGTGATGTGAGAACTGGAAAACTGGCCCTGGTACACCATAATTGTGGCCCTCCCACCCTACATTTACTCATCCTTATGACAGGGAGGGGGGGACTCTCTCACATCCCAGTGCAGAGCACACAACAGGACAGTTTTCCAAGACAAGTACTCCGGCCCACCTCTGCTGTGACAGATTCTTTACAGGATTTTTGTATGGCTACTGAGGCATGCCATGACAAGCAAAATAATTGTAAGAAACTCACATAAACTAATGCAGGTTCTTAGAAGACAACAAAACAGGAATTTATCAGTTACAATTTCAGAATACTACTTTTTATTTCTCAAGACTTAAACTTTCCCTCACTAGAAGTTAGCTCCTGGAAATTACTCCAAGTTAAGAAATGGTAGCTCACTTCCCTCCTGCCGCTGCTCTAGTTTTCCTATTGCAATTGCAATTTGTATTTTAGATGACAATTCCAAGAAATGTAAGTGTTACGAGAAAAAAGAAACATACTTACAAAATATATGTTAAAAACTAGTAGCAGCGAGACTGATGTCAGTAATATTCTTAAACAGTTCCATTTGAGTGTTGATGAAAGTTTATGGAATTGTTTCCCATATGACCATCATGGACTACTTAAATCACACGATGACTTTGTAAAAAAACAAGCGCCAAACAGACCAATCAGATAACTGCTCTATTCATTAATATGCATTAAAAATGAGTGTGCCTAAAGCGGGACAGGAAATTCAGCAATCATTGCATGAGCAGATGCATGTCTGGTAGTCCTTTGACTCCTCTTACACTAGTTTCACAATGATTAACAATTGCCATTCTCACACAAGGGAAAATTGTTTAGCTCTACATGTTGGCAAGTCAGGGTGTAATCAAAGATAATTTGTTACCTTTTAAGAGTGAGGAACCAAAAGGTCTTTACTGCAAACATAGCAAGCATGCCGTTAGAAGAAGGAATTGATACTTTCTTTTATTTCCACATTTTCTTTAAATGAGTAAAAGCATTTCCTTGAAAATTAATGTAGTAATGAGTACTAACGTCCTACTATAGTCACTACAGTTCATACTAATGGTAGGACAAGTTGATCTTACTTCAATCAACTAAGATTCAATGTACCGAGTAATTATATTTTACAGAGTATTTCAAGAGCACTTTAAAACGCTAGGGAGCTAAAAAAAAATAGCATATACCCTCTCAGTTCCGTTCTTTGGACATACTAGATCTTTTAAATTGGACAATTAAAACTAGCTTTTAAATGCTATGGAAGCTAGTGCATGCTAAAGGATTTGCAAGTTTCTTCTCTTCCAATGGCACATTGGGCCCCTGTACCTGCTTCCAAAAAGAAACCATCTATTGAGGGTAAGCGAAGCATGCTCACCTGCACCTAAATATCGGATAAAGAATACGAATGATTTTCAACCTAAGAAAGTAAAATTAGAAAGTTACTTGGATTTTTTACCAAAATAAACCCGCATTTTTATGAAAGACTTGAACTAGCAGTGTCTACTTGCCTTGAAGGTGATGCAAAAATGGATAACAGATAAAGGAATTGTTGCAATTAATGTAGGTGTATAACACAACCAAATAGGAATTTTAAGACTTACCTTGTAGATTGAAACGAATAAGCTTATTCCAGTTATCTTAGACAAGAGGTAAAGGTAATTGCTTATTAATGTTTCTCTCAAGGGAATGACTGCTCGACTGTAAAGGATTCACGCAAAGTTGAGACAGACTTTGGGTTTGTTAGGGAAAAGCTTATGTAACGATAGCTGTGTTGGCAAATAGATGGGAAAAGTGATTTACTTGTAAAATGGGTATTGTCTGGTTTCACTAATTGGCATAGAAGTGCCAGGAAAATATGTGGAATATGTTTGGTTTGGTTTTATGCTATATAACATGAAGGGAGTTTGGACTAGATTGACTAGGTAAAGAAGTATGGAATTTGTAAGAGACAAAATGTTGTGAAGAATTAATTATTTTGATGGTACAATATTGGTGTAAGATTAAGTGAATAATGAAGTTAATATGATTTAATCTAGCTGTGACACATATGCTAATGAAATTATGGTAACCAACAGGTTTACCCTGAGTTTACTGTGAGATTATGCATGTCATACATATAATAATGAATATGTAAATCAGCACCAAGAGAAAATGGCTTCTAAAGAATTACTTTTTTCAGCTATTCCCTATGGTCATGCTGCAATTCCTGCTGTATATTCTGTTTCAGACAAATTGTAGCGGGAGTAGGAAAGCTGCTGTCTTTTGAACTTTCCAATAAAGATAGTTCCTATTTATCTGGGTTTGGCAGAAACTCCACTACCTTATAATAATTTATACAATATTGTTCCCAGGGACAAGCCATCTAACACCATTCACAGCCACAGGAAATTCAAGGGTTCCAATTAAGGGCAACAGGCATAGTGAAGCATCATGTTTGCAGTGTGCTATATACTCAGTGCTGTTTGCTAGAGCGCAGTTAATATCCTGCCTCAAAGTTCTGGCAGATTGTTGATTCAGCAGCAACATGGAGTGAACGCAGACAGATCAGCCTCATGCTGTGCCTGAGCTGGAATATCTTTGCAGGATCTGGTACCTGTGGCAACCCAACCGTTCATCACAGATCTCAGCCCCAAAGGCTTAGAGGTGGTTCCATGGCAAGGGCTGTATGTACATTGCACCCCTACGTGTTCTGTGGCAGCCAAACCAGCCCAGTTTTTCAATACCGGGTGGGGGTGGTGCGGATCCTGTTCTTCAGCAGGTAAGATGTTAACTGTGTACAGATCTAAGTGCTAAACCCAATTATATTCTGTTACAGACTGATCCAAAGGCTACTGATCTCTTCTTCTTTTGCATTAATAGCACCCAGTATTTGTTCAACTCCTGCTGAGTGGACTGATGGACAGAAGGTGAGTAACATGAAATTACCTCCAATGTAGACAGGGTGAAATGAACTGCAGCATACTGATTATGAGTTTGATGGCTCAGGCCCCTACTGCTTCATATCAACATGGGAAGAGGAAATTACCAGATGTACCACAGTGACAAACATGCTCATTAGCAGAGGTTGTTGTTTTGCCAGGGAAGACAACTACTTCAAAAGCAGGATTCTTCATGCTGGAAAACAGAGTCACAGCAGCACTTTGCTTTTTTAGATTTCCAAATTAGTGTATGTATTTGTCATGTCAGGCTTCTACATCTGTTTAAATGTTGCAAACATTTATGAATGTTAATTATCATTTGTTCCAGAAGAGCTGTAAATCAGTTAATAAGGAACCTGTCATCTTATTTATATTATATGAAGAAAAATCCAAACCATGATAGAATACAAAATGAAACTAAAATTCAGCCTGCAATCACTGTTTATAAATACATGAATTGGTGTGTGCATAGCCTTCACATAACATGAGGTAATTTTTTTTCTATTGGTTATATTTTAACCTAAAAAATAAAAAAGAGCTGAAAGATATATTGTGATCACATTCCATTAACTGTTAGGCAAGCCACAATGAATGGATCAGGGTTGGAGTCTCAGCTCAAAGAAGCCACCAGCTTCAGGAGTTGCTGAATTCAGCAAGCTGAGAATTACAGAGAATGAACCCCTAAAATCAGCAATAAAAATAAATTACCCATAACTAAAATACATACCGACAAGTAATAAAGGCTTAATTGGCAAATATTTAACATTGGAGTTTTACTTCCTATACACCTTCTTCCAATATTATTAAGCTAATAATTTCAGTGTTTTATGAATGCAAATCGCCTTTTCTCCCTACTCAGTTAATTTTATCTCTGAACAGTGATGAATTCTCTTCATTGATTCACATTACATAATCTGGATCACTCATGTACTCCAGCCAGCAATACTTACAATTTACATTCTTCCTTCACAGTTTTAGGAGAATAGAGCAAATTGGCAGCACAAGTGTAACAAAAGTCCTTTAAAATATTTTTTCTCACTTTGCCCCTTCTGTAAATATGATGTATTTAGTATGAAGCAATGTATGAAGCATTATATGATGCTTTGCTGAAAGGCTCAGCTGTAGTTAACTGTTGTGTTCATTAACATCCTAAGATTCCAAAGTTTTGTCCGTGAGCACAAGTCCTCCTAAATTTTAACCTTTCTCACTGAAGAAAGCCCATAATGTAGTCCGTTAGTCAATGGGTGCAAAAAACAAACAAAAAAAAATTAGCAGTGCCTTTAGTAAGTGGCAGTCTTAGATAGTTAACACTGAGTAATATTATTTCAATGCACAGGAGAAAATTACTTGTATGATGGACACACTTGTAATTGTCTAACACCTAAATGCAAACTCCTCCAACATGGAGAGTGGTGAATGAGACAGTCGGCCACCAAGTAGAAATAAATTTCACTACACAATGTTGGTGGCTTTTTGAATTTAAAATACTTTTGATGGATACTTGTTCACTCCTTTTCTATTACTTCTTTAATTAAAACTCCCATGCATTAAATTTTGACATTATCAGAGACGCCTGAAAACACTTCCAAAGCTTCCATGCAGCTGACACATAATAATCAAATGCCTAGAATTTTACACATTGCTTCATGAGCAGTATCTGCCTATAGCTTTTGCATCATTTTTTCCACTTTCAAGCAAATGAAATAATGTGGGGCAAGTTAAAATAAGGGTTCATTCCTTCTCTCACACATATTACCCTTTTAGGGCTATTTTAACCAAAACCAATGTATAGAATGTGAATTAAGTTGAATTTAATGACTGCCTTCACTTCCTTGGGGCCAAGGTCCCAGCTCAGTGGTCACCAATTCCCAGGAAATTCCTGGTTCCTGCAATCATTATTGTGTAATTGAAAGGATAGCAACCAACACAGTAGAAAACATATAGCCTTCTACTGGAATATATGAAGTAGAGGCTCAATTGAGAAACTCTTTTCTTCCATACCCTCGGATCAGGAGTTGAGGACAACCTGGGAGCAGAAATAAATCTGAGGTTACAAAGAGCTTCAACAACAAACCAGCAGGTCATAAATAAAATCCCCCCACAAATGCCAACCAGTTCTGTTTTTCTTTCTTCCTATTTTTTTTCTCCTATTTTTTTTTCTTTTTTTCTCTTCCCCCCCCCCCTTTATCATTATTCACCCTGACATGAATCCTAATTAAAATTTTACACAGCGTGTCTTTTAATTAGCCGTGGCTGGAGTGGTGAAAGCTATCAATATTTAGCAGGATAATTGTACAAAATTACTTTTCAAAAATGAACAGCAGGCATGAATCCACTCTGCAGCAGGGGGTTATTCAGCCACACACTGTGCAAGATGGGGTGCCTCAGATAATGTGTGAGAGATAATAATGCACACAGGGAGGGACACATGCTGCCATATTTTGTGCTTCATTGGTTTTCTGCAAACAGCATTTGGCGCTTGTTGCAATCACAACATCAGGGTTCACACAGTCTTTAAGTTGGTGATTTTTATCTTTATGTTGTTGATTTATTTTAACTTAAATACAAAGATGTGTTTAATAACAATGCACACAAACAAAACACTGAGACGCAGCTCCATGTATGACCTAGTTTGTATACTGTATACTTTGCAGACGCTAGCAACGAACAAGGTCAAGAACAGAGGTCTTCTTTCTTCCTTCATTTGTTTTTAAATCAAAAAGAAAAGAAAAAAACTTTGCCCATCCTACCAGAATACAAAGCAGTTAATTAATTTCTGGTTTGCAAATCCATAGGGTAAATGTACTCAGCTGTATTTTAAAATGGATTTGTAACAGTTCAATTCTCACGTAATCTTTCTCTCCTTTCTTTCACAAAAGACATGGAAATTGCGGCATGATATACTTTCTATTTACTTTTTGCACAAAAAGAAAGCAAACCAGGAAACACCTGGAAATGTTTCCTACATGCACCAAGGAAACATTCAGTAAGATCACATACAATGGGGTTCTGAGTCAGTTACTCTCAGTGCAAGCAGTCTGTGGGACAAAGGCCTTAAGAAATTATGTGTCCAAGAACAAGAACACAAATCCCAGCACACAAATTCCCTACACAGAGAGCCAGATATAAAGCCCAAATGAGAGCAGTAGCAGAGGGCGCAGTCATGTGAGACGTATGCAAGAACCTGCTCTTTAATTTTAGAAGATATGAATGAGCACGTCTCTTGCTTTACCATCGCAACGAAGAGAATTCCCTCAATTCCAGGTAATTCCCTCATCTCCTGCAACTAGGCAGGGAGAGCAGAATAATGGCTTATGTCCAAGGCTGTAAATTACACTAGAATTAAATTTAAAGGGCAAAACTGGTACTGAAATTTCTGCTCATCAATAAGGTGGGAGATTGGTGACCTAAAACTGCATGGATTCTGTAATAGATGATACCACCTCTATGATTTCAGCACACGAAAACCCCACAATGCGACAGGTCCCTAAAATACACGACTTCAGTATACTCTTGCCTTGTCTTTTTTTCCTTTTCCTTTTTTGTTGTATGAGATTGATAGAAATAGCCTGGGCCCACAATGCAGTATTTCAGTAGAAACATTAGTTTCGTTTTAGATATGGCACATAATGCAGCACCAAGTCATCCAAATCTTACTCTTCATTCTTTACAGCCAAATCAGCTATGAAACTCAGAGACTAAGACAGATGATAGCCACATTGCATATCATCTCAATGCACTGCATACCAGCAACAGAACAATTAGAAAGCTGCTAATGGAATTAGATTGACAGAAACATGATAGGTTTACAAGGCGAGACCAGTAGGAAAGACTTTCACAGCTTACCGGGAGTGTAAAGCACTGAGGTTTGCAGCCCAGCAGCCAGTGCTGTACCACTGACAAAGGGCCCCTCCCAGGCTCTGACCTGCAGCCCTGTGAAGCTACAGCAGTTCCTTCACTGGGCTCAGGGACTACTGGAATGGGCTCCCAAAATAAATTCGTGTGCAAGCCTGGGAATCCAAAATTTTGTTCTCAATGCTGCAAAGATAGGTTGAGTGACTTCAGTCAGTTCATTTCTTCCTTCTGTGCCTTAGTGTCAATTTAAACAGAATCACAGTGTCTTTTACAGCCGCCATTGAGTACCAGCTGTAAATCTCTTTCAAATTCCTGGGAGGTGGTACACTGGTGCTAAGCATTTTGAACACTAAACACATTACCATGTACAGAGTTGGCAGTTAATGATTAAGCAGGAGCGGTAAGAGACACAAAATACACAGAAAATTGGAAACAACACATGACAATATCCTAAAGTTTAAAAAATTAAAAAATAAAAACTGAAACAGTTAAAAGACAACTGATTGACCTTACTGCCTACTTTAAAACAGTTTCTATATAAATACCAGAATTCACCCTTCTCTAAACATGAATCAGATCACAACCAGAATTTGTTTTGTCATTAAATAATATGTCTTTTGATATGATAGATACAATAAATTTAGAAAAAGCAGCCTGACATTTGATTAATAGTTGAAGAGCTTTGGGTGGCAAAATTGCATTAAAATAACAACACCAACTATTTTGACTTTCATGCTATAGCAGAACATCTGTTTGTATGCAGTATCTCTTCATGTAACACACAATGGAATGTCTGTAGCAGACATGAGAGTAAGAACAAGAATTCAAAAAGTACAGCAAGACAATGATTGAGTGGTACAACCACTATAAAAATAGAACTAATTTCATGATTATATGGAGTGTCATCTCCTCTTAAGGAATGGCCAAGGTTAACAGCAGCAGGCAGATGTTTGCCAAGTGTTTTGAAGATGGGAAGCTGTGTCTGAGGACCAGAGCTGCGATGGGGACATTGGCGTCAGTAATTTCTCCTTCGGTTAACATAAATCAGCAAAGGAATGAAGTCCTCTGTCAATATCTATTGCACATTTCAAGGGGCACAGCCTGCGTCTCAACATTGGTTGCACACTCTTGTCCCTCTGGAGGTCCTACAAACCATCACCCTGACTCTTCCAACTCCCACACAAATAAATTAGAAAAAGAATTACATGAAATAATCTATATAGAGCCAGAAGCATCTGGATTGGCTGAGTGACCCCAGAGACCTTGTTACACATTCACATCATTCACAATACGTTAACCTTGCTGCCAGTAAAAGTAGTTGCTTAAGAATTAACTTCGGTATTTATAAATGCATCTTACCCTTCATCTAAATAAAAGTTCTGTCATTTAGTGAGCCTTGCAAAAAATACAGTAACCACAGGGACATTTGGATTAAACAAGAAAATAGTGTTGGAATAGTGGGAATCTGCCATGATTAAAGAGAGCTCTAAATATAAAGTAGTACAGTAATTTATAAACCGGGTGGTTGTCTCTCCTCAATGCTAGTACATTGAGGAGAGGTAATGAGCACCAAAATCTCTTGCATGTTTTGAAGAAAAGATGTACTAAACAATAAGGCTGAGATTTCAGCTTAATTGAATATGTAGCACTGATAATCTATTCCTGAAACAGAATGTTTAACAGGCAGAAATACCTCAATAGAAGAGTAGTTCAGTCTATTTTTCTGAGGGGGATAACGTGTGACTACAATACTGCAATGAAGAAGGTGTTTAGCTGCACATAACAGCTGTCTGAAACTCTGGCAAGTTTGCCATGCTTCATATAATGCAGGACATTCAATTTAATTTTGCTTCCATTCAGAACTGGTGAATGCTGTTGATGTTATGAACGAAGTGAACAGATTTATTTCTCCTGGTTTTTTAAATACCAGTGTGTGTCATTATCTCTGTCACAGCCACTAACATCTTGTCCTATGATACGGATCCTTGGTCTTTTAATAAGAAGCAAATGTGTAAGAAATATTCCAAGCACCATTTACAGACCTTTAGGAAACAGGAGAGAGGAGGGAAGTGAATCACTATCTATGTCAGTTCCTCTTCTCACCTTTTTGCATAGAATTCAGAGGGCATTGCAGGCTGGATTTCAAGACAGTTGTCTGCAAAAGCAAACATGAGGTAGGGATGGGAAAACCACCCACTGGGAAGAGAAGGGTGCTGGAATCACTCCTGTGTAAGTAACCCCTCCCTGTCCCCATCTCTACTGTGTCTGTGCGCTGGCTCTAATCCCCCCTGCCGCCACAGTGCTGGCTGCAAGAGCCCTGCGCTTGCTGGGGGCTTTGGCAAGATGCTGTTACCGTGCATCTCTGCCATGGCAGGCTGGAAAGGTGCCAGGTCCATCCCTGCTTCCCCCCACACCTCCTGGGGGACCAACCCGAGAACAGTGATTTCTTCTGGGCTCATGTTAATATTGGTGCTTTTGGGGGCACAGCACTGTAGCTGGGGGTGAGCAGCTCCTCAGATGTGCAGATGGGGATGCTGCAAGTGTGCTATCAAGTCCCCGGGTCCCCGTCTATTTTACTGTTGGATTAACGAAGGCGCACAGAAGAAGTTAATATAAAAACAAAGTAAGTCAACAGAAGATTCCTAAGTGACTTCTTGATGACCTCAGGGCTATATGAGTCATCAGTCCTCATTCCTTTCCCAGCAGTAAATTATTCCTTAAGGGCTAAAAAGTTAACATTAAGTTATCATGTTCCAGGCAGGGGTAATATCCTTTATGTAACCTCCTCAGATTGCCTATCAAAAGTGCTGTGTACATCACTGAAGTCTTTAAAGAACAGGAATCCAACAAGGTCAAGACCGACCTACCTACCTCTCTCCCAAGACCTACCTTCAGCCTGCAGGTAAGAGTGAGCAAGTTTTCTCAGCACAGTTTAACAGTGAGTCCTTTAACACTTACTCTTCACACCAAAATCAATACTGATTTAGGGCTGGGACACAAAGATGAAAACAAATCAAAACATGTTTCAAGCATCTCCAAAGAGGAAGAATGTTCTTGGAATGCATTTACTTTCTTAAATAACAGCCATCAAAATATAAAGTCATTGAGGAAAAACACTAAACTATTGTAAGAAGTGAGTTAAAAGCAAGATCAGCAAAGTGCAATATTTGACCAGGTGAAAATACTGTTTAACACCTTAATAAGAGCTTCTTCAGTCTCTAAAGATCCCAAAGAAAAAACTTGATGAAAAAATGTGCCTAAAACTGAGCAAGTTGTGACACCATTAATTTATGAAGTATTTTTAGTACCTCTAGAAAAATTTTTCTTTGTACCTTGGTCCAGAATTTCCGTGCCAAATGTCTGAAGAAATGAGAACTTCCATACTTTTACAGACATGTTTTGACTGTGAATCTTCTGGAGGGATAAATAAGATGCAGAATGCTTTCTTTGCAATTACTTTTATTATAATGCTCATAGCTATTCTCTTGCAGTTTTGTGGGGGAGACCTGTCAGTAGGAAACATAGACTTCGTGGCAATACGTGAGCAAGAAAATTCTGAATGTGGGTAAACAGGTGGAAGTTTCACTTCCTTTGAAATAAACATGTAAAATATTAAGGATGAAGCGGTAAGCTTCTGGGAAGTATCCCAGTAGTATCCTACTGGGAATGTGTCCTACGTAGGTAGCACCTTGCAATCACTCACAGATTTTTTTGCAGAAGAAACATCAGCAAAATGACTGTGTGTGTGTGTTTGTGTGCATGTGTGCAGAGACGCATTACATGGATTTTTAGCAAGGCTACAACTCAACATGACAGGTCTTTTGTTATCATCAGCCAGGATCCAGTTTCTTCTTGCCTTAAACTATACCACTGCAATCTTGACTTCTGTGCTCATGTAAAGTTATAAGCCAGATAATCCAGTTGAGGGTTTAGGGGTTTGTTTTGTTAGAAGATACACGTTATGATCCATGTTTCCATTTTTCACATAGAAAATGATGAACAGATAAAAAAATAAAATTCATCACATTATCTGAGCAGAATGGTACGCAGCTAGTATTAAGCTGATTATTATACAGGCATAGAACAACACAAGACCCTTGGCCCATGAAAATAACAATCAAGTACAAAGATAACAATAGGGTTTGAATACATGGTAACATACTCAGCTGCTAGGGCCAAACCGGAAGAAGCAATCACGAAGTTCTCAGGTTTGCTTTGTTTTCAAAAATATAAAGAATTATCATCCTAAAGTCTGACATTCTTTTATGGCAATGATCCAAAATACTACGGTTTCTTTTCTGAGTAATGCATGAATCTGGGATGATTGCTGGAACATACTGTCATGGTTTGGGGGGATAGGACATAGAGTGGTTAGATCTGATGGATTTGATTTAAAGGCTAGTGAAAGGAATGAGGAGTAAACAACAGATCAAGGATAATTCATGTTTCTTCATAATGGTGCTTAAACTTCTAATGCTATAAACTAATTTTAGTCATAACATTTCTACTCATGTTACTACGGTGTTAAATTGTAATTTAATGTTATTCATTGAAGCAAATCAGCTGACGTAAAAAACCTCTCAAAAATGTTATGCTACAGAAAATGGATCCTTTGAAATAAATTCCAGAAGAGTTTAAAGCTGAATAACATTGTATCTGGCAATTTCTTCCTAGACATTTAACTATCTTTCCAATATTATTCATGTCCTTACATTCCTTTTATGTTAGAAAATACGCTTACCGGCTTCTTTTCCCTGAATTAAACTGTCTTTTTTTGCATTTTGAAGTTAATTTCGAAACTTAAGATTGACAAATGCCTCAGCACTAAGTAAGTGGAATGGCAACAACAAAGCTTACAATTAAACCATAATTATTTGGTCTTGAACTGCTAGCAAACAGCAAAATTCAGCACATTTTTAAAGAAATTTGAAAAAGTCACAAATATAATTAAATAAACCTGAAACCCATCCAGCATTCATCTTCTCTGTCCTTTGATGTTCTCATGCAGAAGTATAAAGTCTTATTTCTCAAAATCTTTTCCAGCACAATGATGTCATCCATTTATCTTGTAGCTCTTGCATTACATTAACTCCTTTTTAACCTTACAGAGAATTTTTGGCAAAAGGATGTAACACATGGCGTACAGAGAATATTTCACTCATGCTTTGTATCATTCCTTTTATGAAGTTGGTGGATATTTTTCAAACAAATTCTACAAATCTAAATCTTTTGAGAAACTGAAAATGTATCTAGGATTATCTGTCTGGGACAAACATATCAAATTGATTACAAATGTAAATACATATTTACACAATATTTTCACAATAAAAACTCGTATTTGATCAACGAATAAATATTCCTGCATTCCTCTGTATCAAACATACCAAATGAATACTTTCATTACAGGTTTTTAAACTGAATTTATTATTCTACTTTAACATGCCCTTTTTACAAACAGGTTCATATTCCACATACAAAATCCAATTAGCATATATGTTGTCTGTTCAACATTTTGGCCATTGTGAACACTGGAGTTCAGTAAGCTCTTGCTACATCCCTGACATACTTGTTTATCCTTTGAAATAGAACACAAGAGGTGCAGGGATAGCTCGGTTCAGCTCTTTTTCAGTCATTTCCCCACTAGCTTGTTTCCCAAAGATTGCTGAGTAGTAACAACCATCAGACACAATGAATGTGGGTCAAACTGATTTGTTTCTACAGCCTCATATTAACAATTCCATATCCCTTTCTCAACCTCTTGATCCACCCTTGGGACTATTTTTTTAATCCAACTCAGATGATGTAGCTAGTACTAACCTAAAAATTCAATCTCTCCCTTTCATTTTCATTTCTTCTCAATCAAACTGCTCTGCAAAGGGACTCTAACAGGCTTCTGGCTGTGTAATAGTGAAGGACAATACATGGAATATAAAAACTTGACAAAGATGAAATATAGAATGAAGTTACCCTTCTGGGTCCATTAGACAACATTTTAAACTATTTTAATCACAACAAGGACTATTTAGCTGGAATGTTAATGATAGATGTTTTAATGGGTTGGAACATTTCAAATCACCTTAAAACTAAAAAGACATATTTAATTCAAAAGATTGGCAGGACACGTTAGAGAGTAGGCCATGTCTTTACGTGAATGAAGGAAGGCAGTATAAAGAAAATAACTTACCATTGCCCCTCTTAGTCCAAATTTCTTGCTTTCTAAAATGAATATTTCTATACAGGAACACTCCCCTTCCCTACCACTCTGCTACAAAATTATCACAGACTGGTATCTCCAAGTTTTTTATCTTCCACAACAGGCCGATTAGGTCCTTGGCACTTTGGGTTTCACATACCATGTCATTAAGGATAAAATGCCTCAGGGATTGGTAAGAAGTGAAAAAAATTGTCATCTCTGTTCCCAGAATAGATCAATAACCAAACAGTTAACAATAAGATTACTGATTTCCAAATTTAAGGTGGGAAAAAAAAAATACAACATAGGCTAGGAAAAGGTATGTTGTATAAGTGGAGCTATGTCAACGTGTAGAAGCTGCAAATCTGGCCCAAACACCTCCTGGTATAATGTGCCACAAGCTTTCTACCCTTCACAGTAAATACATCTACAGAACAAATTCGTTTATCCACGTTACAAGGTCATAATATCTAAGATATTTATAGAACATAAGACACTAATATAAGTCCATTCTCAGTAGTCTGGCCAGACTGGCCATTAGGGAGCAAGAATTGTAATTAAATGGCCCAGCTGGGGATAGTGAAAGATTAATGGTAAACCACTAACCTACAAGCTAGGATAAGAGTCCTTGTCTGT
Source organism: Acanthiza pusilla (assembly GCA_036630365.1). Taxonomy (NCBI): domain Eukaryota; kingdom Metazoa; phylum Chordata; class Aves; order Passeriformes; family Acanthizidae; genus Acanthiza; species Acanthiza pusilla. The sequence goes on from JAXCHO010000050.1 coordinate 16,876,980, forward strand.
GGCTCCTAAAGTCTTGTCTTGTCTGTGGCTCCTCTCCTGCCATATATCAGGAAAATTCTCAGTGTGGTTCTGATACACTGATAGAGTCCCCACCAAACAGTCCAATGGAGGTGAAGGGGCTCTTGATATGACACCAGGATGGTGAATGAAACGTTGAGACTATTTTAAATGGGTTTTGGGGTTTTGTGGGTTTTTTTAGGAATGTATTAGTCTAGTAAGTAAGCATAGTTTAGAAAATTGGTTTAGAAGAGCCATTCTTTGCGGGTGATCTAAAGCTGTGAATTCTCTCCTTGGTGGAGAGACATAGGTTTACGCTTGGAAAGGAGACATCTTTCACAATATCTGTTTTTTGAAAATGCAACCACCAAAATGTATTCTGCATCTCAGTGATAATCACACAGAAACACTTCTTGCCTGCAGTAACTTTACAGTCACATAACAGTTTGCCTGCACATACTCAGGTTGGTTGCCACTAGTAAAATAGAAGTAAGAGCTCCCTGCACTAATTATTAAGATGGATAGGTCTTAGAAAAGGAACTGGAATCAGCATAAGTTTCCCAAAGGAAATGTACCCAGTTTCTTCATAGTAATAGTGAAACATAGGGAGGGAAACAACTCTACAAAAACAAAAGATACATACTCTAAAGAGATTTCACATATTAAATGCTGCAAAATCACAAATTTTCTGCTGAAAGAGTCCTTTTATATACACAGCATATAAATACCTGCTTAGGACTTATACACAGGAAGAAGATGATACATGAATATTCATGTACAATTTAAAAAATACATAGTGCAAGTCTCTGTGTTTCCATGGGAAGTTCAATTTTGAAGGACAATATTCCAAATCTCTTTCTTAAAACCATCTGGCACAGATGGAAGCCAAGGTGGCTGTAAGCCAGCTTACCTCAGCCAGGGATTCCTTTGTGCAGAAGAAGTCTCAGCTGCCAACTGTGGAAAGCTTTATAGATCCTTTAGTGCAAAGGAGCCAGCACACAGTCCAGGACATGGAAGAATATCTTTCTCCCCACTAAAGTAATTTTTTTGGCAGTAAGACACTTCCTGAAAAAAACCCAAGACTGGTAAGAGACTGAATCCCATATTAGGCAATTTACCTGGAGCTTAATTTTCCACCACCAATACAATATAAGCAAAAATGTTATCATTTAGCTCTTCATTCACAGTTTGTAGTGACCTTTTTCAGATCTAGTTAATAGTAGGAAAAGAATAAGCAAATCCAAAATCCTATTTATTTTAACAAACTTTCTTCTTTTTTGTCCCCTTATTCATATTTTGCTTTTCTTTTGTCCTCCCATGCCATTCTTTTCATACGGATTTTTGAATTCTATGCTTTTCCCTGTCTCTCAAATTAGTAGGTGCACATTAAAGTTAGAATGAATGAGTGCAATGGAACATGGAATGTCTAAGTAATCCATTGCAAATCACATCATCCCTATTCCAGAAGAAAATGTGCCTAAACTCTTTGAAAGCATCTAGAAGTGATGCCTCCAGTGAACACCTAAAGGAGTCTGATGATTTTTATAGGTAACAAATAAAACACATGGATTTCTCTGATTATGAGGCTAGTCTATGTGCTTATTGTTTATACAGCAGCATAAATTTCTAAGCAATAATAGGATCCTGTTGTGTATGGGGGAAAAACAAAAACTTGAGGAGGTAAGAGAAAGAAATTAAAATCCTACACAAAATTTTATTCTTCTAACACAGAAGAACATACACAAGTTCTCCAACAGAAGTTCCCAGTTGTATTTAGTACAACCGGGGTCTTTTCTTTAATGATACCTGAGAATGAGATAACGTAACTTTATTATAAGGAATAAACAATATGTAAATGAAACAAGTATAGATTGCCTTAGATTGACCAAGTCTTACGTGCCATGATGATATTGAGGAAAACCCCTAGGAGATTTTTAGCAGTAGGTAATACTGAGCCTTTTGTTACTCTCAAAAGATTGTGTCCAGATATATACGTAACTCATAAAGCTGCAAATAACTGAGTAACTGGAAGACCAGACATATGAACTCTAGAGTGAAGTGGACTTGAAACTGACAGTCAGTAACTGCTGCTCTTTTCCAGAAATCAAGAAATGTCTGTAAAAGCTTTTAAATTACACTTTGCCTGTGTTACTCTATTACCCAACATTAAAAGGGCATGTGCTACACAAAAAGAAGGGCCAACTTTAAGATTAATTCTTCAAATAATAAAAGAAGGTAAAGTAAAAATGCATATGCAGCCAGTCATAATCCGTATCTTCCAGGTTTACTACTAGGTTATCTGACCACAGTTCTTAGAAATCCCCACTAGAACCTTACTTTAACAGTTGCTGATAAAAACTGGGAGCTGACTTTTGAGTTTTACAATCAAACAGAATGACCTTTTGAATTGGTGATTTATTTATATGTGCCTACTCTTTTTTGTCCACACTAATTTTTGCCTGTTGTAATCACAAAGCAAGAAACACAACAGCTGCAAATAAAAAGAATGTAATACAATGTATAAGAAATTCTCTTTCATATTCAGTTCTCTCAGGCATTATGCTAAGAAATATGTTAAATAAACATAAACCCAGTGTGGTCAGGCAGTGGGGTGAAAGTTCAGATGATAACTAGCTCTTAGGAGGAATAAAATTAATTTAGGAAGTATTATGATTTATTGTTTATAGTTTAAAAAATCTAGAAAGCCTCAGAAAAATGTAACAGCTAGAAAAATTAAACCCAGAAATGAATCCACCCACCAAATGGCAGGAAATAATTTGAATTTTCTTCCTAAATTCTTACTGCTTTAGGTAATGTTACTCTGCAATCCCTTTGCACTGCCTTTGCTTGTTATCTTCTATAACTCAGTAGCCAAAACACCATGACTTACGTATTTTAGGGCCAAACCTGAATGCGTGGATGTCAGAGTTCTTGTCTTGGGAGGGCTCTGTTCCCATACATTTTCAGGTTGTAAACAACACATGACAATTTTATATATTCTGTAGTTATTCTTCGTTATACCATCACCGTATAGAAATAAACATTATTAATAATACTTATAAATATTTAAGTTTACATTCTGCCTATAAAGATCATGATCCTTCCAGCTGCTGTTCTAAGCATGTTAAACTAACTTTTGATATATGACTTTTGGGGGATAATTTGAATGACACCACATATTGAAAAAGGACACTATCTGGTAAAATCTGTGTAATAAAAAAGACTTCCACTTCAGTGGATTTTTTCAGACAAGATTTTGATCCTTTTGCAAAAACCAGAACCCATTTTTTCACTCTGGAAAATGTCAACCTACTTTGGCAGGATTTCATCTTTGTGATGAATGGGTTAAAAATCAAACAATGGCCTGGCTATTTATTCCACCATGTAGTTTCTCTCATAAGAACCATATAATGAAAGCCTCTGTGTCGGATCCTCATTCGCTGCTCCTGCTTCTCTGTCCCTTCCCCCTTCACGCACACATTCAGATTTCTCTACTCTGTCAATACAAAATTAAAAGGCAAACCCTGAGGATTCATACAATTAGGGGTTGCAGCATATGATGTCACTGTCATGGGAGCAGATATTTCTTTAATCAGAATTTCTTTATGTAACAAGAAAATGGTTCAAATTATTTATTATTTCTATGCTTTATACCAACATGCCAAGTAGCAAGAAGAGCACAGCATGGGGCTGTACACTTGCTTTCTACATAGAGTGAGGTTATGTGCAAAGAAGGATGTCTTACTGTGATGTCTCATTTGTGACAAGTACCTGTTTTATGCTTCACAATCCAGTTTATATCTAAAGCTGTTTGACTTCGGCCCAACACTTGTCCATCCTTCAATAAAATACATATTTATACAGGTGCATATTGTTCAGGAAAATGCTTTACAACATAAAGACAGTATATATAAAAATATATTCAGTGCCTATATTTGAGAAGAATAAAATCCAAAGGAAATTTCACTTTTGCATATATATTCTCTGTTACCTAGCATAAGCAAATACTTTCAAGTCAACTATCTTTTGCGACCCTGGAGATTCAAAATCTGTCTTCATACATACTGACATGTATCTCACTGGTGCAGGTCTGGTTTGAGTCCAGGTATTAAGTCAATAAAGGAAAATAGTAATTCTGTTAGAGATTTTTAAGTAGTAAAGGCTAGCAGCTAAATCCAAGTGTGACTATGGTTCAAACGGCTTGTCCCAAAGGTCAGGGAGTGTTGGAGTGTTTTAAGGCTCAATACACAGAAACACACAGGGCATATATAAGTAAACTACTGCCTAACAATATCTGTAGTATTGAACAGTTATCATAATAGAGACAGTGGTAACCAGTGAAGCTCGAAAAATTTGCTGTATAACCAGAAAAGCAAGATGCCAGAAGATCAAGTTAATCTGTCACAATGGTTCCTGCTTCTCTTAATATCTAGGAATGTATATTTGTGTAGCCTAGCCTATAGCTGTACTTTTTACTATATTATATTTTAGATCTAGGACAGGAATCATGATGAAAATGTTTAAATATAGAGTGTAAATTAACATGTGTGACTGAAGACAGCAGTAAACCAATGTGTGTTTGTTGCTGCTGAAGAGCAGAACTTACAGCTCACTTCAAGCCTTAAGAAATACATACCTCACTGCTCTTCATCTGCAAATTACAGATCCCCTGGTTAATATACCAGTGTACCTGTAGTACCGTTGTATAAGTGAAATAAAACCTCCAAATACCACAAGAAACATTTCCCAGGGATAACTGTGTTAAATTCCTCAGGCACTTAAGAATGAAGAATTGCATTTTTGTCAATTGACATTACTTTAGAAATACACAAATAATAGGAAAAATCCATGGACTTTTAACCAGAAATATGCCGTATGCACATTCAACCCATATGAACTGTGTTAGATCTTTGCACAATCTGTATATGCAACAGTAACTTCAGAGATCCCTCTGCTCTTAGCCTCATTTTTAACTTGCCTTGCTCAAAATGAAATCATCAGTCATGATATCTATACCATATTTTATGGAATTATTTGATCTTTCCCATCAAAATACAACTAAAGCAAGTCACTCCTTCATACACATTGCATATGTATGTACAGGCATGATATATTGGTACAATCACAACTTTCTGACTTTGGTGAAATTGCAAAGCTTCATTAGAAAGAAGGATACAGAGAGCTCTGGCAGTTTTCAGATCTTTAGAGGGGTCATTTATTGATGTAATAAATGTCTTTTTTTTCTGTCTGAAAGGGTAGTCTAAACACTGTAATAGAGCAATATTGAAGTATTTATTTTGCCTCTTTTTTCTTCAGCTGAAATGGTAGCAAGGGAGTGGTTTCTTCAGTTTGGCAGGCAGCCAGCCATTTCTCAGTAAAGAATATGAACCCTGTCCTGCAGTGTAAAGATGTATGTTTTTACAAAAATATTCAGCCCCCTGCTAGAGCCCAAGGAATCTTTGCTTACAAAGTATCCCTGCAGAAGCCTCTACAGCAAGTAACGTGGCAGAGAATTCTAAACTATATGAAGTTCTTTCTTCCTCTGTCTCTTTTTCCTCACTGAAATGACTTCATGTATTCCTCCTCAAGATGCTTTTCCTCAATATATTGGAGACAGGAAAAGAAATTCTACTAAAATTACTAAAATGTCTCAGGTGCTGTCTTCTACCCAAATCCTGAAACAATATGCTCTGTAACAGTCTGCCAGATTCAGTACTGTATCAAAACTGACACACTATATACACAATTGCTCAGACAGCCTCACTGGCAGAGTTCCATTACAACTATAGACAATTGAAGTATATGACTGTACTATGCACTTCAAATTAAGAATTTCATTTAGTTACCAACAACTGACGTGCAAACCAGCTCTTAAAAGGGTCTCTTAGATACATATCATTCAGATCACTTAAGCTACCAGCTGAAAAGGGCAGGATCAGTGTTCTAAGACAGAGGCTGTAGAAGGTGCAAAGCCAAGGAGTCCCATTCTTACCTACAGTGAAGGCAATTGGTGTAAGTGAGTGCATCCAGACAGGTGAATTCATCTTGATGAATTGGACTGAAAAGGCAGACTCCACATTATAGAGGGATTGTGTCTAAAATTAAACCCATTTTAGGTTTTAGCATTTCCATGCTTTCAAAGACATGGAAAGTCAGAAAAGTAATTTGTGAGCATGTGTGGGTAGCAGAAAGAACTTGATGACTCTGATCCTTCTGTCGGCACAGCAATCTGCCTTTATGTGTAACACATCAAAGGAGAAATCTGACTTGTGGAAGGAGCTAATGTGTGGTAATAGTTTTTACCTCTGTGTATCATCTTGCACCTCAAGAAAGGAAAAGATTTACAGCTACTGTTAAGCATGTTCTTTGTAGCTACCCAAAGAGCATGCTTTCAGCAGCTACCACTTCAGTACTGCCCCTCTGCACACGCTCACTCACCCAACTCACAGCACAGTTCAATCTTTAAGACCTCTAACAAAGCCCAACTGTTTACAGCAAGGATTGTATGCTTCCCCAGAACTGAACACAGAATTGATTAATTAATCAGTGGTAGCAAAGCCTTTTGAAACAGAAAACTGCACTAAAAGCCACAGATTGTTATTGCTGAACTCCTCCCTGTTAGCACTGGAGTTACAATGCACTTCCCTTAATGTGTCTGCAAACGGGATAGGAAACATGAGTTACAATTACCACAGTTACCAAAGAACATGCAAAAACTCAGGTTTGGTAGCTGTGTTTACATAGAGAGACTCATCTTGGAATCAAATAGGCGACTATCTTATCTGCTGAAGTTTAGACAGCTATTTCCTTATGTACTTCTTGCACCTCTTGTTGCTATTGTTGCTTTTCTGTTTTTCCCTTTCCCCATAGAGATACAATTGTTTGCCAGCAGAAGACATAGCCCTGTGGGGTAGGAACATAACATTTCACTTACCATCTGCTGGCATTTTCAGTGGTTAGCACTGTCCATCCACCTTTTTGTTTTCTCACTAGTGTCAGCGTCTAAATGACATTTTAACTGGTTTCAGTTCTGCAGCTTCTGAGATGGATTTGTTTGTTTAGGTAAATACGCTACACTGTTGAAATCTAGGCTAGGTCTTGCCACATTTTAAATAGCACATTCATTTTCATAACGGTTCCTGAGTCATCACTGGCACATAACCAAAATGAAAAAATCCCAGCTTCTGACAGTTTATAAAAAGTGGCAACATTCCCACAAATCTGCTTTGTCTTTATAACAAAGCAACTTCTTTATGACTAAGGCTCCATCATATGTTTCTGATTAGTTTCTTCAGTCCTGGGGGGGGTTTTTTCCACTGGGAACTTAACATACTTCACATGTACGAAAAAAGAAAAAGGAGGGGGTGGGTTAAAATTCAAACTTTGTTTTTGTATTCACATGCTGGGTTCCATTCTTATGGTTTTGGCTGGTTCGCTTCAGAGAACGGCCTGCTTCAAGGTCTGGAAGTAAATTCATGCCCCAAGTTTGCACTATTTGGATCTTAGGTTTTGCTTTTACATTCACACTAGTATTTAATTACTGATGCTTTTTATGTAACATGATATATCTTTATTAGGAAAACAGAAGTTAGCAAGAACAATCAGACTTGTTGGATTGATTTAAGGTTAATGGATCTTCAAAGACATTAGGGATTAAAAAAAAAAGATTATTACAGCTAGTGTATTCCAATATTTTTAACTCTGCTGAAAGCATCATCCTAATAGATCACATTTCACTCAGCTTTGCATAAAGAAAAGATGGGAAAGAAAATTACAGCATAACTACATGCAACAATGCACACAACCATAAAAACAAAACTCTTAGTGCAAGCATGTAGTGTGGGAATGGCAAGAGATGGTGTTTCCTGAGCTCATTGCATTAATGAACACCTGCTGCACATGGAAAACACACCAAAATTGTTTTTGAATAGTTTTCTTGGTGGTACCAGATCCTCGTGTCATTGAACTCCTGTAACTAGGCACAGCAATAAGTTCTTGTGAAGAAAAAATAGTTTTTTCAGGGATACAGTGTTTTTCATCATGAACTCTGTGGAAAACTGTTCATTTTCCATCTTTGGTCTCCTGAACTATAATTGCTCGCAGCTTTACTTCTGCACACACTGTTAATGCACTGCTTAACCAATGAGAAAAGAGGCTTATCCTCTAAACAACTTTCACATGGGATCTTGGATGATTTTAAGAGGTTTACTGTATTTGACAAAAAATACTGTCTAGGTTTTAAACCTTCTTTTACACTCTATAATAGACTGTCAAATATCTGCTGCTTAGAATGAAGCAGGACAAAATACTGGTCAATTGTGAGCCTATACGTAGTTTTATTTCCAGCGGTGTTTCATATATGATTACAGCATGCTCTTCACTCAAGTGAAGAGCAATTTTTTATGCATATATTGGGTACCTAGATCAATTTGTTTAAGCTGTTAGAAGGAATTTCTATATATTAATAAAATCAGTAATAACACTCCTAAAGTGGTAAAACAAAACCTTGCATTAATGTTAGGCACAATACCTCACAAAATTATTATGATCAGTCTTGCTTAGAATATATATGGGAATATGAAGAATAGCTTTGTAAGATTAATGGAAGATTCACTAGCCAATTTGTCATTCTGGTAATTATAACTATATACAAATCGTTCCTTAAAAAAATCTTGTAATGACAAATTATCCCTTCAGGTTTAGAGGCATTACACATGCATATTGAGGACAAAATTTCATCCATTTCGAGTCTCGTAAGAACAATCACAATCATTTAATTTCGTGTTCTTTTGAGAGTTTTTTTGTAATAATAAGATAAAGCTCAGCTGTGTTGAGCACCTTTAATGCAAAGATAAAACTTTCTTTGTGGGCAAGAAATAGATCCCATCTTTGAAAGTGTCTATTTGGAGTAACATATTGAACCACTTACAAGCCATTTCATAATGGCATTGGTATAAAATACAGGTGGTTGGTTTTACTTCCAGAAATATTTTTTTTTTAATACTAAAAGGAGCTATGATTAATTTAATTACAAGATTATCCAGCTTATTTTGCCCCTTTGACATTCACCCCACCTTCAAATTTACATAATAGCATATGTCAGATCATTAAGTCCTGTAAATTGTGTCTGGTCCATACTCTGGTTTTAAATCCATAATTTAACTACACTGTTTTGGTGAGAAATAAGAATCTGACAGTCTCAAAAAATGGAAAAAAAAGGACAAAATTAGAACTTGTGTTAACCCATTAAAGAAATGTACCTTTTTTCCTTTACACAGCATGAATCTCAAGATTGTTTTGTTAACTATAAGTCGTTTAAAGTTGAGATAAATTTGCACCTTTTCCTTGACATGACTTCCTAAAAATATTACTCTAGAACCTGTTGGAATACAGCTAGTGTCTTATTCCCCAGATTTTCTCTGCAGAATCAATAGAAAACATATGCACCTGATTAAAATGCATGGTCAGGGAGGTCTGTAACAAGGAAATTATTAATACAAAAAGCGAAGTAAACCAGGAACTGTCGCTCTGCTTTCCTGAAAGTTTACACCTGCACTGCAAGTATCTCAACTACTGTTGCCTGGGGTGGAGACCGAAAATAAGGGACTGGGCACACAGGGCTCATGTTTGTGGGAAAACCTTCCAACTGGGAACGTGGAAGGCTAAAACTCAAACCTATTCAATAGTGAAAGAGACTTGACTCTTTTGGGACAGCTTGCTCACAAGAGATGTCTAAGTCTAGAAACAGATTTGAGCCCTGTTTCTGTCACTGAAGCAGGATGAGTCAGATTTCTCCGTGCAACATCCCGTGTGGAGAATCCCGGTTATTAGGTGGGAAATGCAAAAATGTTACCAGGTCAGGACTTAATCGCCTGCACAGCTGAGGAGGATCAGACTCACGTTCAGCCCTTGCTCCCTGGCATCCCGTCCCTCTCGCTGCCCCACCTGGCGCTCCTGAGGCGGCTGTCGGGCGGGCGCTGTGGGGAGCAGAGCGCTGAGGGAGGCCGGCGGCCCTCAGAGGGGGCGATCCGGGGGGGAGGCGGGGCACGGCCGCAACCCCGAGATGCGCAGGGCCGAGGGCTCCCTCCAGGCTTCTCCCTCCACGGCGGCTCTTGGGCGGGAGTCCCCGGCAAAGGGCTGGAGGAGGCGCCTCGCAACAGATGGTTCAAGCCGGCTCCCGGCTCCTGGCGCGGCCCGCATTGGCCAGCGGCGCGGCCCGGGCGGAGGAAGGGCGGGCGGCAGCGGCGGCCCCGCGGCGGGAGCGCAGCGCAGCGCCTACAGCCTAGCTCGATCGCCTCCCGCGAGGGTGCTGAGACGCCTCGGCTCTGGAACGCCGGTCATCTCTCACGGCTCCAGCCACCTGTGAGTGTCCGCCCGGCGGGGCTGCGGGAGCGCCTCCTCCGCGTGCAGCCGGCCGGGGCCGCGGGACTGCTGCGGCGGCGGGGGCGGGAGGCCCTGAGGGCGCGGCTCTCGCGGCTGCTGCCCGCGCTTGGGGCGGGCGAGCCGGAGCCGCCGCCTGCTCCGGTCTGACCGGTGCAGTGGGAACGCGGGGAAAGGGGTGAGGGGATTCTCCCCCGGGCGGGAGCAGGAATACGTGCCGGGGAGATTTTTTTCCCCTGTAGGTAAGGGAAAACCCCCGCTCCCTACTCTCGCTCCCCCCTTCCCTTTATTGCAGCTTTGTCGATGCAGAGCCAGTCGTAGCAATAACCGGGTTTTGGTCCGCGGCGCTCCGTGGTGGTGGGGAGGGACGACAGTCAGGTGGGGACGCTGAGATGCGGGGGAAATGACTTGCCCAAGGTCACTCTGTGAGGCAGTGGCAAATAACTTGTGCTGTACTAAAAACTTCTGATTTCCAGCCCTGTGCTGGGCTGTTTAACAGCCCCGCAAGGCACCAGGCATAAATCTGGCTGAGCTGTAAGCAGGACTCTAATTAGCTACTTTTTTTTTTTTTTTTTTTTTTTTTTTGGTTGTTGTTGTTGTTGTTATTTTATTTCAAAATTATGTCTGGATTTTAAAGCATGCAGAGGTGTAGCATCTGTGTTACTTCCCTTGTTTTCTCCAACCTTCAGACATGTGAATGAATGCATGTGTGATCATGCTTTTCTGTGACAAATGATAAATTCAAAGGAATTAATGGTAAAAATACCACGTTTTTTCCCTGAGCTTTTACCATGGCAATAAGTTTGGTTGGGTTTTTGTTTTTGTTTTTTTTTAATATTAATAGTGAATGTCTTCTTATGCCATCCGAGAGTTGTGAAAAGCCCTTTAATTGGTAAAGTGGGGGTTGCATTCCGAAATTAATCTGCAGTGCGATAGTTTTTATTCCCAGTGCATGTGAGATCTAAAGCATGGTGGACCACGCTTTACGAGCTTAAGCACTAGAGTATGTGGTTGAGTTACCCAAAGGATGCAACTGGAGTGATTGTTTTGGTGCTAGCTGTACTGACAGCAGTTCTCTTTCCTTCTCTTTCTCTTCTCCAAGAGTAGTTTCAATGAATTTGCATGAAGATGTTCTGTAATTTATCCGTGCTAATATTCAGTGTTTCTTTTGAATTTCTCATTATGTGAAACTAATGAGAAATTACTGACACCTGTGCGGGTATTTTTTAGAGTAAAAGTATTATTAGTGTAGTCAGGGTCAATCCTCTTCATAGACTATGATTAGTCCTTGCATTTCATAAAATGTTCTACAGCAGTGAAACTTGAAGTGTGCTGTTCAAAAGCTAAACTGTCCCTTACCTTAGCTGTTCTTCTTGGTTTTTGGGGGGGGTAAGGAAATGAATATGAGAGAAGTTTAGAGAAATGCTCAAAATATTAGTGTAAGTAGGACAGCTTTATTTTTAAACTGTATTAGGGAGTTAGGTGAAATCTGTACACTCTTCAACACAAATAATGAAATTCAAGGCCAGGTTTCTGGTATCACAGGGTTTCCTCATCATGGATGTTTTGTTGTTTGAATGTGGAGGGGTTTGTATGTGTTTGTTTTAGTCTCATTCAAAAAACAGAGTGCTATTCTCAAATGCTTTAATGGATTTTTTCCCCCCTGGACTTGGATATTAAAAAAAAAAAAAAAAAAAAAAAGACACTTCTAATTGTGCTTATGTTTTGGGTATGTATTACTTGATGGTTTTTTTGGTGTGTTGTATTTGTTTTGTTTTGTTTTTATTCCTCATTAGATTGGTTGCAAGGAGTCTTATTTTGGGTAATTTCTAGCTGAAAGCGTTTGCCTTTGCTGCATAAACTCATTTAATTAGTTTAGCCTTTCAGTATCAGCTTTTCCATCTTTTGTTTGGAATGGATAGGAAAATGTCTGTAGCTTTTTTTTTACCTAAGTAGCTGATATTATTACATTAAACAAAATGTTAAGTTGGAATAGAAAATGTTTTGCTCTGGCTATGTTTTTTTTTTTTTGTTTTTTTTTTTTTAAATCTGTCTATTCACTACTGTGACTTCCTTTTGAGCATTTCTGTCATGAGGATCTCAGGCTGGAAGAATTATCTTCAAACAGACTTGGTGATATCAAATTTGCAAATATAACTGAGTTACGTATATAAATGAGTAAGACCCTTCTCTGTTGTGAGAGAGAAAGTGATGGAATAAAGCAAATGCTTTTGTGGTGTAATAGAAATATGTATTCTTGAGATGCTAGATTCAATATCTTATCTCGAAAAACTCTGCAACTTGGTGCAAATTTATGTTTTATCTTCCCTTCAAAATCGTTTTTAGAAGTAATTAATTTGAATGCCAGATATATCTAACTTACTGCTTTAGAGGTAGCATAAAATATTTAAACTATTTTTTCAAATAGTTGTAACTCCACAGTGAAGCACAGTATTTTTTTCAATTTTTTCCTCTTAACATACTTCCCTTGGCCACCTGAAGATGCTGTCTTGCTGTGAAATTTAGAACTGAGTGAAAGTAAGATCAAGAACTTCTACAAACCAATCAGAGAATCTTTGTTAAAGATTTCAGTGAGATCATACTTCTGGGAAGAATGCCCCATGCCTTTGCAAATTTTAATGAAAAGTAGATAAAACTTGCCTTTTCAGTTGTCTCTTGCAGTATTCTTGACAGAAAACGTTTTCATTTTTTATAAATATGCTGGGTCAATTTCTCAGGCTGGAGTAGACATCATAGAGAATGACATAAAAAATGGATGTTCTGGTATAATCATGGTCTTGAGAATATCTTGCATTTATTCTAGTACAAACCATGATTTAATTTGAAACCTGAAAACCTTAATGAGTGGGGTTTTCTTCATCTTTTTTTGATTGGTTGTGTTTTTTGTGTGTGGGCTTTTTTGTTTGCTTGTGGGGTTTTTTTGGTTTTGTTTTTTTGGTTGTTTTTGTTTTGCTGTTCCCCACCACTTCCTGTTTATATGAGTTTCTTATACACTTGGATTTTTGTTTAACTTTTGGAAATTGTCCGAATTTCTTCGTGTAGTTTGTTGCTGTTTGTCTGCCTCTCTGCTGCCTGTCCCCACCACCTTCACTTAAATGGTGTGTGGGAAGAAATTCTGAAATGATAACACAAGTTCAATAAGAGAGGATTTCAGCTGATTAGTGGTTGACCTCTGTAGGAAGAAAAAGGATGTGTAATATTTCTGAATTCCATGAAAATGCTATTCTAGTTTTTCTTTGTCATTTGGTATTTCTCTATGTTTTCCAGCATTCATTCACCTTCTGCAGTGAAGTCAGAATAGCAGTTGTAAGTTCAGTGACTTTAAGCAGTTTGTGGTGAAATAAGAGTTCTGATGAGTAATCACTAGACGTGATTAGCCATATTTAATGGATTGTTGGGAGAGAGCATCGAAGTAAAATTAATCTCTCAGGCTATTAGTTGTTGCTAACCTTTGTCTAGCTAGCTGTAACCTGAAATGAAGTTTGCAACTTTGTGGTGATGGGTAAACAACTGTAAGTATGAATACCTCACAAGAAATGACATAAATATTAGATGAAGTTTCGTTACTCCTGAAAGACATGTTCCATTTAGAAATGGTCAGCATCTTATTTCAAGTTCTTGAAAGGAAAGCAACTGACTTGCCTGTCTTATTTGAAGATTTTAAACAGCAGTCATTGTGAAATGCTGAAATTATTGATCTCTGAGATAGGAAGCACTGTAAACAAAGTGGTTCTACTATGATCTGACAGTTCTCATTATCTCTGTGACTGAGTCATTGACTATGACTCTCCAACATAATAGATTAAATCACTGTGTATAAGAACGTGTGATTTTGATTATTATTTGGGAAAGGAAGCTTGTGCATCCAGAAGATGCTGATTTGTGTCAGAAGCTGATGCTATTTCAGTCTGGAAACTGAATTAGGAAATTTTTTGATGGGTTTTTAGTATCTGGAAGTCCTGATCAGTTGACCTTATACAGATTTACTTAGATTTGCTAATGGATTTAATATTTTTCTTCTGGATTCTGTCTCTGTGGTTGACGTGCTAACAATATGAAGTTCCTTATGCATCTCTTTTTGCAGTGTTATCCCTGAGTTTCTGCCATTCTGTGGATGGACAGAACACAAATCATAAAGGACAGGAGTGTTTTAGTGTGGGGTTTTTGTTGCTCTGTTTTTATAACTTTAATATAAGAATCCTAAATCCATACATTTTACTTCTGTGCCTAAAACACACAGTCTGGGAAATCGCAGCTTGCTGCTAAGGGAAGTTAAGGTACCAAAATCTTAAGAACTAAAGTTTCACTACTTCTCCAACAACAAATACTTGGTAGGTGCATGATAAGAAAAGATTAGTGCTTAATTTTTTATTTCCCCTCATATTACAATACAGCAGCATTTGAGGGACTTCCTAAATAATTGGGCTCCTTTATGTCATCCTTTCCTTATCAAAAGGAGAAGTAGTCAGTGTAGAAGACTTGAGTGGCCTAGAGAAAAATTATACGTTTCTGCTCTTAGAAAGCTTTTTATAATAGATAATATGTGCAGAAACAAGTTACTTTACAAAATGTAACTTAGTTGTGCATACAGAAGGGTGAGGCAGTGTAGCTGCTACTGAAGACAGCAGTGCAATGTGTCTTCTGCCTTCTAACTCGCTGGGTAAAATAGCTCTGGTAGGGCATCTAGCAATATCCTGGATGCGATGGTTTCTGTGGCCCTGCTGGGGTCTTCTGACTGCTCCAGAGCCTAGCACACTGATGAAAGTGGAGGCATCTGTAAGAGTGTAGATAAATGAGTCCTGACTAGTCCATCTAAATCTCTGTCAAATGATCTGTCTTTAGTCTCACTTGTATGATAGTCTATTAGATCAAAGCAATCATTAAAAATTCTATTGAATTACCTTGCCTCTGATATTTGCATGGTTGTCTTCTCAGTGCTGTTTGCTGGAGAACAGACTTGCAACCAGTGGAGCTTAGATGTGATGAACCTGTAGAGTCTGTAGCTGTTCACAGTATGATATTAATGGTGTTAAATCAGCAACATCAGCAATATTAATTTATTTTCATATTCAGACTGTGACATTTGTTTGGTAAAATGATCATTAAACATGTGCAAGCATACTGTATGCAGTGAAAGATGTTTGGGCCCTGACAAATGATAAATGAGAAAATTACAGGTTGTAGAAAAATGTGAATATTCTTTGGGAATTTATCCTCTGGCAGGACAAAAATGTTCCCCTCTAAGCAATGAAGGATTCATTATCTCTTTTTACCTCCATAAAAAATGCTGGAGATTATTTTACATACTTAACCTGCTATGTTGGTGTCTTCCTTTCTTTCAGGCACTGTTGTTGAATTGGGATTTGTCCTGGTTTTGTTAAGCGAGTAGTCCAGCACTTCACTGTAGAAAAGTGTTGTAGCTTCAATTAGTTCCTCCTGTAATCTTCTTGAAAATTTTGAGACTGTCTTATGTTTTTGCTTTTAACAGTTTTAGCTCACTTGTTAAGTCCTTTTCCATCAGATGGCTACATGTAATACTGACTTACATGTTTAATTGATGAATGCATTAACCATGGCTTTAGGGAAGGCCTTCAGGGAAAGGCTTAATCTAATTTCAGATAATCCTTGTGCTAGAGACAGGAAGAGCAAAAGAGTAAGATTTGTAGTGTCACGTTCGAGTACTAATATCGCTGGCTACAGAGCATAAAAGCTTCAACAATACGATGCATTTAGAGTAGCTTATTACCTAGTACAATGTTTAAGTAAATTTTATAGCTTCTGCACCGATGTTCTAAAGTGTGACTGAGTACTGTATTTCAACCCCTGCTATTTATCTCATTAAAGGTACAGCTGAAGTTAATGTGCTATCAAATAATAAAACTAAATTGTAAGTTCATCTTGCTTTTATCTTGTAATATGGCTGCAGTTTGAGAAGAACCAGACAGTCTTGATAGTTACTGTCATTTTCAAAATTGCAAAAATAATTTTCAGATACTTCAAAATTTTTTGCCAGTCTTTGCAAGAATGGAGACGTTACAAGCAATTAAAATAGGCTATATTAAATAAAAAAAAAATTGATGAAAATCTAACTTTTAACTTGCAAAAATATCTTTCTTCCCTTCCTTTGGAAACTAGATTTGCCAACAGCAACCCTATCGGTTTATTAAGGACCTATTAAAAAAAATCCCAAACAACAAACAGCCCAAAAACCTAAACAGAATACAAAACCAGAAGTCAATTTTTTTCAAAATTGAATGGATCAATCCCATTGAATAGAGTGTCTGATAGTTCTGCTCTTGAATGTTTGTTTTGCACATTTTTCTAGGGTATGAACCCCAAGTTAAGGCATGTAATATAAGGTATGCTAACTAATAACCCAGCCCAATCTGGTATTTTTATGGCTATTTGAATGCATTTGATGTATGCTACCATACACCAAACTTGGCAAGCCTGATCCAGAAACAAGTGTTTTAAGCAAGAAAATGTTCTTCAGCAGAGCAGAGTCTTCAGATAAATGCAGACCTAGATTTTTAAACAAACACTTGCTGAACTGTGGAAAGGGAGAAGCGGCATGGGAATAGAGCCTGAATTTGGCAAGTTTCGCATAGCAAAGCAGCATATATGCCTCATAGTTTGGTTCTGGGAGATAGAAGGAGTACCTTGGCACCAGTAGTGTGCAAAAGCTGAACCTCAAATGAAACTTTTAAACTTTCCTCCTTTAAATCTTTGGCTGTATTTCTAGAGGTAGAGAAACTGATTTTTGTCCCATATTGTTCGGAGCTGTCACATATCGGCATTTTTTCCTCCTAAGGAACTATCCTGAAAACCTCATACAGGAACTCCCTAGGAGGAATCTAGAGAAAAGGAGAAATATTATCTATGATCTAAAATAATTATTAAGCCAGTAAGAGAAGACTGAGTGTCCTGGAATTAGGTGAGAAGCCAAACAGAATTCCTTCTTTCTAAGACTTTGAGAAAGCCTGCGATTTCTCTGCTGTCCTCTTAAAAGATAGTGTGCTGTGCATCTTGTTTCTAGTGATCTTGGGCAGAGGGTCCTCAAAATCAACTCGTGGTATTTTATAGCTTACGGTATGAACATGCACTGTGTATTTGTGATGCTAACATGGTCTTCTGCATTTCATCTTGCATTTCCAAGAACAGGAGCTGAGTACCCAGTAAAGTTGTGAAACCTTTTGAGAAATTTAACAGGTTAGACGGAAATCAGAACTCTATATACCTCCTTTCTCCCATGGTGCAAAGGCATAAGCTGGCTGAACTTCAGTAACCCCTTTATTTTTGAATCAGCCCTCTGTGGTTAGGTTGTACTTGCTGTATTGCTAAGGCGTAAATATGTAATGCTTCCCACATTCTTATTTAGAAAGCGTACTTACTTGTTAGGCCCCACTGTCCCTCTGTTAGTGTTTAGCAGAATTGTTGTAGTGAATGTTAAGTCTGAAGAGAGATTAATTCCAAGACTTTTTCCATTTGTCCATTATCTGCTTTTGTACAGAATTCTCTGAATGATCATTCTTTTGAGTATTTTTTAAAAAAATATTTCTGGTATATGTGTTAATGGAACTCCTTCAATTATGAAACACTTATTTCGGTTTGTGTTTCTGACCAAATTCAGATAGCCCTGGTTTCTCAATCTTGGAGTGTCACTCCAAGTTCAGTTTACTCATCTAAGACAGTTATTAAATGTGGCCCCTTGGAGTGCTTGTAAGCTGGATCTAGGCTCAGCTTGATTGTGATTCAGTCTTAACTTTTTTTCAATTTCTTACTTTTCCTCCCTGTTTATAAGGTAGACTTCTTGAAAAAAAAATAAAACCAAAACCCCACACTATTATGTGTCTAAAAAGTCCTATTTATGGACAGTAGGGACTCTATAGAAAGAAAACAAGGGCAAATTCAAAATTCTGCTGAATTTTGTATGGTGCTAAACTCCTTCTCTCGGTTGTTGCAACTAATTTTAATAAAAATGCCGAGATGACCTGTTGATTTTCAGGTAAATGTTTGTATTTGGCAGACTGATAATTCAGTGAAATTTATTAATGATAATTTAGGAATTTGGTGAAAAACATATACAAATAATCAAATAGAACTAGATCATTTTAGAATGCAAATGCTAGAGTATGGTAATGCACATATTTAGTGAATATGGAATAGAGAAGAAGATACAGAGCCCTATGGTATAGTTGCTACAATCAAATTGTTGGAGTGAAAATTTTTAAGATTTTATAACACATGCTATTGCAAAACAGAACAACTTTTGGGAGTAAGATGAGATGTTTTAAAGTTACCTTTATAAGAAATTAAGGGGAGAAATGGATGAAAGGACTGGAACAAAAAGAAAAGTTCAAAGCTTTTGGGCTTTTCTGCTGTTTGTCCTCTTCACCACTGCAGAGCTGATCCCATTCTGGGACTTCTGATTCTGACTGGCAGTGCCTCCCTACTACAAAGCCTGATATGGCTACAGGTTTCTTGATAATTCATGCAGTCTTTCTAAACCCTGTTCTTTAGTGCAGACTGATGCAAATCTGTTGGATACAATCAAGTTCTAAATGCTTAATCTATTTAGTATTGCCAATTTGTGCAATATTTGTGCTACTGGACTTCTCATGTTAGAGCTGTGAAGGTATTTTGTTCATAAGAGATTGTATTGAGCCAAATACTTATATATGTGTTATTTAGGTCCTGATCAGACTCATTAAAACCTAGTGTTTTGGGTTTTTTCTTAACCAACATAATGGTTTTTTTAGACCTGTGCATCAACTACTTCCTTGCTAACCTTGTTTTGAGAGGAAAAACTTACTTAAATATTTTCCAGTGTACTTAAAAAAAAAAAAAAAGCAAAAACCCAGACTGTATATGATGTTAACCATTCAGTACTTGTGCATGTATTTGAGTACTTAGATTCAGAACCATTTAAGTTGTATGCGTGTGTGTCTTTACACTGTACTTTGTTTCGTCAAAATAATGTGAATTAGTTAAAAGTGGCATGAATCATGACAGACTTGGTGCCCTGGTATCTAAGATACATCAGCATGCTGATAAGTTACTTGCTTTCCTGCTGTGAGAACTGGTTGCTGTATTTGATTCTCTAGCTGAATACAAACTAAATTAAATCTGCAGTGACCTATATTGTGCTCTACCTAATGACCCAGTTAACCTCTGGTTAATTTTCTGTCTCTTGATGTCCTGGGA
This sequence comes from Acanthiza pusilla, assembly GCA_036630365.1. Taxonomy (NCBI): domain Eukaryota; kingdom Metazoa; phylum Chordata; class Aves; order Passeriformes; family Acanthizidae; genus Acanthiza; species Acanthiza pusilla. The sequence continues at coordinate 16,896,582 of JAXCHO010000050.1, forward strand.
ACAGGGACATGTTTATTTCAGTTACCACAAACCTTTAGAAATGTGCCACTGGCATTTATTATTCCAGAGCTCTGTGTTTTAACAGAAATTAGCTAATGGGCCATGGGGGTCTGCAGAAGTTGTAGAATGCCAATGAGGAGCTTTCTTTCATTTTTCCTCCACCCTGATTTACATGACTAAGCTTTTAGCTTTTCTTGATTTTGTTTTTGTTTCTTGAATATTGATCTGTCTCCTGTGGAGGAAACAAACTATTTGCTTAAAGTGCATGAGGACATTAATGCTGGCAGCTTCCCAGGAGCTCCCCTCAGTTTCATGCTTTAAATTAAACTAGAATCAGTACAGACGTTGGTAGGGAAGTTTGCAACTGATGCAATTCTATTATTGCATGGCTGTGTTATGCAAATAAATCTGAATATAACCATAAAATAATAATGATCTTGTCTAAGGGCAGATCTGAATACCACTTTTCTGATGCAAATGGGATTCTCTGGCACCTGGGTGGGCTCATCTACGACGTATGTGCACTTCTTAAGGAAGTTACACAACAATCAGCTGAAAAAGGCGGAATGATTATTCACAGCCATTCGTAGTAGTAGCAGTTCATACTGTCTGTGTCAAGATCTATTAAGTAATGCATAATCCAGAACAACCTGAGCATTTTCTGACAATTAGAACATCCAGTGCTTACAGGGCAAGGCCCTGAGAAACAGCTGTTCTAGTGCCAATCCTTTCTGCTCTGTCTGTTCCTTGAAGTTTTTACCACAAATTTCCTTTGGAGATGAAATCTTTCCTTATTTTTTGTTTTGCCCGTGGCAGCAACAAGAACAGCTAGAAACAACTTACTGAGTGCTCTGTGAAAGCAGGCTGAAACCATTCTACAGCAATCCTGAGTCCTGTGTTGGCCATGTAGACAGATGGGTGTGGTGGGGGTGTGGGGAGTTTTGACCTGTTACGGGACACTTCTTCAGACACTTGAATTTGTATGACATAGGAATTGCTTCTTGATGATCATACGTTAAAAATGCCAGTATTGAGAGGGATGGGAGAAATTTCTGTGAACAAATTCTTGGGAATTAAAAGTCTGTTCAGTCATGTGGCTTAGAGTACCACACCAAATAAACAGTGTCTTTGCTCAGTGTATGCCTTGGGTATGTTCTACAGTTTTGCTAGAGATCAGCTACCTCCACCAGCTGGGGAGACCTGGCATTCCGTTTTATCTGCCCTCATTTCTTTGTTACCTGTAAAACATATCGAACATAATAAAAACATTCCTGAGACAGGATTGTACAAGCTTTATCGCTTGTGTGAGACCACTGCCATCCAAGTTGGACTTTGCATATATTCTACCTGGTGGTTAAACCAATTTTTTCCTCTATTCTAAGAGCCTGTATGTGAAAGATCCACCACATTGTATCCTGCTGGGCACTGTAGCCCTTCTCCTTTTTTGTAAGGGTTTGTTATGTTGTTACAAGAAATAATGTGGTTTGTTATGTTGTTACAATGTGGCTTTGTGCCTAAATTTAAATGATGCAAATGTGTCCTGCATTTTCCTGGGTTTTTTATTTTGTTTTCTTATGGCAGCAGTAGTAAAATATCAGCCTCTGTCTCGTCTTGGTTTTCTTGAAAATTAAGTTGAAACAAAAGGAATTTTAAGTTGTGAGGTGTTAAATCACTCTCTCTTTACTGACTGGAGCATCTTGAAAATGAGAACTTTTTCTGTCAGTCATCAGAGAGTACAGGGAATTCTATGTATAAAGGGAGCTACAGTGCCCCACAGCTTAGTCCCTGGTCTTTTCTTTTTATGAGCTTATTCTGTCAGGGTCTGTTAGTTTTGGTATTGTTAGCTGTTTAACAGGATTTCAGACTTGGTGGTGGTCTCCATGGGTCCCTTCCCTATTTCACCTCCGAGTATTCCTGCTGCTAGAGGAGAAAACCAACTGTGACTGAGAAGATTGGAATTACACACAGTGTAATTCCCTTATTCATAAATTTATAAGGGAATTGCTTCCCTTGGTTAGTGGTTGAGAAGAACCAGATTGCAAACTTTTGAAAGAGTGGGAATATGCTTTTCAGATATTTCAAATCCTAAGCTCAGTGATATCTCTTTTGTGTCTTCTCTTGTGTGTAAAAAGAAATCAATGAGAGGAGTTATTCCTGTGTAGATCTATCTGATCTTTCTGTTAATTTGTACAGAGTTGCTGCTATTAAGCCAAGAAGAACGTTTTTAAAGTGAAGGCTGAAGCTGAATTCCTTCAAGACCAGGTAAGTGGAATATACTGAGTTTATTATACGTGTTCTGGATAATGTTCTCATGTGGTATGTTCAGATTGAGTTTTGTGAGTAAAAATAATTTTGGCCTCTTGTTGATGGGGCAGTCTGACATTATGCATTCATTTATCACAAGTAATTTCTGAGTACCTCACAATGCAATGAGCTGTGATTAACGTTTTAAGGTGAAGGTATGGAAGCATGAGAAAGACAGACAAAGGAAAAAGTGAAAACATTTCTGAAATAGTATTTCAGAAGAAATTTCAGAAATGCTCTTCACTGAATATGACGCTCACTGCATGTGCATTTGCAAAAAGGGAAATGATTTTAAAAAATATTTTGAATTCTCACCAAATTATCACCTTGCTTGAATATGAACTGTCTCCTTCCAAGTGGGGTGCAGCTGAAGTAGTATTATGTCTGACCTGCTTATTCCATCCAGTCGGCCTCTGTTAGAAGGATGGGCATCTCCGATGCTAAGGGAGAGGGCTACAGGGATACCCAACTGCAATGGAGAGATGTCTTTATTATATTAAATTGGAGAAGTTACTAGGGAAAACGAGGAGTACTTCCTAAATTCTTGAATAGCTCAGTTTTCTGCATTACAAGTCTAGAATATGCTGCAAATATCATCCACACACCAAAGCATGTGCCAAAGGGAATGAGGAGACCATGTGGCTCATATGGAGATCTCTGCTGTTACAGCTAATTTGGTTTTATGATATTACTGTGTTGCTCCTCTAGCAGAGGTGGCCTGTGTAATGGCCTGACATAGCACAGAGGCAGTTACTCAGCCTGAAAAGAGAGAGGAACCTGAACTGAATGCAGTGTAGGATGCAAAACAGGGATACTGTGAGCTCTTCGGTTTGGTGTAGCTGGATGGTAGTTATTTACTATGTGAAGGGATCAAACTGAGTCCTCCTGTCATTGTAAACGGAAGGAAGATGCTTAAGGTGGTTATGGCTGTCTGGAGTCACTGGTAATGACTAGATCAGTTACCCAAAGGCTGCAGATTATAGTATTGACTTTTTCCTTGCTTGAATTTACATGCTGTTTCATTGATAGATCCCATTCTCCTCCACTAGCATTGCTTCAGCTTTTGCTGGCTTCAGAGAGAGTTATTATTATTGGAACTTTGTTTTGTACTTATCTAATCCTGGTGTCTAGAAAGGAGTTACAGCTGAAATTGCTGGAAAGGATAAGTGATTAGAGGAGACCAGAATGTCTCTTCTGTTCAGTTATTCACATAGAACGGGTGTGGTGGTTGGTGTGGTTGGTATGAAGGCAGGAGCGGGGAACTTTGTGTATTGTATTTTGGATTTATTGTTTGAATTCAAATAAAATGGAATAAAATTTTTGATCGTACCAATGAAAATTAAAAACTACAAACATTCTGTTCTGCCTGTTATTATTGTCTTTGAAGCTAAATTCCTTTTTTTATTTCCCTGTAACTTTTTTCTGTGTTGTGGTGCAGTTTCTTGCTACTGCCATTAGTTTAGTAAGTAGCTGCCTTTCACTGGCAGTGTGTTGTGGAGAATATTATATTCCATGTTGTCCACAAAGTGTTTATGAAAATATGACTGGTAACAAATTTAATTTCTCTTATTTTCTTCAAATGTTATATTATCTAGGCCATAGAACAAAATAGTTGTGTAAATAATTTAACATCAAGCTTTTGGGAACTCTGCACTGGGTCTTACAATATAAGCACATTCCAGTTTAAACTAAAACTTGGGAATAACAAATTAATGAGAAATTGCAGATGCTTCCTATAGAAAAATATCTGTAACTGGTTTTCTATTTTGGAAGAAAGATGTCTGTTCAAGTTGAAACAACAATTGTTAAAATTCTGGAAAATACAGTAGATATTTGTTAATGTTCAAAGAGTAATGCTGGCATTTTACCCCAAATGTAGCTTTTTTCTTAAAGGATTTTTACAACAAAAGTATCATACTCTGTATTACACATTTATGTCAAAATCAATATGCAAGGCCTGTAGTTAAAAGATGAGGACAGTTGGTATTTGAACATCAGTTTTTATTGAGGCTGTTCCTATACTTTGTACACTTCAAGGCAATTAGTGGCAGCGTTGCAATCCTTCAAGAAAAATTAATTATCCCTGCTGATTCCCAGTTCCCGTGCTTCCTTCTTAACCCTGTTTTCTGATAGCCCAGCAGGTTTGCAGAGCTGGTGTTTGTTTATACAGAATATTTCATTGCTTTGAGGGGAGGATGCAAGCATTTAAAAATTCAGCAGCTGTTTCAGGTCACTTACAGCTTAAGCAACTCATTTGTTTTGAGTGATTTATTTAGTTGGGCTCTCACTGACACATTAGCAGTTTGCAGAGACTGTAACCATGTGAAGAAAAGATCCTTATTTGTCAGCTTGAGAGAAGGGGAGTTTTGTAGTCAGAAAGAAAAAAGCATTAGTTAATTTTGTGGGTCTGACATGCTGCCTATCCCCAGATACAGTACTGAAAGAAAGGTGGCTATCAGCCATGCATTTGTGATTAGAGACTGAAAAGTGGAGAAGGGGTGAGTGTGTGAGGTTAAAGGAAGGTAGCAGAGATTAGAAAAGGATATTACTTCAGAAAGACGTGAGAGAAGGTACATAAAATGTGCACATTTTATGCCTTTCAGGGAAAAGTAGACGGAGTTGCCAAAACTGAGAACTGCAAATACCAATATGGAGCTGAGCTTTCACCCAGCTTGAGAAAAAGATACAGTACACGATGTTAAAAAGAAATATTAATACTAATACTAAACACTAATACTGCAGTACTACATAAGATATGAGTATAAAGTCTATACCTCTTTACTGACTTGTCTGCTGTGACAGTTCACAACCATAGCAAGTTTGTCAGACGTAGGGCACAAAAAATAATTCGAAATAAGTTTGACAATAATGCTGAAGTCATTATATGCAGACCTCCTCTGCAGGTGTAAATTGATCATTTCTGGAAATCAAAGAGGATGATGGATGTCACCTGTGTAAATTGGCATACTTCGGCTGAATATATGTTACCAGGGTGATAAAGGATTTCACCTGTTGCTGAAATACTGCATCTTGGAACTTGGAGGGAGTAGGACAGGAGCAGGATTAGATTATGATGTTCCCATTGAGAAAATGCTTTTTTAAGTGCTTATCCAGAAACTGGTTGCAGTTCAAGTTGGTGATGCTTGTCCTCATGGATAGCAGTAGGTAGTATTGGCATATTTCTAGAACATGATTCGAGTAATGCTAATGATAGATGTCTGTAGTTACTGTTTGTATAAAATTACATTTAATAATCTTAGCCTTCCTTAATTATATTTTTGACCCAATCTGATTAGCTCAGTTGGTTAGAGCATAATAACACCATGGTTGTGGGTTTGATCCCTTACAGGCCGTTTACTTAAGAGTTGGACTTGATCTTTGTGGGTTCCTTCCAACTCAGAGTATTCTGTGACTGGCAAAAGTATCTTCATCTCACACCTACAATTGCTTTATATATAAATTAATTCAACACTAATAATCCAGACCATATTCTAGAAAAACCCAATTTGAAACCAACTCTGTGTATTCTTGCATTATGGAAAGATGCTGAGATTTCTGAACAGTTATCCTTTGAGTGTATTGGAACCACAACTGATCGAATGTCAGAACGTTCATGTTCTTTTATTCATGATCTTTTGCTATAGCCTTATAACCTAAGCTCTTAAAATTAGCGTTTTATATTTTTTGCCAACAGAAAGAGGGCTTCAGCAGCTGAGGGCTTCTAGATTTACTTTTAAGTTCCAGAGGAAGTTATGCAGGTATAGCTAAAAGGACCTTGAATGCTGTTCCACCCTACTTGTCTGTTTTTATCAGCCTTTCACCTTCCTGGCTGTTAGAGATAATTAACAGCGAATGAGCTCCTTGGCTCTAACAGAAGAAAGTTAAAGACCTGTGGCATGCTCACTCTGTTTACTTGCGCCAGTAAATTTATGGAGTCTTTTAGATGAGTTCTGATAGCATACAAGAATAAGGCTCACTATAGACTAGTTAAAAATGTGTAGTGTTTCAAAAATTCTTTAGTGGGTGCTTGGAAACTGAATGATGATATACGCATTGCAAGCCACAGTAAGTTTTGATTTTCAGTTTGCACTGTCTGTGGCACTTGTACAGGTAAATTTATTTGATTGTTTAACCGGGTGCACATTTGTTGTGTATGAATTACAATTATTACTGTGCTTGAGGGCAATCATTTTAATGTTTTTGTCCCATATGAAATATAATACTTATATAAATAACAGAAATAGCGAATTATGGCTGGGATCTTTAGTCCCATTCAGTACAACACTGAACCCAGGGACGGGTGACTAGTCTTAAAGTAATCTGCAATAGTGTTACAGTGAATTCCAAGTAAGAGTATGTTAAATCCAGTGTATATATTTTCTACTGAAGTAGCAGGCAAGTTAGCCATTGACTTTTTTTTCATTGATTTCTAACCTTGTTGATGTTGAACCTTTCATCTGGCTTTCATCCCCCATAAAAGGGGAAATGTGATTTGTTCCAAAAGTGACATTTGTAATACATCTTTAACGGGTTTTGACTCACTTGAGAAGAGAAAGTGTTCTAGTACAGTGTGAGGTTCTACTGGGTAAATTGAGTGGATTATACTGTGCATAGTTAGAAGCACACACAAGTTTACTTAATGTTTCTGTGTCCATTGGACAGAGATGAATGGTCCAATGTGCTTGAGACAGTTTCACCAGCTGTGTAATACAGCTGTAACTGTTACTAAAAATTATTAGGGAGACTAGAGTGTGATGTTCTAGGCCAGAAAGATGCTTGGCTTTGGGAGAGAAATGGAAACAACTGGCAGAAGGAGTTTTATGGTTTTGATGAAGCAGATTGAAGGTAATAAGAAATGACAGTAAAAACAGGGACTGAATGTTGCAGGGCTATCGATCAACGTGAGCTGTACTAAGTGAAACACTGGAATATGATTTGTGAAGCATCCCCAATATTGGAAAGGGGATGAACTGGATAATAATCTAGTATGGGACAAACACCATTCATGGTTATACCCTTCATTTTGGACTACCTGTACAGCTGAATAGAGATTATTGATAAACAGTTTTTCTTTCTGCTTTATTTTCTTTGTGCCCATGAGCTTTGCAAACATGCTTTAATAAAAGTCTGAAGTTGATCTTCTGCACTGACTCAGGCTTTACACCTGAGTTTTTATGCTGCCTTCTAATACTGCCTCGGAGGTGGCGTTCATGTGTTTCTCGGAATATCTGTGTAAAAGTATAGGCCTTGTTGAAGAAGTGTGTAACCTCTATATTTGCTAATTTTAGATGGATTTTTCCCTTTCAAGTCATCTGAGTATCTTCATGAAGCACTGTCTATGAAGCTATAATTAATTGTCAAAGCTCTACTGTTGACATCCGCGCTGCTCCAAAACATAAAAATGATCTGTTACCTGTAATGCCATGACTTGTTTCCTTGGACAGTAATTGATGTCAATTATATGTGATGTCTATGAACTTGAAATTGTGTTGTTTATCTGCTAAGGACCTTGAGAGTGTGATCTTCTAACTCAGCTACAGCAGTATAGATTCCATCTGTAGTGCAAAAATTGTCTAGGGATGTAAATTACAGCAATTAAAATTAGCTAGAGGAGAGAGAATGATGCATTATTAATTGGCATAGTCATTAAAGGGCTGAAAAGAACCTAAAAGAGATACAATGTCAATACTCAAGCACTAAAAGTGACAGGCGCTGTGTAAAGACTAGTGATTGTATTCAAAGCCTAAGGCATTAAGACACAGGCAGTTACATGGAATTTTATAACTGTGGATTAAGATCACTGCACCATACTAACAATATGTTAAAAAGGAAATTTTTAAAGAATGGTGATGTTCAGATGACTACTCTGAAGGCTGGAATAGTGGTGCAATTAATTTCTACCTAGAGAATGTGTAGCACTCTATTTTAAAGGAGTTGGAAACAACAAAGAATTCTAAGGAAACCCCATCTGTAATTTGGTGAATTTAGGCAGAAAATTAACATTTTTTAGCATTAAATATAATAATCTGAGCTCATATAAATAATAAATCCTGGTACCCTGAAGAATGAAGATTTAATTAAGAGTCTCTTTATACCTCAGAAACAAAGTCTTGCCTGTATCATGCTGAGTAATACAGCAGTCTGAGTAAGGGGCTCATGGTAACGTTGCTGTGCATCAGCTACTTAATTATTCATAAAACTTCTTGTCAGTGAGTTTCAGTGATTTACCTACCTCAGCTAATTTGCTTTATTGGAAATAATTCTTCTCTTGTAAAATAGTTCATTTACAGTGCTATAAATGAGGAAAAAATGGGGAAAGGATCTGTCTCTCATGAGAGAGCAGTTTTAATAATTGATTTGGAGAGCAAAGTAAAATTCAAATATGTTAGGACAGTAGTGTACTTGTTTTGCCAGCTAATGGCAGAATGTATGTCTACTGGGTGGAGAGTCAAAACTCGAAAGCAAACATCTGAATTTTTCCGCATCTGAGGGAACCCTGGGAACTTTTTGCTTTAAAAACTTGCCAATGGTTTCCTATTCTACTTGCTAAGAATTCAGATTTCTAATTCATCTCACTGTCTACTCTAAAGTTTAAACACTAAATGTGATTAGCTTTGCTGAACAGATGTCGAATTGAATGGCCTCTGTTGATTCAGAGAATCTCAGTAGTGTCAGAGTTCAGTTACTATGCTTTCAGGAAGGCCTCCTGTTGCCAAAATGAGCTCTCTTTTTTCTCTTTCCAAGCTGCATGCCAGAGTCTGCATCAGCATGCAACTGGACTCAAGAAAAGCATGTATATATAGCCACTGAAAGAGCAGTACAAACGTACAGCTCCATCTTCTGTAAGCCGCCTGTGCATTAGTTGTTCTGATAGCAAGTTAAGGGGGGCTCCCTGTTTGCCTATATTAGACAGGTAACTTTTTGCCTAAATGAATGTTTCTGACCAGTTAGTATCCTTCTGAGAACCAGCTATGCCATGACTCTTGTCTATTTAGCCTTTGAGCAATGGTTAAAATCTATCATGTAACCTAGAGACAGCAAGAGCAAGGCTGGCTTTATCTCTGTGTTCGGTGTAGTAGAAGAGTTCGCTTGTTCCGAGTTTCATGATTCAGCACTATCACTCTGAAATGGCTTTATTATAACCAGCACTTTATTAGGGTGATAACCTTGCTGTTACCTTGCTATTAGATAACCTTGCTGTTACATCCTCAAAACTGCATTGGTTTGGATTAACTGTTTGGTAGTCAAGAGTGGGAAACTTAAGTTGCAGTGTAGTTTATTATTGGTTTTGTTCTCTTGGGATGTTTATGTGATTCAGTGCATGATGCCAACCAGAAATTGTGGAATTCAAGGTCTCTGGGGCCTATGTAGCTAACCAAGTTCCACTATTCTATTCCTGTCTTCCATTAATTTTGCAGCTCCTCTTTTCAGACGGTTAGGCTGTGTGACCAATTCATTGCCTGAAGCTGTAATCATGTCAAATCATTAGAATTGAACCAGAATGGTGAATACTCATTTTAAGTCATATAGGCAAACAGGTTTGGCTCATATTTTCAAATAATGTTTGATGTTAAAAGAGGAAATATGTGTCCGTGATCTTGACTATGTTCTACCCTGCTCCTTTGGCTCAGATTTCCTGCAAGGCAACATAAAATCAACTGCATGAAACCCAAGCAACCAAATGCTTCATTACTTAAACATTAACGTACTTTATACAAAACAGTAGTCCAGATTAAACTGGTTTTACTGGCATTTACTGCTGCTGATTGGTGTGAGCACTGAGTATTTTGCTTTAATTTACTCAAATTATGAAATGTAACAGGGAAATAATTGAATTGTTATTACAGTGTAGTTATACTCCACAGCATCTGACTTTGGCACTGCTTTGCCACGTAGTATCAGAAAAATAGTTGTTGTCAGTTTGTGGGGCTGGTTTTTTTCTGTTAGTGGGGAACTGAAAAATCATGCATAACGTGAATTGGTAGGATTATTAAGATGAAGACACTTCTATTTTAAAAATTAAAGATATAAAGGTTACATACGTACTATAGTGATTAATGAGAAACATTTGTATTGTTGATACTCTTTTTTAACTGAGGTGGGAGCAGAATATGGAAAAATTATAGAGAAATTTGTCTTCTTTTGATCAGCATTTGGTGAGCAGTAACCTTTTCATCAGGCTGCTTATAGCTGGGGAGCCAGTTGTTACTCTCCTGCCATTTCCTCAAAACTCCTGCACTGAAGTTGGTCACAGCATTAGTGTGAGATAGTCTGGCTATCCAGACAAAGTAAAAGACCTCATGAAATTACTTGATTGAAGTAAGATTGGAAGGCGATGCTAAACTTTTGCAATGCCTGCCAGAATGGCTGTGTATTCCAGATATGAAGCACCATGTTTCTGTTTGAGTAAATAAGAGGCCCTGCTGCTCAGAATTGCTGTAAATAATGATAATACTAAGGATGAAAGAGGTATCAAATAAGGTCTTTGTACCATGAAAAGATAAGTTTCATTTAGTGTAATTTGAAACCACAATTCTGATAACAATTACAGGATGCTGTCTTACAGTTCTCTTGACAACAGACCACAGTAAACAGAGCACACATTCTTGTTACAGAAGAAACAGGGATTGTCTCCTGTAATTACATTGCTTGCTCTCCCTTATCTTGTAAGAACTTTAGAATGCATTAATGTCTCTTTGAGCTTTTTCTCACAGTTTGACACAGTTGAATGTTGAGAAAGGACTATACAATTGTTTACTAGGAAAAGGAAAAAAATACTTAGAAAAAAGAATTGTCATTTTTTCTGTGTGTGTTAAGAACTGTTCTCATGTGGAGCAGGGCCTCAGCTTGACTTGAGGATGTTGGGGGACTGGTCTTTCTGATTTAACAACCTTGCTCAAGCAGGAAAGCTAAAACCAGTGTTGGTTATATGATCCATAGTTTCATTTGCACGCGTAGCAGCTTTCCGGGGGTGAAAAGTGCAACCCAACACAATAATCCCATTTTTTTTGTAACTTCATTTTCTCTTTTTTTTGCATTTTGACCAATTAGTTTTTGCATATGCTGTCCTTAAGAATGAACCCAGCAAAGCAGAGTTCAGAAGGCCTTTCCATCAATTGTTCTTCTGATTTGCCAAGACACTGAATACCCCCCAAAATACAAACCTTGTATTTAGTTATTGCATTCTCTTTGCTGAAGCATTTCTGAAAATATTTTCTGATTGTATAATTAAAGTGAGTGGGCTATACATGAATTACAGTGTATGAACAATAGCATTTCCTAAATTCTAATGCTTTCCCTTTCACTTTATAGTTTTACTTTCCTTTTTAATATAAGAGCTGTTAAATCTTATTGATGTTTGATTAACAACACTGTAATTTTATTTTCCTGTGTTATAGCAACATGAAAATGTAACCGATTGTGAGAAACAGGAATTCAGAGAACTTTTAGGTATAACAGGACAAGGCTTTGAAAATTTACTAGTAATTTGTGTATATGGTACGATCTTCAAATACTCAATTTTAAATTTCTTCCAAAGGTCTTCTTGAAAGTGTCTTTTGCCAGACGGATGAAAATCTGGCCAGGAGAGTTGTGCCATGCTGTTTGCACAGATGTAGGCTTATGTGTCCTATGTTTAAAGATGCATCATTATTGAGTTTCCTTTCTTGAACTTGTGTCATTTATCACATTGTAAGAGGTCAACTTCACTTTCACAGTTTATAAATGACCTTCATTCAGTTAACAAAGCCAGGGAACAGCAGCTCCCCTATAGTAATGTCACCTTTCATATCAGAACTACTTTACCTGCATTCTTTGTGCCAGATTAAAGTCATGCTGTGGATGATGCACCTTGCATATTGCCATTTCAGTTATGATAGAAGAAGTTATATTGGAATGTTTGCAGTGGCCTTTGCCAAAATACATAATTTTAATCACCAGGATGAGATACTAGAGAGGTCACTGGCATGTGACCTGAGCTACTACTGTATAGTAGGTGTAGTGGAAACAGTTATTGACACCTAAGTGCTGTAGATGCAGGGCACACGACAGACTTTTGAAAAGAGTTTTACCGGTCCATGTAGTTTGGTCTTGAAAGTATCTTTTGCCAGTGTGTTATACATTTTAATAATGCAATATGCATAAGCACATTAATGAAACATATTGCTTAAAAATTTCATTTGATTTCTTCTGGTTCTCATATTCTACACTGAGGTTAGTAGAATTGGGGGTGGCATAACTTAGGATAAACAGGACAAAAAATGATGTCAAGGGTCAGAAAAACCTGAGAATTCTGCTGCGAGAATTCCTTGAAGAGAGCAATAGGAGCTTCAGCTCTTTTATTTGTAAGTCCACAAATCCTCCCACTTTCAGTTGCTCCTCTCTAACTGGGTTGTACAAGGAGCTGGACAATTTTCTCTTATGCTTGCTTCTTTTTTTTTTTCCTTGCCTCTCCTCTAAAATATGAAAGCAATGTTGCTGCTATTGATATGGCGTTGATAACTGTACTTACATCTATTGTTTATTGCATAATTTGCTAGATATTGCAGGGTTGGGGGTATTGTAGAAATTAAGGGTTTGTATGCCCTTTTTTTAAGGTTGGAATGGAGTTCTTTGACTTTCTGAAAAATACCAGCTCTTTTGGTAAGCAGAGAAGAAGCCATCTATCAAAATATTACATTGTGTGTTATTCTTGTTACAGTTGCTAGTGGAGCTGAAGTGATGCTTCCTCTGAGGGAAAAGCTTTATAAGCATCTGAGAATCTACTTGAGCCAAATTATATTATCTGACACTTCTGTAACAGAGCTTGGCTTTGCATTTTTCTTTTTGTGGGAATTTGTAGTTTTAACCTCCTCCTTAGTCTTGGTCTCCTCTTTCCTAAGAATGTGTTTCGCAAGCTAGAGGATTGCTTTGTACTCTGTGGTCTCCTAAGGTTTTCTGCTATAATTTTCATTTATTCTAATTTGTTTTTTTTTTTTTAAATTTTTTTTTTTTTTTTAGTTGTTGTTGACTCTTAATTTCATTTCATCATAACTTGGCATGTTGTTTAGCTGCTGTTTTCCTGATGTCTGCAGCTCCCCTGCCCTGGTCATGTCACTTTTAATTAAGCAGCTGCAAATCCCTTTACCCAGCTTCTAAAGGGTAAAAGTCAAAAATCAATAATGTGCCAGTCCTCCCAAAGTGCAGTAGCAGTGAGAGGTAAATGAATGATTAAACATGATTAATAACAGTGTAATGGAAGATGCAAAGCAGGGAAAAGTGCTCACTTTAGCCTAAACTCAGAGATTTATTGCTGAGTACTACAAATAATGGAATCATCAATCTTCCAAGGACTAAAAAAAGGCATCTGCTGTAGCCAGTTTAAAATGCAGTGAAAAAATCTTCCCTCTTCATCATTGTCTGTTGTGGTCCAGTTATTCTGGGTGTAAAATACGTGCGGCATAAAGAAATAGGTATGTAAACTTCATATTTAAAATTGGTTGCTTCTTGTACAGTTTAAAGTTGTCAAGACTGTTAGCTGAGAAGAAAAAATAGCTAGTGTCGATTACTATGAATGTGTGTACAAAGATACCAGTGTTCATATGGTTTTGTAATATGGTAATTACACTTACTGAAACAGGGAATAAAGGAATGTTGCTAAAGGAATGAAGAGAGAAACTTGCCAAGTATGTAAGGCAAAGAAGACAATTTAAAAGCTAGAACTTTTATGGGGTAATGGGAAAAAAATTAACGATACACGCTCCACAATGCCTAGTGTTTGGTTATTGGCAACAGAGAAGACTAGCTAGAGATGGGACTATTTTCCTTACCTTGCTCACCAAAGATGAAAATGTACAGAAATGACGAGGGGTCAGTATTATGTAACTGGAAAAATAGTTAGCTGTTTGTAGCTGTAGCCTCTTAGAGTTAAGTTGTCCATGTCAGAGAAGAAAACCTTCCTGGACAGTCCAGCTTCTGCAGGAAGCAGTGCTATGGATTTCAGTTGAAATTCTGTATTTTAAGAGTTCTAAATTTGCAGCTTGGAAAAGAGTAATACCTAAGGTATCTCAAAGCCATTCCTGCACAGCAAAATATGTCTGCATTTCTAAAGGTATGTGGGTGGGAATGAGCTCAGAGAAGCATGGAAATCTCCTCCGGGAGCTAGACATAATAGCAGGGAGTCCTGAAGGGCTGTATGTTACAGCACAGAGCAACATCTCCATAGATGTGGGGCTACAGCTTTCCTCTTTTTTGGCAAAACAAAGACTTTTAAAGGCTCTTTGTTCAGTAGGAAAAATAGAGCAGTGGTGAAGTCTTTGTCTTTTTTTCTCTCTGTCTTTGGATAAAGCTTGGTGTTACGACTTGTTCTGTCTTCAGCATAAAAAGTCTTGGGTACCTTTAACTATTTTGTGTTCAAGAACTCATCATCGTCTTAGTTTTCAGTACCAACTTCTTGCATAGCTACATTCTAGATGCCAAAATTCATCCTGTGGCTTTTCATGGATGTGTCATTGCTATTCTGGATTTTATTCTCACCATCATGTCTCTTGTGTGCTTCCTTGCTTCTTCCCTATGACAAAAAAAAATCTTTTAACATTGAGATCTCTTTGTGCCTTATATTTCACGTGACCCATTAGCTCTTAAGAGAAATTCCTACTCTGATCTGTTCTTCTCTTGTATTCTCCTTACCCCCGGTAGTTACATGGAATCTACTTATACATATGTATGTCTTCCATAAATATGTGGCATCCATCTATCTTGCACAAATCTGCTCTGGAGGATTTCTGTCTTCTCTGTGAAACTTTCATCTGCTGATTCTGATACCTACTTGACTTTCACAGTGAGGTCAGCAAGCTGCAGCTGTCTTGGATCCCTAGATTCATTGCCCAGTGACATCTCAGCATTCTTGCAGCAACTTCTTTTCATTTATTACTCACACTGTTAGTTTGCCATGGGGTCTGGTACTGATCTTTCAATTGCATTAAAATCAGCTATTTTAATTTAACCCTGTTTCCTTGGAAGAACAGAAGTAGTATCGTGAGGTGTTTTCCAATTACTTCAAGTAATTAATCCACCCCTTTTTCTTTAGCATTCTTGACTGAACTATGATGCAAGAAATAAAAAGCTTTTTTAAAGAGTTTGTAAACAGTCTGCAGCACATGAAGTGTATGAAGAAATTGTGGCAGCACTGTAGGAAGATGAGAACTAAGATGGCACTTCAGTGTAGAACTAAGATGGCACTTCAGTGTTCTGTTCTTAAGTACATTACATGTAGTCTAAAAACATTGTTTGTATATTTGACACTGTCTGTTTTCCTAACCTCTTCCTTTCACAGAAAATTTTTATTGGCTGAGAAGGAGACTCAGGCTGCTAACTACTTCCTCTACCTACTTATCTAGATCTCATTGTCTGTTCTTCCTATGAATATTTACTTATCTGAATCTAGTTGCATCCTCTGTCTAGGAATATTTATTTCTTTTTCTGGCCTGATTTTCCTGAAGCAATAATGTAAGATCATAATAAACTTTCTGCTTGAAGATGCTTACTGAAACACCCACTCAGACTTCATCCAAGTTTCCTAGAATTGTTTCTTTGATAATATGCTTGACCTTTGTGGTAAGTTGTGGTAAGTCTGTTCCCATATGCATTAGTAAGTCAGGAAAGGTAAAAAGAAGTATTAACAAAATTGTGAATATCAAAGGTGCTGGAGAGTATTTACAAATTTTTGAGGCTATGTCACTGTTGATTAATGGAGTTATTAAAGTTTAATAGTTTCTAAATGTATGGGAGCATTGTCCAAATTTTTGAGGAGCATTTCTTCACTGAGATCAGGATAGTGTAACACCTAAGTATTACCTGTTTGTCATGTAGCTTATCTGCATTCAGTATTGAATTGCGGCATTGTCTTGAGTGTTGGTATGTACAACAGTACGTGAAAATGAAAGCTTCGTATTACACACTTGAAGAATTCACAATGCTGTATTTCGTTTGTCTATTGTAGTTCAATCTTTTTAACTTTGGAACTGCTGCAAAGCTATTGAAGTCACTCAGTGTTTATATTTAGAGCTTTGGGTCAACAAGAGAACGTGTAATGCCCTTGTTATGGCAGAGATGGTGGTATTATGCTTTATTGTAGCTACCAACATCAGTCTCGTATGCAGCTGATATTATGTCCCTAGGAGTAGCCATCCTTTCTGTAATCCTTAGACTGTGATAATATGTCACATGGGCTACAAAATACTTCAAGGCCTAACATTCAGAAAGAGTCATCATCACACATATAGAATGACCTGTTAGACTATTTTTAAGTGCAATATGCTTCAGGTGGTAAAAATTAAAGAGGTTGGTTATCCCAATCTTACATAATAGTGTTGCTAAACATAACCTGCAATTTTCTGTACTCTGCCTCAGGCCAGTGTACTTGTACCATTTATTCGGTGTTGTCTGTTTAAGTTAAAAGTAGTGGGGGAAAAAGCATAAGGATAACACATTATTTATGTCACAGAGCTGACACAGAAAAGGGGGCAAGTGGGGACTGGCGTGTATCTTAAGTCAGAAGCAGTTACACAACATAAGCTTTAAAAATCCATCTTCAGTTAGTAGTATCTGTAGCTGTTCTACAATCGTCTGCCACATTATTTCACTATTCCTTTCCACTAACGTGACCCAAAGTACTAAAACTTCAGCTTCTGACTTAACATAGTTCATTGCTCTTCTAGTCACTGAGGCAGGTGTAATGAACTTTTTCCTGCATTCATTTTTGTCAGGCTTAATAGTGAGAGGATAAGGGTGATCAGTACATTGCAAACCAAATGAAGAAAAATGCATTGGTAATTTTTTTGAGAAGCCTGGCTATGAGGTTACTGTTGTAAAAGGTTTAAGAAGCTCCTGCTTTGTGACACAGTCTGCTAAATGGTTCCAGTCTCTTCACTTTATGCTTAGATCTGATAAGCAAATATTAACACTCCCAATCCCGAGCTTTGTTTTAAAGCAAGAAGAATGACATTTGCAGTTTACATTTGTAATCATTAAGATTAAATCTGTGCACTACTGGATTATCTGGAAGTATAAACTAAATTTAGATCTGTCTTTCTGCCAGATAGAATCAAGTGGATGATATATTCTGTTGAACTATGGGAGAAGAAGTGATGTCTGATGTAGCATGAAGTCTCAGGGGATGAAGTTATCCCAATAACATTTTTGAACGTGTTTGAACTAGCAGAACAGCTTAAAGTCAGCCCTTTTGGTTTTGGTTTGATCTTTTAAGACCATCCTGAAATTAAGTAGAACTTTTTTTAATCACGTTTTCAGCAGCAAGGAGTATTCTCACACTCAGCCTATGATTTGTACCTCTAGTTTAATCAGCCGCATGCTTACAACTGAGAACGTGTGAGGAGAATTAGAACTTGCAGAAATTGTAGAGGAAGGAAGGAAAGAAAAGATGTGCTACTGGAAGAAGAAAGTTCTAGTCTAAGAAAGCTGTGTTTTCCAAAGTCAGAACAAGGCCTTGAGGTTTCTCTCGTGTTCAGATTTGATCACAGAGTAAAAACTGATGGGCAGTGCCTTCTAACTAGAGATGCTGTTAGCAGCTGTAGAGTGTCTCAATTATTTGAAAAGGGTGTACATGACACATATATGTCAGGATGCTCAAGGCAGTTTGTAATTAGGTACAAATTAGTGTAGGTATGCAAATTTTTTGAGTTATCATATTGCCTATTATCAACTCTGCAACAGATAAATCTGCATTATGATTGAATTTTAATAAACATTTTAGTCTTTTAAGATCTCTTACAGCAGAGGCATCAGCTCAGCACTGAGGAAAGGGACTCAGTTGAAATGTGGTATTTTCTTCTGGAACTTGAGCATTCGTCTGCAATTATGGACAGCATAATTCCAAATGTTCTCCCTTCCTCCTTCCCCCAGCTTTTTATTGCTGAGCATAATGTCATATGGTATGGCATATCCCTTTGGTCAGTTGGGATCATCTGTCCCAGCTGTTTCTCCTCAGCTCTGACTTCTTATACTCCCCCAGTGTCCTTGCTGTTGGGACAGTGTGAGAAGCAGAAAAGGCCACAGTGCTCTGCAAGCACTGTTCAGCAATAAGTAAAGCATCAGTGTGTTGTCAACTCTTGTTTTCATCAAAAATCTATAACACAGCACCATATTGGCTACTATGAAGAAAATTAGTATCTCAGCGAGAAGCAGTACAGATCCTTAGGGGATCATAGTAAATGGGCTGCCTGTTGACTGTTGTAGCAGGATCCTGAATCATGACTTTCCATCATAAATTCATTGATATTTCCCTACTTGTTTTTTTCTCCTCAAAAAATGGACAGGACTTGGATAAGTTATAAGTACCTGACATTATGTGATTATAACAGAATCCTAGATAGTTACTTGTTCTTTGAAACTTCCTATTAGAACTGCTTACTTCATGGTTTGTGTGCACTTGATCATTGTGCCATCAATATGGATGTGTCTACCTGAGTTTTCAGACAGCCCACAATACCAGATATGGGAAGTAGAAAGTGTTTTACTAAGCAGGAGTTTTTCTATTTTAATTTTAATACCAGTTGGTGTAGGGGTTTGTGTGTTGTATGGGAAGGCTCTTATCTCCTTGGACATTGTACCCCACCAGTGCCCTTGTCCTCTTTCCTCTCCCCCTTCCTCTCACTCATCCTGCTTCCCCAGAAACATGTGCATATTGCCCACAGCCGTTGGAGCTGGAGCATGCCTTAGCTGACACTGAGTAGGTGCACGTGCACAGACACAGGTCCCTTTGTGCCCTGTAGCCTTCTCCAGAGAGCAGGGCAGGTCTCATGCTTGTTCCTCATTAGCATTATTAGTTTGTATTTGTATCTGCCTTTAGCCTTGTGCTGTTACTCTAGTTGTCTAAATGGGTGACAGTTCAGAGCATAACTGAGTACAAAGGAGAGCTGGGAGCACAGGGTATGTATGTATAGAAACTGTGTATGTATAGGTATATGCATGTATAGAAACTATGGGAAGAAAAGCAAATGATAACATAGAATGTAGCCTACAAATTTAATCTGTGGAGCCCCAGAGATCCTTGGGCTTCAACTTGGAAGCTGTTAGCCTAGTAAACACAGCACTGTTTTGGAGCCCAGGATATCTGTTCTTAGATGGGTCGCTGACCCATTGAATTGACCTTGAGTAAGTAGTTTTACCTTTCTACAGCTCAGTTCCTCTGTGGATATAACAAATGTTCCATACCCAATTTGTAAACCCCTTTGAGATCTAATTATGAAAAGCAATGGGTAAGAAGTAAAGTTACTGTTAGCGGTGTGTAAAACCAGTTAAGCTAAAAAACTAACAGAATTATAACTTTTGTATTGTCATCTAAAAAAAGCCAAAGATAGCAAAGTTTAATTTATCTGCATAATGACCTCATATCTGAGCTACCCTGCTGTATGTTAATGTAGAGTCCTGCTGCAGATGTCATCTTACTGTTCTGCAGCATCAGCCAAAAATCTTATTTATGATAAGGTATTCCTTATCTTGGGTTTTTCAAGAACTTAATTCTCAAAATAGTTTGAAAAAGAAATTAAAATTGTTCTGGGAATTTTACAGGTTTAATCATAAAACTGGGACTGTTGAATAGGTTCTCATTCAGCCAGGGGAATCACAATGCTTTTGGCAAAATATTTTTTGTTAATTTTAAATACTTCCTTCTTGGCAAAGTATATTTACTTATTTCAGTTACTATGTATTAACTAATCAAAGAACAAAAGTGTGATCTTGTGTGCATTTAGAAATACCAAAGCCAAAAATTGTGCTGGGGGTAGGAAATCTGCTTTGGAATTGCATACTGCTATAGCCAGAGCTCTCCAGATAAAACATTCCACTTCACGAAAGATTTTCGGCTTTTTAAAATCCATTCAGCTGGAAATTATTAAGCCTGATGTTTGTCTTGACCTATTTCTTTGCTAGTAAACAAAATTTAAAACATTTTAATGCTGAGCTATAAATACTAACTAGCACTTACCATAATTCGTACTTGAAGAAATAGTAGTTTAATTTTTATGGTTTGCAACTTTTATTAGTAAAAATCTGTGTGATGACTTGATAGGTACCTCCAGAAGCTTTTTGTTGATGCTACGTAGTTTTATTCAGGTAAAAAAAGGAGCCAAGTGCAAAATTAAATTTTTGAGTTTATTGTTTGGTATCTACAGTTTACATATCAACTTTTCAGTGTATGGTAAAAAATTTTTCCAACTAAGACCATCCAGCCTTGTCTTGAAAAAAAATCTCTAAAAGTCCTGCGGAAATATACTCAGGTATTCTCGTGCCGGACACCCCTGTTTGACAGGGGCGGTGGTGAATCCTCTTTGAGGCTCTCAAAGAATTCTCAAGAATTACCGCTGTAGTCAATCATGAGAGTGACGAGGCAGACAAAAAACATAAAGTGAACTGAAGTACGAATAAAAAAGGTTGCATTGCCAGACATCAAGCGTGTTCAGCTACAGTTTCAGGACCGAAGAAAAGCTACATAAATTTTCAGAACTGTTTTGTGTAGCTGCTAACCACCTCTGAAAAATCAGTCCTCTCCATTTTAGGGGTGTAAATGAAACTTACTATAAGTAAGATCTCTTACCTCTAGTTTGTTGCCACTGATAGTGCCCGAGCTTTGTAGCGATAGAAAAATAAACTGTGCTTCTAGTTATTAATACATTTCTCTCTGAATTCAGGATGTAATTGCTGAAATCAGAAATAATATGCATTCTAAGCCAGAAGGGCAACCATGATGTTTAATTTTCCCATCTGAGGGTGGCACCTGAGACACTGGCACAGGTGGCCCAGGGCAGCTGTGGCTGCCCCATCCCTGGAAGTGTCCAAGGCCAAGTTGGACAGGGCTTTGAGCAACCTGGTCTAGTGGCAAGTGTCCCCCCTGGCAGGAGGTTGGAAGGAATGATCCTTAAGTCCTTTCCAACCCAAACAATTCTATGGTTTGAGACATCGCTGAGTCAGTGGCCTTTAATGGGATAGTATTGTAGTTATGATCTAGGTGTTTTCACATGCAGGAATCTTGTCACTACCTTATGGAAGATTGTAAACTCTAAAGGTAGGGGGGTGATGCTAAAGCTCCCAAGTAGATTCAGCTTTAACTTTTTGGAAATGAAAGGAAATAGTTCTTTAGCCAGGGGCAGCACATGTTTCTGTTTCAGTATCTTTTTTTTGTCTTGAATGAAGTAGAAAGAATTTGGATGGTTTTAGTGTCCTTTAGACTTTATAGAAATAATCTCTGCCCTTGATAACTGGTAGAAAAAAATGAAATGGTTTTTTAATTAAAAAGCAGCTTTAAAAAAAAGTAGTAGTTTATATTTTAAGAATGCACAAGGTATCATTATATCTTTCAAAAGACTGCTCATTACCAGTACTGAAAGTAATGAAACTACCATAACGCTATCAAAACTGCATATCTACTTGATGATCCATCTCCATTGTCTTTAGAGAAGTAACCTGCATACCCAAATGACCTTACACAAAGGGAATCAAGAAATCCCCAACGTCCTTGCAGATGATCAGTAAGAGAAATGCCAATGACTGGTAGGTGAACATTTCTCATAAAGTAACTGATGAATCAGTCCTGACCCTTAAGTGAAATCCACAAAGCACCTTCAAAAGATAAGCCTTAATATTAAAGTGCTTGACTGGTAAAAGGTAAAAATTATAGACTTATTAGACATACTGGTTTTAAAGATATTGTGATTTTCTTAACCTCTCCTCTGACTTCTCCTGTATCCCCACCTCAGTAACAAGTCTGTGTTTTTCAGCAAATGAGTTACTGTGTTAACAGTCCAAACTATCTCCTTTGTTAGCAAGCCTTCCTATATCAGAGATATGAGCTACTTTTCGTTCACATGCCTTGATTAACACATTAGTTAAATTTAGAGCAGCTTAGCTTTGAAGATAGCTGCTTCTGTTTCAGATCTGAAGAAGTGCTTGATATGCCTGAGGCTGTGTCTGCTCATTCCCATCTGTAGCAGTTGATAAATAACAGGTATCACATCCCACCATAAGCTTCGCCTCACTTGTGCTATTGAGGCAAGAGAACAAGAAAATTACTTTTTGCGTGTGCAAAATGCAGGCAGTTGTGTAATTTTCTCTCCTAATATTTCTTTCGATTGTCTGTTTGAAGCCCAGCTTAGAATATATAAATATTCAGTCAGATCCAGATATCTATATTACTATTTAAAGTACTTGAGGTTGAGGGGGCAAACTGCTAAACAGTAGTAATTAGAAGGCAGTGAAAAGCAGAGTAAGTGAACTCAGCATTCCTAATAGAGGTAAAGTCCAGGTGCATCCCTTTGGACTTTGTGCCTACAGGATAGGTCTTTGTAAGTAGAAGTACTTCTGCTGTAGGTGTATCAAATTAATCTGAACCTAAAACCTGCAAACAAAACTTTTATAGGGCAAAAAGTGTGCATCATAAATTGTATACCTGTTCCAGCTTGTGAAACGTTCAGAGGCAGGACAAGAAGGTGACCATTCAGTGTGCTTGAACTGGTCTGCTGGAGATAAATGGAGGTAGTGTGGTCATGCAAATAGATCCTTGACTAATGATAAATGCACAGGGGACCACAGAAAAGAGTCAATGTTGTAGTGTTAAGTGAGGCCTGCTGTTCTGTCCATCTTTTCTATCAGTTGATAGTACGTTTTTCTGCTTTAATACTTTCAAATCAGAGCATAGTTGTTTTTTGATAGACAGAGAGTGTTTTATCATTACATGCTTTGCTGTTTTCTTAGGAAATGTTATTGTATAAGGGAGTGGCTATTGTCTTCCCTAGGAGAAATTTTAGCGAAAAATAATATAGTAGTCTTTCACATTTTGCATCACATACCAGATTTGCATCCCATACATCAATTAAACAACGTGTTCAGTTGATGATTGGCCTGTTGCTCCATATCCATACAGCATCCAGGTATTGGAACAGGAGGCAACCTGAGCACCGTAGTACAACATGTTGAAAGCCTACAATAAGATCAGGATGTACAAAAGAAAAATATTAATTCTTTATAAAAAGAAAAATTCTTTATTAAAAGAAATTATTAAATTATTTCTGGCTTACAGGCAGCTATTTTAAGGGTCATTTATAAATGGGGCAAAAGGAGGCTACTGTTCTTTCTGCTTCTTTGGCCTTTGTGACCAACGATAGTTTGTTAACATTCTTCATTCTTCAGATGCATCCTTGAGCATTGTTAATAATATCAGTAGTCGGCACACACACATTAATTTTATATGTGAACTTCAGGATTCTACTAGTGACTGTTTATGAATTTCTTTTTGGCATTGCAGGAAAGATTTGCTTTGAGTTTGTTGTCCAGATAAACTACCATTTTTGCCAGTGCACTAGGGTATTACTTTTATTATTGTTACATCCTCCTCATGGTCATTGTTGCTTCAATATTTTGCTGGATAGCTTACGCTCACTGTTGTGAATTATGATCAAAATTAATTTGATTATTATTAAACTAGAATTTTATTGTAAGTGTTGTAAACTCATAACTAAATTCATACAGTGTACTATACTTAATCTCTTTTTTCACACGGAGGAGTATAATGGTTAGCATTTGGATCAAGCAAACTAGGTGGTTTTCTTTTCACTTCTCCTTTGTTTTTCCTGGTAGTGTCCCCCTTTTTCATTTTTTGTAGTACCTCAAAATGGATAAACCAATTTCTCCCATAGTGTGACCGAACATTTCTTTAAACTGCAACTTGAATAAAAGACAAGTGTCAAGCAATTGCCCTTAAAATCATATTGAGCTAGAGTCTGTCGTATAAAACACATGCCATGTGAGGGATCACAGGGTGGAGCATGTTGTGCTGTTTATGCCTTCCTAATAGCATTTTGATTTGTTGTTGAAGCAGTATTTACACATTTTATGCAACTGAAATGCAGTTATTTAAAGTAGTAAAAAATTAAACTCTATACTGCCATGAGGGCTCTGGCCAGTGTAATTACTTGTACTGTGGGCTGATTACTGTAACAACTTATACTGAGGAAAAGCAAGGGAGATCAGGGTCCTGTTCTGTTGTTGGCTTTATATTTAGGTCTTTAAAGATTAATTGAAGCCATTAAAGATGGCTCAAAGCATGTATGTACACATTAAGAAACATGTAAGTAGAGAGGAGAAATCTAAACGACGGTGTGAGAGGTTTACATATGATGAGTTACTGTAAAGCTAAAGATTAGCAAGTCGGAAGAAGTTAGAAGGCATTGACTAAGTATGTAGAAGTTTGAAAGCCAGCCCTTTTTTTCCGTTTCATGTGAGGTGAGGATGATATTCAAGCTCTGAAAGCACAATATATTTGTCAACAGTGAAAAAGACATGCTTCGCACAGCATGTTACTTAGCTTCTATTTTTGAGGTGTTTTTCAATGACTTTTGGACATTTTCTGACTGTCATCTTGTTTCCCAGAAGTTGCTCCTCTGTATCATTGGCATGCTGCCGTTTCCTCATGATGGTTCCCCTGAGTGTTTGTTGCACCCTTAAGTTTTAGCTGCTGTCTCAGGACTGATTAAAAGATAATGCTGTGGACCCCTGCCATCTGCCAGGTGCATCACAGTGGTTCCTCTTTACATGCAGCTCCATAGTTTACTTAATAGTCCTATATGAATTGTTCCATACATTTTTCTATGCCTACTACTTGAAAGTAAGGTGGACAGAGAACCTGCAGATTAAATTTTTTGAGAAATTTTTGTCACTAATAGTGTAGATGGATGTGTGATATTTAAAGAAATGATCGCACATCTTTTTTCTCCTAACTTTAATAGGTAATTCTAGGATGTTTTAGAAAATCCTAGGATAATTTTAGACAAATTATTCAGATAATAGGCAACATTTGTTATTTGAGGTGCAGTAAAATAAATTCAAGCTTTTCAATGGCACGCTGCAAGAGAAATCTGAAATTTATTTGGTGTAAAAACTGGTGTGGCAGTGAAAGGGAATGATCTTGCTTTTTCGTTTTATCTTTTGAACTCTGAATCAGCTATGATGATCCATATGCACCAATGGAATCATTTTCCAGGTAGTGAATAAAATTACTTTGTTTAATTTAAAAAGGAGATACCTAAAAGGTTTATTTATCATTGCATGAGTAAGTTTTCAGACCTTCTTGTTTTACCATTAATTTCACATTATTTTACTGTCTTAGACTTCAAATAAACCACAGTGTTTTAAATACATCTGTATCCCTTGAGTTTTTGGCAATAGGAAAACTAGCTGAAATAACTAAATCACTTTAACTTTGGATGCATAATAGTTACCCATCCTGTTTTGTAATGGTGCCAGAACAAGTTCTTTTGAAATGCATGAGATGGAAACGCCATTCTCTTGAAGAGGAAGCACCTTTCACTTTGCAGGGCTGTCTCAGACCAGGGGGTATATTATCCTCTTAATGCACTTGCATAACTCCCATTAACATTAATTGAAATTACATGCACTCCCTGTGAGGTGATCATACTCTTTTGTTGACATGAGTGATCTATTGCGACAGATTTTCCAGCGATGTTAAATCAAATTTAGATTCCTGTACTAATGTCACTAATCCTAGTCCTAGTATCTTTTGTTGCTTGTAGCTTATATTAATGAAATTGTAGCTTTATATTAGGTCATGTGTTTCTTAAAATGGAAAATCCCATTTACAGTGCTCTAGAAATACGGGGAGATGGTCAATTTTCTTGTGCTCGATGTGAGATGTGGACCACTGTATAGTAAGCTTAGTATTTTCTTTGGTTTGGTAGTTGCTGCTTGCAGTCCCTTTAGAGATAGTTTGTAGAGGTTGCATATTGCAGGTGGCAAACTTGGCCTGTGGTTAGAACAGAGGAATGCTGGGCTCCTCGTTCTGTTCCTGGCCTGAAAGACTGTTTGACTCCGGGTGACTCAGCTGCCTTTAGACACTAATTCATGTCTAAAATGTGCAGAGTTGGAACATCCTGGCACACAGGTGTGCTGTTAAATTAATTGTCTGTAAATTGTTCCATTGTGAGTTGAAAGTTGCTAGCAAAAGGTCAAATGTTATCTCAGAAAGCAATAAAAGAATTTTATCAACATGTTAGCAAGATGTAGATCCTGTTTTGTGCACATCATGTGGGTCTATGATTGCTCTAACTCTCTGTGAGGGATTGGCTTATTTATCCCAATCTAGTTGCGCTCTTGCAGCCCCTAGTGTGAGCACAGTTCTGCTGACATACAGTGTTTCACTTATGTTGCTCATTGCTGTCTATACAGGAGCACACTTGGTACCTTAAGAGTGACATCCTTGTGTTTGGGGGATTTGTCCCATTTCATTGTTTGCTAATTTAGGGTGTGTCTATGCGTAGCCAAGAACAGAGCCAACAATGAAAAATAGTTTAAGGCTGTTAGCCTTCTCCAGTAAAGTCCAGATGAGGTCATTGGAGGCAATGCCTGTTTTAAAGCTAAAGTCCTAATAAGTCATAGATTGAACAGAACATTAGATGTAATAAGAAGTGTCAAGAAGTTCTGAGATAACCTGTGCTGCTTGTCTGACACCATCAAGGAGGAATGTTAGAAGAAAACGTTTCATTCTTACAGGTTGGTTTTTTTTTTTTAACATGCTAGTCTACTAGTATCTTTGAAAGATACTTATTTAAGAATCCACTTAAAAGAATCCACTGACGATATTACTGATTTAGATAGTTACCCAAACAAGTTGCAGGAGTAAAATGTAACTGGTTGCAGGTAGTGTCGATAGCATCTGATGTGACCACAGTCCCTACCTCGAAGAGCTTTGTTAAGCTGTTTTAATTAGTATTGAGTACTGGGCCCCTTAATTTCAACTGCAGCAGTGGAACGGGGTCTGTGCTAGCATGACCTTTTATTAGTCTTTAGGCTCTCCCTCACAGGTGTGGCGATGCAGGGTCCGGGACAGACGCAGGCCTTCAGCTCCTTTGGAGTCTGCCGCCTCCGTCCTCCGCCCACAGCGCTGGGGGCGCGGGGCAGCTGCTGCGTGGGGCTGGCAGCACTCACCGAACGCTAGCGACAGGAGGCAAGAAGAGCACAGACTATGAGGGGCAATTAGATTCCCTTCCCCCTCCCCCCCCGCGCGCCATGGACTGTCCCCTTTGCTCATAAAGGCACTGTGCACCCGACGGCAGCTCAGCGTCGGCCCCTTCCCTTGGGAGCGGGGCTGGCTCTGCGACCTCCCCAGCTCCCCCGTGCGCGCCGGGGTGCGGGGCTGCGCCATCCTCTTTGCCGCTGGACTTTGAACAAGCCCGGCGCTGGTGGAACAGGTTTCCTCCCTGCGCGCCGCTGGGCATTGCGTCAATCCCGGGAGGAGGATCCTCGCGGTAAATGAACTTTTTAAACGGGAAAAGGAGAAGAAGGGAGAGGAGGAAGAAGAAGCGGGGGCAGCACCCGCCCTGGAGCTTCCTCTAAACGCTTCTTTGGTTAACGGGATTCCGCTGCTTCCCGGCACCGCGGCCGGAGGATGCGCTTCCCCGCGCCGCCGGGCGCCGGGCTCCGCGGGCGGGCGGTGGAAGCACCAGCCGTGGCCTGGCGCGGCTGAGCGCCGGCTCCGCGGGTAAGTGGGGAGCGCTAGAGGGGAGGTCTGGAGCCCCCGCCCCGCCTCACGAGCTGGGGACGGCAGGGCGGCCGTGCCCCTTGCATGTGGGGTGCTGGCCATAGCGCCAGGCTGCCATCGCGGGGAACCTGGGCGGAGGGTCTACGGTAGCTGTATGGGGACTGGGTGAGGCTGGAAGTTGGGTGAGGGGGCCCGGGGGGACGGGCGGGGACTGGGACTGGAGGCGCTGTGGTCGCGCCAGCCTCGGCCAGCCCTGCTGGGAGCTCCCCTGCAGCTCCCCGCCCTGCTGCGGCCCTGCCGGCCCGGCCCGGCCCGGCCCGGCGGTGGGCTCCGCTGCCGCCGGGGACTGCGAGCCGGGTGCGGGGGTCGCACCGCCCTCGGGAGGAGGACAGGGCCCGGCCGGCAGCAGGGCGGGTCGGGGGCGCGGGCTGAGGGGGCTGCGCCGGGCCGGGGCTGTGCGGAAAACAGTTCCCAAATGACAACTGATGCCATTAGCTCTCAGCTTCACGTTTGGCACATCACCGGACGGATCCGGGTGATGCGTGTATCTGGACGCCTGTGTGTCTATGCACCTCTATAAACAAACGCAGTGAGACTTCCCCCCGCCTTGTATGCAGCTACCAAAAAATGTGTTTACTTCGTAGAATGTATTTGTGTAATGGTAACTGGTTTTGCCTACTTTTTCTATCTGAAAGTGCTTGCATTCATTCCCTTACGGTATTTTCAGAAGTGAAAGTCTGTGGTTATTACTGTACTTAATACAAGCTAATAAAATTATCTTTAAAATCAAAGAGTTTATTATATATAATTATGTGAAGATAATAGGTGAAATAGCAAAACAATTCTTTGTTTCTTTCAAGTTGGTGGTGGTTGTTGCATATGGTGCAGAAAAGCGTGTTTGTTATTGTGGATTTGGGGGATCCAAATAGCAATTTAACCTATCAGAGGACTAATTAATTCTGTGTGTGTCACTGGGAAACTCTAACAGTAAGATGCAAGCAGTGGCCAAAAAATTAGTCAATTGAGATGGTTAAAACATTTCTTCAAATATCAAATCCTATGGAAATTTATAACTAATTTATAATTCTGTTTGACTTAAAATAAAGTTACAAAATATGAATGAGATTTTGTAATGTGATTAAGCTTCTCTGTGATGAATATTTACTTTTGGTATAGAGTTCACCAGCATAAGGCAAGCAAGTCAGAAGAATGTGTCTGAATAGTAATTCAGTGCTCCAGTAAGTCTGGAAGCTCTGTTCCTGACTGTAAATCAGTACAGCTGTAATCTTCAAGAGTCACATTTAGCACTGGGGATTTTATTTTTGTACTTTCTCTTAAGTTTTTGACTGCCCGGGGAAAAAAAATCAGAAAGTAGAAAACTATAAGCAAATGCAGCATGTTGTTAGATTACAGCAGTAATGTTGATACCAGTCTTCCCCTGGGAACCTCATTTGATTGCAAGCAAGATTCTTCCCAATCCACATGTAAAATTGCGTTTATCTCTTACAAACACAATATAATGGTTTGAAGTGATGGTTGACAGTTTTAGTGAAAAAAAGAGCTAGCATAACCAAAGCTGGATGCATAGGAGTGGCTTGAGTTAAAAGAACAGCAGCACAGCTGAATCCATTTAACTGACAGAGTGGATTTAATTGGGTTGGTTGCTAGGGAATGGCTCCAGCACCCTGTCTTTCAATGAGTTTAAACATTGGACAAATGACACACCTAGGTCTACTTAAATAATGTACCTGGTATTGGCTGCAGCTGTATTGAGAGCAGGTGTGTGTTGCTTCTCTCTAGGCAGTTTTCCCTTACTGTGCAATGCCACTGTGTGGCTCACATGCAGTTACCGTGTTCTGTGGTGGCTGCTGGGCAAGTTGAACTTGTCATACTAACTCTGTATTTAGTGTATTTTGGTATACTTACTTGAAAGAAAAACAAACGAAAACAAACAAAACCCAAAACCAGTTAATGTAAACATTAGTAGAAGCAGATTTCTAGAAGTAGACTTGAAGCAGACTTAAATATTTAATACAGAATTAATTTGTTACATGTTTATACCTTTTCTGTTACAGGAGGAGTAATGATTGTAATAACTGAATTGCCTGACTTCAGTGAGGTTGCGCTGAGCTTACGCATGGGGCAGTTGTGCTCGATCTTGCGTTATTGTGTTTGGGAGCACTCAGTCTATGCAAGCCACTGTCAGTTACTAATTTTGTACATTCAGGGCCTCTTGCATCTGTGCCAAGCAATACTAATCGATAGCATGTTAAAAATACCATCTGGGATAGAATTTACATCAGTCATCCCAGTGCATTCTGTCTGTGCTGCTGTAAAACTGACATTAATTACTGAAGGCAGTGTTATAAAGAAGTCTTTCCTTGGTGTAAATGCTACTTGGAAACAACCCTCTGCTGAGTTCTTTTATAAATGGAATAAATGTCTGGCAGTATCTCTTCAACGTTCATAATGTGAGTTAGTGTAACATTCTGTGTCACCACAGAGGAGAAAGTAAGAGGACCAGACTTTCTCTAAAGCAGCCTTCTAAGAAGTTCCGTAGGCGTAATAAAGCTCAGATAGATGCCCCATCTGAAGAAGATTTCATAAATTTCTGATAGCACTTTCCAGAATATAAAACATGAGTGACTAGACTTGTCAAGTTCATATGGGTAATCTGGAAGAAAATAGCAGGCGTACGTAATTCTCATGAGAGCCACTACAGATTAAGAATCTTTATTGGAGGATGGCCTGCAGAGGCACAGAGAGCAGTGGACCATCTGTACCATTCAGATCAAAATGCATCATTGGAGAGGGTGCTATATTAAAAGTGAAGGCAGATTGGGGCACTGCTGTGGAACTGTTCTGGCTTTTTCTGTGAGTTGCAGATTAACCTTGTTGACAGAAATGGGAAAAGAACTGTTAATAGAAACTTTGTTGTGTTTCTTCCTGGAAGTTCACCAAAGACTAGGAGTTAAAAAAACCAATCTGTATTTGGCCACTGGCAATCCACGAGAGACACTCTTCTGTTGCTCTTCTGAGAACTACTTAAAGCTAGCTTTTGGCTTGTACTGCATATATATACGGTTAGTTGTGGCATATAGGTCTTGTGAAAACATACTTTAAGAAGTAGGTTATTTTCTAAAATTGCTTTAATTTTCTTACCTAGTTATTGGTATGACTTTTGCACATAATTACATACTTCGAGTTGATTCCCCAGACTATGTACCCTGAAAGCAATAGGAACATAACACATCACAACAGCTGAAAATATTCATTGAGGATGGGGGATGAGAAAGAGATAACAGGTTTGGTGGAAGATGCCTGTTGTACTTGACATGAAATTCTCTCTTCCTCTCGCAGTATCCTTTCAGAGATCACAAATTCTTCTAACCGTAAATACACAAGTGTGGATAAAATAGCTGTGGAATGGCAGTATATGTGCATCTCCAAATGTCTTAAGTATTTTAGTGATAGCTAAGCAGCTCTCTGAGTTGCGGACAACTTCTGGTTTTAGTTACAAATGGAATGTGTGAGGGGCAATAAACTGTGAGGAAAAGACAGGCTGAGGGGAGAGAGGCAATGCGGTAATGAGGGTACTTCCATGCATTTGTTTTAAAGAAGAAAAAAATGTAAGAAAGACTATTGAAAGCTCAAGACTATAGTGAGGGTAGTTATGACCACATGTAGCAAGAATGAGCAGCCTTCCAAATGCTGCAACAAAAAGTCAGCAAATGCTATTATTTTGAGAAGCTATTGGCTAGTATAGACAGAAGAAAACCCACATTAACTTTCATACTTTCAGAAAAATGTGTATGTGTAATGAAAATATGTATACTGTCAATTTATCTTTTTTAACAAAAGTACGTAAATAGTAATTTTTGAAGAGCAGAAGGCATTTCTCTACCTCCTCTTTCAAAAAGTTCATGTTCAGGAGTATGTGCCTGCTAAGCAAACTTTCTATCCTTCCCTGCTGAAACAGATCCAGGTTTCTTTCTCAAGCTGCTTTTGACTACTCTGGACAGTAGCAGCACATTGACTCTGACATGATTCTTCCCAGCTGTACTGCTGCAGATGGAATTTTGAGTAAAAGGAATGAAAGTTGATTGGATTTGTCAGTGTTTCTTTTCCTATAGCCTGGCAGATCTCTGAGCAGCAGCAGGAGATAATAAAGCAGCATCTGTAAAATTTGAAAGCTCTTTCCCTCCCCGTTGGAACAAGTGCTAGGATATCTAAATAAATTTTTAGTTTCTAGGAAAAAAGTTGACTTCACCTGCCTGTGAAAGTCACTGGACAGACTAGTAAGGAAAGAGGATTTTTCATTTCTTCAAAACCCTATTAGTGTGCAAATTGGGAAAGTAGCCTTACTAAATATCCCATCATACTATAGCAACTTACCTGTTGACGCATGTGGAAATTCAGTATACATTTCTTATATGAGCATAGAAACTGAATATAATTTTTCAGGCCAGAGGTTTTGCTATTGCATGAAAACTTTGATTAAGAAAATTTATCTCAAAGAGCAGTTGCTGACAGAGATGAAGTAATAATGTGGCTATGAAATAATCTGCTGGAATAAAAGCTGTTTTCCCAGGTGGCTGTAGGGACAGAATAGCCAACATGTTTCTTTGGGTAAAACACATTGTGCTGTGTTCTTTCTGCTCAGGCACTTCTGGTCTTTACAAAAAGCAGATAGTCTCTCTTGTGTCATTTTTAATTGATTTTTCTTCTCTTGCAAGAGATCGTTGGCACCAGTCCAGGAAAAGACAGGGAGAAAGTAGGGAATTCATAAAAAACTGACTCTTTGATCGCTGGATCTGATGGAATAATTAGTACTTGGTATTTTCAGTACATTTCCATATTGTTATTTTGACTTCTGAAAGGAAGAAAGGATCCCTTTATATCAGAAGATAACTGAGCAAAACTGTGGTTTCTTCAGTATGCTACTTCATTTCTCGTTATCTGCCTGTAGGAATTGCTAAGAATTTTTTATTGACTCATTAACAGGAGTAGTACCAGTTAGATGTGCTCTGTTTTGCAATCAAGTCAATTTTGGGGCATATGCTCTGTTTTGCAATCAAGTCATAGACAGTTCAAGTCACTTTGATGCATCCATTCCCAAACATTTGCACTAATGGGCCTTCAAATGTGTTCATTATTAATAATGGTATTTTAAAAAAGTAGAATCTTGGAAGCCAACAGACATGCTAAAGGGATATCGCACTAACATCAAAGCTGTAGTAGACTTCAAACAGTATCATACCATAGTTCCAAGATCAGGGCAGCTTTGCTCCCTAATGAAATTTGTAAGATAAATTAGTGTATAACAAATCTTCAGTCTGAGTGTTTTCTGACTTTGCTCGGTAAATTTTGCTGTAGTCTTGTTTAAAAATAATGATACATATGGAGTTTTTTTCTTCAACATCTGCATTTTTTATGTAAAAAAAAAGTCATCTGAAAACATCTCAGAACACTAAGGAAGAAGAAGGAAGGAAGATGATTGCTATTTATATGTATGAAAGCAAAAGAATTTGATACCCTGCTAAATCCTTGAACTTGCTGCCAATTGTGAGCTTTGGGTGAAATTTAATTGCCTACATTGATAACTGCTTATGAATTTAATTTTATAAGTTTCTGCTTCTAGCTGGCGTGAGAAAAATATGTGTTTGCTTTGTTGTTTTTTGGGAGTTCGGTTATTTCTTTTTCTTAGGAGTTAGATTATTTCAAGTATATTGCTTTTTACTTCTTAGGAGAGAACCTGGCTGTTCCTTGAGGGGTGCAGAGGGGTTAAAATATAGATAAATGCTTGTTTCCCTCTCCCTTATAGGAGACCTGCAAAGAAAAAGAAATAGAAGCCATTAACCTACCTTGTTCAGAGAGAGCATTAAATCAGCACAGCATGGCACAGCGTAGTATTGTCCTTGGATTATTCATGATGACTGTTTTATCACTGTTGGATGGAAGTTCAACTTTCCTGTTAAATCAGCGTCTGAAGGGAAGATTTCAAAGAGACCGTAGAAACATCCGCCCAAACATCATCCTTGTTCTTACTGATGATCAGGATGTAGAACTTGGTAAGAGCCCAATGTAAAGAGAATTTTAGCCAATGAGCATGGTACTGCTTTTCCTTGAAGCTGGATTCTTGCATTCAAAATAATTTTTTTTTTCAGTTTGAAAAATGAGGGGAAGAACAAATTCAAACCTGCCTTTATGTAGAACATCCTTTCCATCTGTCTGCAATTCAGGGACAGCAAAAGCT
Organism: Acanthiza pusilla; assembly: GCA_036630365.1. Lineage (NCBI taxonomy): Eukaryota > Metazoa > Chordata > Aves > Passeriformes > Acanthizidae > Acanthiza > Acanthiza pusilla. Next base: position 16,930,685 of record JAXCHO010000050.1, read on the forward strand.
AGTCCCAAAATGTTAAACTTTCTGTTTCTGTGGAAATACGCAGTTCATGCTTGTCTGTCTTCATCTAAGCACCTAACCTTTGCTTCTGGCAATTGCAAGTATAACTTGGGAAGCTACATGCCAAAACAGTAGGTTTAAATTCGGAACTGATAATTGCACCGTGTAATTACCCAAATTCTTTTGTGTAATTGCAGGCATTCATTACATATACAATTGCCATTTTATTTACTTAAATGTTAGCTAACACAATCATACCATTCTTGTAATTGTCCGTTTAGATGTGTAGTTAATTATTGACCAAAATGACACAGAATGAAAAGGTTCTACTGTGTTGTCAGTGCTGTGTTAATTGTTGAAGAAAGGGATGAAGATGAAACACATGCTTTGCCAAATGATTTGGAATAATGAATTAACTGACAGAGTTTGGGTTTTGTTCTGTTACATGAACAAGCTTGTATTTACCAAATGTTGTCTTTAGTTATGAGAAGTGATTAACACAAACCAGGTAATGTAAATAATTTTCCATTAGAATTATGCTCTGAGGTGTGTGTAAAGCCTGGGTCATCTAAAAAATGAAAACTCATTTTAGTTAGTGTAGTCTGGTGGGGTTTTTTGCCACCAAATTTTTCTGCATCGGATTTCTAGTATGGATAGGATAATTTGGAAAACAGACCTCACTCAGAAGAAACAGAACATAAAATGAATCAACTTGTACTTCTCGTACACTTACTCATCTTGTTGAGAAGTTAATCACAGCAATGTGGCAGTCTTTTTACAGATGCTTCCCTTGTATTGATATTACTGTATGTCTGCAGTATCATAGACATCACATTCTTCCCCAGGGTGGTAAGAAAGCCTGCTATGGAAGTAATCTCATAAAATTAAATGCAGTTCAAATTAGTAGGATCAGAAGATTTTGTTGTTATTGTCACCTTTTTTTAAAATGATTATTTGGATCACAAATGAAGTGTTTTCAATAGTGTATATCCCAGAGAATCTAAGTACATTATCTCGCAGTCTTGGCAGGTGGTCCTAAATAATGTATCATCTTCTATTTTATGCTAGCTTTTGTGTTTCTGATGCAGTTATCTAAGTCCTTTTGGCAGTATATTTCACTTCTCTTAATTAATTAACGTGTCCATGCAAATTAGGATCTAACTAAGGAAGATCCCTTTCATGCACTGAGATTTGATATTTTTAATTTGTCTCTAATGGCTTTGGGAGACCCAATATTTGTTTGAATTAATTTTTATTCTTTTCTGTTGTCTGGTGAACTGTCCAAGTTAATCAAAATTGCCATTTGTGGTGATTATGGTTAGTGCACTTAAGAAAGATGAAAACAAAATGTGAATTACAAATAAAAGCTAACGAAAAGTTAGAAGCTATGGAAGTGTAGCACAGAAAACTGTGGGCAAGATTTCATCTGTTCCGAAGACTATTCTGTAACTGGTGGGTGTTAGAGCTTTTATTGTTCTTTTGTAGCTACTTTGTAGGTGAAAGGGAATACAATACAATCTTAAGTGCCTTTAACAGCCTTTCTTTTATTTATTTACAGATAGATTTAGCAACGTGCCAGTAGCAGGTGGAGTTTACCAGAAAGACAATGTTATCCTTTCCTGAAAGAAGTACAGCTTTTTTTTTTTTTTTTTTTTTAAAATTTGCATTACTATTAATCACAAGTTTTACTTGGGAGACCAAACCTCAGCCTTTTATTGAAAAAAGGGAAACACTGATGAAGGGCTGATGGATCAGATGCATAATCTCCAGGTCAGAGGAGAAGGAGTGTGAATTGTAATGGATACAAATGGGAGAAGACAAATGAGAACACCAAGAACTACTGAAACATACATATTTAATAGATTGTCTAATCAAAATAGTTGTATTGACAAGCATAATATAAAGAGGAGGAATATACTGACAAGGATAAAGAATTAATGAGGAACAAAGACTTTTTTTCCCCATTAGAGCCATTTAAATCCAAGTTAGTGTAATGCTGATGCCCCGTGTGGTGGACTCAGCATCTCCAATTCAGTTAGATTTGCCAAATGTATTGCTGTGGTTTTAACAAACCAGGTTATTTCCTAATCTAGTTGGAGAAAGACCTGGTGATTTAGGAATTATTTCAACCACATTAGAGAAATGAGGGAGAGGTGGTTTGTATGTTTCGAGACATTCCTATGAAAAACTACAAAACTGGCGTAATTTTTCTTAGTTATCATATGTGGAGATTGGGACTTTAGAGCGTCATTAAATGTGAAGGGAAGAAAAGGAAATGGAGATGTGAAAAGGCTGTCTAATGGGTTTCAAATAGGATAAAAAGAGAAGTCTTTAGGGGACAGTTAATTAAAATTCTGGGGTTCTGTTTCTTGGAAAACGCTTCTGAAGTTGTGCTTAAGAGTAGACACATCACTTGATACTTAATACAAGTTTTTCAACAATTGGAGCTCCCTAAAACATGTATATTATTACCTCTGACAACAAAACAAAACTAACAGGATGTCAGTATTATTTCATAAATAATTGGTGTATTTTCTCCATTAATATTATTTAAAATATCAGTTTTATCCCTGAGGTGAGCTATCAGCTAAGCAAAGTTATGGAAAGCACACATTTCAAGTGGAATTTCAACGTAAGTTTTGCTTAGCTTTGTTCGCTGAGTAGCTTTAATACATCAAATTGATGAAACTTCCATATTTTCACACTAGCCCAATGGACATTTTCTTAAATGGCTTAGAAATTTCACTTTTAACTGCTAGATTTTTGTTTATTATCCATGGTTTTAGATGGGCAACAGAACATTTCCTGAATTAAATACTGACACTTTCAAAGCACGACTTCCTGTCGTACATCCACTAATGAAACTTCAGAAGGTTTTCTTGCTCAAAAGGTGATCTGGTGGCTCCAGTTGCTGATTAACACATAAGTAATCTGCCAGAGAATGGATGTCTATATATTGGAGGCAAACTGAAGAAGTTTTGGTTGGCTGATTTAATGCTGTTTAAAATATTTAAAGCTGGCCTACTTAAGATTAGACAAAAGAGTATGCTGGATTTTTACCTTCCACTGCCCTGTCACTCTGTATTAATTCTCAAGCTGGAGAAGCAGATTAGATCATATGTTTTTGTGTTAAAGACTGTTGATATATAGGTCCTTGTCATTACAGCAGTTTTAATACAGAAGCTTACTGTCCCCAAGGGGAGTCTTAACATGTACTGTTATTTATGCACAGATGCCTCTGTCATTGAAAGGGATTGTTAAATTGTACTTCAATATTGGGATGACAAAACATTCTTTCAGACTACCTGTTTATGCTTGGGCTAGCTCATAAGACAGTACAGAGTAAACATCCACAGTTTTCAGGCTCGCATAATATATATTTAGCTGTTACAATTGTTAACTGTGTTGTTAGTACCTTTAAGCACTGGCACCTAACCCACAGCTATAGAAACAAAAAAGTAAATCTTGCTTTCTTCAGAAACTCCTTTGGATATGTGAAGTTTAGCAAGTTCTAAGGAGGCAGTGCAATAACCTGCCTTAGTTCTTTTCACAAGGTGATGTGACAGGTCCTCTGACCTGAGAAATGTGCAAACAGATTTTTAATTTTTTTTTCTAATATTCATTCCAGCAAAATGGTATAAAACTAATACCATGGCAGATTTTAGGGAAAACTACATACAGTTGCAATTAACCTTCCTTCATGATGCCAGAGAGTCCGATTTTGTATGTGGCTTATGACCATTTTCCCTCTAGGTTTTGAGTCCTGGTTATATCAATGTGCTCTATATCAATCAACTTACTGTTGCAATTTCATAATGAAATCCCTGCCTAAAGAGCTTAGAAGAAACCTAAACCCATTATTGACAGAAACAACATAGTTTGTGCCAGATGGTTGCAGAATGCATTGATTAAAGCTGAACTGTTAATCCAACTAAACCTTGGGTAAGTTAACCCCAGCCCTATTCTAGCATGAGCCCATGCCTTCATCTCCATGTTGTGATTTGGCTTTCTCTGCTCCTCGGAAGAAGGGAGGGTTGGTGATGAACACGTTTAATCTCTTTTGCAAGGTCATGCTGTTGACAGGTTCTGTGACAAATTCTTTAGAAAACTGAAATTCTTCCTAGATCAAGAAAATTTTTCATAACTTGCTCTGATGCAGTTTTAACTGTTAGGCACTGATAGAGGAGGGAAACTAAATTTCTTGTTTCTCTGATCCTTGGTGTTTCTGGCTTTAGGAAGAGCACTGATATGGATCCAGATTTAGCTAGGTGGATGTCTATGGTAAAGGTCCGGTCTTTGACCAAAACCCTGTCTTAAATAAAAAGAAAAACCATTTGGCAGCAGCATGGCATTCAGTAATTGTTGCCAAAAAGACTTTTATTCAAGTTACCCTAATTGATCCAAGTCCCTTGTTTACTTGTGTTTAGACAATGGTAATATAATACGTAGTGTTACCTGCCCCAAGTGATAATCTAAAAATCTGATTCTACAGAATCAAGCCTAAGAAAATGTAGATAGTTTTAGGTAAGACTGGTACAAGAATGGATGAAGCAGATGGCTAGAACTCAGTGAACTCATTATGGAAATTATTATGGGAGCTTTATGTTGTCTTTGGTTCAGTGACAATTAGAGAAATCAATACCTCCTAATACCTCACATTAGGAAATAGAACAACTTATCGAGAGAAGAACTCTAGCAGACCCTGCTTGAGCAGTAGTTTGGACTAACTAGTCTTCCAAACTAAATAATTCTGTGGTTACAGCCCTCAGCCTTTTGCATAAGATTGGTACAAAAGGTAGCGTATCAAGTTTCTTGTGGAACCAAAGATTAAATAACACTTAAGGATGCAAGCTTTGGACAGGGACTTTGCTACATAAATGGCATTTCACTCTCAGCTGCTGGAACAGTACTAGCAGCTCCAGAAAGGCTGGAGAGGTGGTGCAGATAGTTACCGTAGCAAATCTTGAATTTAGAGAGAGAGAAATGAAAGAAGCATTATTGTCTATATTAATATGCTTGTGTCAAATCTTTACGTAGGACTTCAGTATTTAGTCTTTACTGAAATGATGGGAGAATTACACTGAGGCAGGAGGAGTAATCTCTCTGGATTTGAGCTCACTCAGGGATGACAATGCCTTTACTACCTGCGCTTCATTCTAGTCTCTAACGTAATTTCTGAGCTCTTGTGTAGCTCTTGTGACTGAAACAAGAAAATAATTCCGAAATGTTTTTCCCCTTTCAGGTTCTATGCAGGTGATGAATAAAACAAGACGTATCATGGAACATGGCGGTGCTCATTTCATCAATGCTTTTGTGACAACGCCCATGTGCTGCCCGTCTCGCTCCTCTATTCTTACGGGGAAGTACGTCCACAACCACAACACTTACACTAACAATGAGAACTGTTCTTCTCCATCTTGGCAGGCTCAGCATGAAATACGTACGTTTGCAGTGTACCTCAACAATACAGGGTACAGGACAGGTAAGATCAAGGCTGGGTCCATCTGAAAGCTTCCTTAGAATTACTAGTACAGAGGCTAATGTTTATAATATTTTAATTTTAATTTCTTCTTGACTGCAGCAGTGCATAATACCAGAGCTTCAGTCTTCCGTGTTGATTTAGCTTCCTTGTACTTTTACTTGAGGAAATTTTTGTTTACAAGCAAATAGCCAACAAAAAAGCAGTACTTTTGTTTTTCAGAAGATGGGAAGAAAGTACTATGCATGGCTGAACTGAAGGCCTAGCAAATGTAAAATATGGCCTACAATTACTTGAAGCGTGCAGAACAACCAAGAAAGATGCTATGAAAAGGAATTAGTGTTTTGACTTCTTTCATAAAACTGATATATTAAGCAAGTTAAGAATGAAGAAGGGACTGCTACTTTTGTGCTTTGGGGCAGTCAGCTGTTATGATTTCTCTGGACAATCAATTCCCAGAAAGGTGTTTAGGATAAATAATGACTGAAGAATAGTTGGCATGATGAAATGTACTCCTGAGAAATAAATTGTACTCTGGCTGCAGTGATCCTCAGGAGCAAATGTCCTGTAGAAAGGATTTCAGAAAACATGTAGCACATGTTTCACGCCCAATTCCTTCTTGCTTCCCTCAGATGTCAGATTTAGGTCCTTGCCTGTGATGGTGTTTTTGTTGCATTTCTGGCGAATGCCTTTTGTCATGATGAGAAACAGGCATAAACATGGTTCGATTTATAATAGTGTATATGTACTGCACTATTGTATTATACTTGTTATTAATAGTATGCCTTTTTTTCCCTTGAATTTATAGTTGTTCAGTGCTTCCAGAAGCTAATATAAATCTTGAATAACAATTGTAACAAGATCATTATTTTCTTTCTAGCTATTCATGGGATTTTTACGTGTTATTGCTCAAATAAGTGATTTCCTTGTTTTGTTTTTCTAAAATGAAGACATGTATTAATCTGAAAAGAAATTAACTAGGGGAAATGCACAAACCTTATTAATTGGTTGCTGTTTCCCTCCATTTATCATTCCTGATACCAATACTGATGAGCATATGAGTACCAAAGCAAGGTTAATGTTTATTCTTCGGAGATTATTTGGTTTGTGTTTACTGTTGTCTGTTGTAGTAATTTTTATATTTAACGGTTGTATTTCAAGAACCTGCAATTTTTGCTAACTTGCATAGCTATTGCAAGTATCCTGGTGTTTTCATATGTCTTAGATTTTTTTCATTAACTTAATGTTTAAATTGAGACCCAAGATCTTAGTGAATCTATATTACATTTTCGGTCTACCTCTCTTAATTTGGGAATTAAATTTATTGGAACACATAGAAATAGGGCCTTTACAAGTACAAAGTGATCATAAGGTGAAAATGAGATCCTCATTTATGTAGTTAAATGTGACATGTTGTTATACAAATTTAAATGGAAATTGCCATAATTGGAGGCTGGCATTCATTTCTGTTCTCCAGTTAAAGTCTGGAATTATCCATTATGAAGGTTGTCAGCAGTAATAAAGTATTTTTTACCTTTTTTTCCCCCCTCCTTCAAAGATCAACTAGCATTACCTGCTTCAGAAACAGCAGGAGACTGTACTTGAGAACCTTGTCTGCTCAGTTTCTCAAGTTTCAAAAGTAACCTGCTAAAAAGAATATTTTGAAGATTATGAACAGAGTTTCTCTGAAATGGGGAGTCCTCCTTGAACATGTCTACAGTGAAAAAAGGAAGATGTGGAAAGCACAGAAATTAATTTGTTGGATTTTATTTTTTATTTGTGAGGTCCTTTGTAGTACTGGTTTGCCCTGCAAACATGCAGTTTAGCTTGGTTTTGGTGTGGTTTGTTGGTTGGTTGGTGTGGGGTTTTTTTGTTTGTTTATTTTTGGTTTTTTTAAGGAGTAGAAAAAGAGGCAATGAGGAGTAAAGCTTTTTAAGACTTGGCTTTTATATTTCAGTTCACAACCTTGGAGTGAGAAAGCTATTATTTTGGAAGGGAGTTCATTTTTAAATTAATTCTTGACCCAGGCCTTCTCCTTGTGTTTTTTCTCTTCTCTTTTCTCTTTCGTGTACTCTTGAAGGCAGAATTGTACTCTCCTACTCCACTTCATAGCTTCCAGCTGTTTTTCTTTGCTGCTGCTGTTTCACATCTTCTTCACCTCTTCTCTATTCATTGTGATTTCCCTGTGTTTTGCTCTGTTGCAAAAGGTGATTCTTCTGGGGATCAGTTTTTCCTCACTGTAGTGTGTTCTCTGGGGTAGTGGCATTTGTGGCTGGGATCTACATAGACTTGCGCTGCTGCTGGCACCTTTGGGAATGTGCCAGTTGCATGCAGGAGGAAGCAGTGTGGTGCAGGTTTTTCTTGCCCAGGTTACAAATGAAAAACAGGAGAGGAGATGGAAAAGGTGTGTCTTTCCCTAAATGTTTCTTCAGTTTCAGCCTTGGTTGTCAGTTTTATGTTTTTTAACTTCGGCACTTTAAAAAGCGTGACCAACTCTGTTAGGCTCTGTACTTGAAAGAGCAGGCCAAATTCAAGGGGAGTTCAGTCTTTCGCTGTAACAGCCAGGGTTTGGCTGTCATGCATAGGCTTGCTGTTGCTTTGTCGATCGATTGAATATCATGGGAATACAGAGGGTGGGTTTTCCTTCTACAACGGAAGTCATTTAGGCAATAGACATTACAGGTAGATTGTACTCTGCGTTAACCGGTCTCACAATTTAAAAACTGCTAGTGTCTTGAATAGCAACACACTTGTTGTTAATGTAGCCACTGCACATTAACGAGCCACGAGTTCCCAGTCTCGGTATAATCTCCTGTAATGTGGGAAATTGGGCAAGAAGAACAGTTTATGTAAGTAAACCAATTTAATTAATTAATCAATCTTTAGAAAAGTCACTGTAAGCTACGTCTGAATTGTGACTAACTTAAAATGGTGGATGCTGGTACTTCAGCTTATAGCAAGACATGTTTAGAATGGAAAAGAAACAAAGAGATCCTGTGACAAGCATTTCTGAACAGCGGTTCTGTGCCAAGCATTCCTGTTTAAACATTTATAGAAAAAAGGATCTGTTTTCTATGAATATACGCATCTCTTTCTGTGAGACAGCTCTTAAAATGCACAATGCATTGTTGCATACTTTGGTTCTGCTGTAACGAATACCAAGATGTTATATCGGAATACAGATCTAGACTTTCTTTTCGATGTTACTTAATGAGAAAATCTTCTCTTTTCCACTCATCCAGGTGGCTAAGTGTTTAGGTCTTAAACTGATGACTGATTCCAGAGTACTTTGTCAGCCTTCTCTGCAGTCAGGAGATGAAAAGACATGTTTATCTTAAGAAATTCAAAAGAACTGGGGATGGTGGGTCAATTGCAGCCTGGTAGAGGGACACTTCTGCTTCAGTGATTCTTCTGAGAGAGTTCTACTAATTTATGTTAGGGCTGAATGTAGCTCAGTATGCAGCAAATTCAGTACACATTTTTACTAACTTACCCTCGTTGTTTCTGTTGAGCAGTACTGTATAATACAGCTAACCCCATTCAGCTAAATGAATGTATTAACAAAAGGAAAAGCTGCTGCTTGTATGGTAATGCGTTGGTATATCTTTCTTGAATTATAGCAAGAATTAGTAAAATGCCATTTTGCACCAATTGTGCATTTTGAACCTGAAGTAGTTGTGGGAGGTCCAGCTCTGCCATTTTAAAATATTTATTTGGAATAAAAGTCATAATCATTCTTAGCACTTTCATGGGGCTTTACAATAATTAACTAATGAATTAATTAAAATTCAGTGACAATTTTCCATTTCCTTCCATTAATATTAGAATAAGAAGATACAGTGGCTGACTGCATTCAAGAAATTCTTTTGTACTTCGTTGTCTGAGCCCCTAGTATTTCAAAGTGATTTTAACATTAAATTATAAGAAGGAGAAGAAAGACTATTGGTAAATATTTTTGAGGTTCATTCCTCCTTTAATAAACATGTGACCAGTTTTTAATATCTAGATACAGGCCAAGAATAAAATTTTTAGGTTAACTGTTCCCTGCTGTAGAATTTGCTCTCTGCAATAGTTGCTGCTTGCTATTTTTTATTACAGAATTACTTAAAAACTTAACTGAAATTGGGTTCTTTTGTATAATAACTTGGTGGGGAATAGTTGGTGAGCTAAAAAGTCAAAGCATGGACAGAAGTAGAAAAGGAATAGTGAAGTACTTTCTACAAGGTCCTGTGCAGATGAAAAGCAACATGAAGAAGAGATGCAAGTTTTCATCCACACTCCAGTGCCCTAGCCACTATGCCATACTGCTCGTCTCTGTCATGTTATCTGCCTATAAAGAAAACAGATTATCCAAATCAAAGTAACATCCTATTTGCAGAACAGATAGCTTTTGCAGTTGATGAAGGACTGCAGGCCATTGTTAATAACTAAGTGATTTAAAAGTCAGACTTAAATTTTAGAAGTGACTTGCTCAACTAGGAACTGAAGTGTTGTGATAACCTCCAGGACATCTCAGTGACTTAAAAAACTGGGTACCAGATTTCTGAATTATTTATCTAGAAGGTGAGTTCGTTTCCATAGATCCTCTGCTCTCTATACAGAAATATTATCTTAGCAAGGGTTGTCATCCGTTAGATGGTTTGAGACTGTCAGGCTTGCAATGGATGTGAAGGAAAGATTCAGCAGAGCAGCTATATCATGGTAGCTGTTATTGCAAAAGGAAACCAAGGATCTATGGTGAGTCTTCATGTATAGCCCAGACCTACTGGCTTGGTCCATCTTACTACTTCTTCTGGCAGGCTTGGTTCGTGGTGGTGAGTTACTAAGCTGGTCTTCCAAAACCATCAGGGTTAATTTCATAATGTAATGCACTCAGTACAATTTACCTATGTTGTTTTTTCTGTATGTTAAAGGTGCAAGTGGTCTATACAGCCCACGTGGTTATATGTGTGCCCTCTACAGCAATGGTACACAATTTAGTAGGCACTGGAAAAGTTTAGTGATATGGGATTTCAAATGAGCTGTATGCCTTAATGAAGTGCATAGGAGACCAGTAATCGTTCCAGAACTTGCCAGTGCCTACACTATAAAATTTGCAGATCGATTCTAGTTCCAGTTTCTGAAAGCTGAATTTCAATTTCTTTGAATTTAAGCAACCTTGTTGTCTCTTTTTGTATGTTTTGGTAGCAAAAGTACTGCCCTGAGACCTTTGTCTTGTCTTCCAAGTTAGAGGCAATAGCACTTTCCATCCCTGCCTGTATATTATGCGTGGGAGGACTAGGTATGTTTTTGAGGTGGAGACATTTCACAACTGTAAGGGGTGAATGATTAATTTTTTTTAAAAAGTGTCAAATACACTTTTTGTCAAAAGTAAAAGGTAAATATACAGACAATAAACCACTGTAGAATCTAGATGACTTCTTGTTCAGTGTGTATCTTGTTGAAAGGAAGTCTGTGATCGTATTGAACCATGGTTGGACCTTTCCCCTAACTGGATTCTGTAAGACTTTATTGTTTTTATTTATGAACAAAAGCTTTTCGTAGAGTTCTTCCTGGTTTATTTCTAGATGGGAAAAACCAGCTTTGTTGCAATACAGCAAATAATTATTCTTGTACAGCATGTCCTAATAGCTCCCTGAAACTTGCAATTGGGTTTTCTTCAAATCCTATGGGCAAAATGGCTCTAAATGAAATTTCTTGGGGTGTAACCCAAGTAGTATAGGGCAGACTTTGGCATTTTATTAAAATTCAATGTTAAGCTGGATAAACTTTTGCTCAGAGTAAAAAAGCATTCAAAAAGTTACAAAAAAAATCTAACAATATACTGTTGGGGAGATTTTTTGTTTTTACGTGCAGAGGAGGAAGAAATCTTGCATGTGGAAAGAGGAGGATAAATCTAAATGTTACGATTCTTCCGTGATCATGCTGTATAAAAGGGGGGAGTGATGCCCATAGTAGATTTCTATTAAAATGTCTCACTGTTGTGGTTTTGACATTAGGAAAAGTTTTATGGAAAATCTGAATGGTCAGGACTGGCCACCAAGGCATATGATCAGACTGAGCACTTGAGAGATGTGTTGTAAAGTAGTGGCACCAGCAAGCACTCCTGCTGTCTCTTCTGCTCCCTGGTGTAGGAATCATGCTGTTGTGATACACCAAGACATCATGTCCTGAATTGTAATAAAGATTGGTGATATAACGATTGCCATTTCTACATTTTTTTTCCTTTTAACTTTCCAAGGGTGCCTGAGAGGGATGTTCAGAAAGATATTTATGTCATGCAATTTCAGTTGTGTTTTAACTTTCGTGAGCTGTGCCATAGGCATTAGTCCAAGAGGACTTTAACCCCAATTCCATTGGGAATTTTCTTATCTGAGAAGGACAAGCAAGACTTGGCTCACCATCAGCATTGTTTGGTTTGATTCTTTGTTGACCATTTCAAGGTATTTGGTTGGAGTACTTTCGTTTTATTTGGCTTCATCTGCTCCCCTCCAGCCAATTTCCCTGATTCGGTAAACAGATCTTGGCACTGATCCTTGGCCACAACTGAGGAATGTGCAGTGCAAATTCAGGAAAAAGAACAAAGGTGTCACAAAGATTACTGTGCATTGCCTTTGTCCTGCTATGTATCAGACTAGTTCCCTGGCATAACAACCTGTAGACTCTTCGAACTGCAGTGGTTACAAGTTACTATACGGCATGTTTTTTTACAACTATGATGTTTCATTAATTGAATGATATTTTTTATTCCAGTTACAGAGAAGAGCTGTGCATGTAAAGGCACTTGCCTTCAGAACTTCTCTTTTTATGTCCCTGTGATGGTGGATGGAGCATGTGATAGCACACTGTGCTATCAGTGTGCTGTAAGGTGGAGAAAAATTGGCCATCAGTGTGCAAAATGTGTGAGTGTGTATACACACCTGTGCTTCTTCTCTTAGTCTACCTGGTGAAGTACTTCAATAAACTCATCATTTCAAACACTGTTGCAGACGTACAAGAGACAAGAAATTACAAGAAGTACTCAGAACCCAGTTTTCCTTAGGATCTTGAAGCTGGCATCTGATAACAAAATGTAGTCTTAAGCTCCTCTTTGCATCCTTGAAAATACTCTTAAGATTCAGGAACTCACTGCATGTTTTATGCAACCCATTAGATTTCATGCAGTTACTGAGGTGATAATACTAATGCCACATATCCTAATCCTTACAGGAGTGTCATGTTTTCTGTTGTCACAAAAGGTACTGACTGGGACCTTTTTGTTGACCATTTTGAAGGTGGCTTCAGCACTTAGGAGTTACTGATTTTTGGGAAATCTGGTCAGTTATTTTGATGCCTAAAAAGAACTGACCCTTCTTGAAAAAATCTTACCCAAAGAACCAAACTTAATACTAAATTACAGGATTTTATCTCAGAACCCCCATATTTCTGCAGTAAATCCGTTAATTTCATTAGGTTTATTCTACTGTACGTTGTCAGTCTAAGACTATATTTGGCCATGATGTGAATGCAAAATGGAGTTGACCTTTGGACTTACTGCTTGTTCCATGCAATGCTGAGAGTACTTTCTCATCTGCTTTCCTCTGATTGTCTCTCAGGGGACAGAAAGTACTGAAAGTAATTTCTGCTAGATATAGATGAGAAAAAAGGACAGAGGTGTCGTCCCCCCCAACCCTAAGCTAAGGGATTGGTCAAAGGTAGCTAATTGTTCAACTTTGAGCTGGGAAAAATTGGTATCGGATTCAGAAGTAAAAGATTTTAGAGGGATAAACAAATCTTGACGAGTAATTAAGACTCATGCTTAAAACCCAATATGTGGAAAACTGGCTGTTGAAATACATCAGAAAAGCAGAGCTCCAAGTACATTTTTAAAGTACTTAATGCACAGCATTGATGTTTAAATGTAGAGTTTAATTTTGCACTCTTGGTGGTAAGTGCAATTTCATGGGGCACTAATAGGTGAATGGATGCAGCTCAGCAGCATGAAGGATACAGAGAAGAGTCTAGGAGGATGGGTGTGTAGTCTTACCCCAAGTATATCAGGCACTGGAAAAGGAAGTATAATGGTAATTGTGGTCCAGTTTCTACTATACACAGGTTGTAAATCAAAATATCTGCATTATGGAGATACAAATTTAAAAAACAGGCAAGCTTAAAATTCAGAATTTATCTCTTTAATCTATTGTAATGGAGAGAACAAAGTTATTTCAAGAAAAAACAGAAAGGAAAAAATCTATTTAATGATGGTGTTCCTGTTATGTCTTCTTACTACGCTTCTGCTTTCTCTACCCCTAGCTTTCTTTGGAAAGTATCTTAATGAATACAACGGCTCCTACGTGCCTCCTGGTTGGAAGGAATGGGTTGGATTACTTAAAAACTCCCGATTTTACAACTACACACTCTGTAGAAATGGAGTGAAGGAGAAGCATGGATATGACTACTCCAGGGTAGGTCCTATTGATTTATTTCTATTAACATTTGGACGTGACCTCAAGAAAGCTGCACTTTCTGTTTTCAATCTCTTTTTATACTTGAAAGCTGGTACGTGTAACATTATCTACAACCCCTGGTAGCAGTAGCATTTGGACATTGTTATCTTCTGTTCTGGGAAGGTCATATTACTGAAAACGTTGTTAGTAACAATGGAAACAAGTAAAATGTCCTGAGACTGTATTAGATATTATAAGCTGAAGATGTGAAAGTAGACTTAAATTTTGCATGTTAATTATGTCTGTGCTTTGTACATTAGTTATTGTGTCAGTGGAGTTCCACAAGCATTAATGAGACAAGAATCCATTTCCTTCCAGCTAGACCCACCCTTTTAGTTTAAGGAACTTGTTTCACAGCCACAATATTATGGAGTATTCACAGAATCTTGGTACAATTTATGATTATTCTGAATTAATGGAGAATTTAACTACTATTTGTTGGTATTTCTGTGCATACAGATGCATATGTTTCTTACTGTCCTTTCAGGGATGATATATCCTGGCCAAACTTACAAGAATGCTTGATAGTCATTGTCGAAGGCGGTATTATTTTTTTCCTCATCCAACACGTTACAGCTCTATATCTGCTTGCAGTCAGGGATATGTTTATTTCAGCTAAAAGTGTTCCTTTCCAAAGGAACGAGCTTTAGTGAGGTCCTAAAATGGGTAGAAGTGACTCTGAAGTATGATGGTAGATAAATCTATCCATAAACTGCTCTAGTTTTAGTGTATAACTAAGGAAGTTGACTCACTCTGAAGTGATTTGTAATGTGTATTTGTATCAGGTGTTTGGTTTGCTTTCTCTTATTGAGCACAAATCCTGCCTTCCTATTTATGTTCCATTAGCGTAGCGTTCACAGCCAGTTTCTCCTTTAAAAGGTAGATGTCTGTGTTTTCCTATCTGTGATTTCCACTTTCCTTTGCCCTATTTGCCTTTTATAATTGAATTGTGCCAAGAGATAAAACTTCACAGTCTTCTAGGGTTACCTTTTCCATCATCAGCTGCTAAGGGGAAGGGGCAAACTAGTGTACAGAATTATTTGTCTTCTATTTTCCATCTGATCTATGAAGAATGACAGAGCTAATCTTTACAGCCATGTACTAAATTGCTATGATGGAAATACATCTTATGTGGAACAGTGTCACTCAAGTGATTTCACAGGCGCTGTTCTCCGTCTCCGTTGTTCCAAGGAGCCAACAGGGAGCTTTTTATTCCGATATCTTCAGCTCTGTTTTGTGTATGCTGGACTTGAAAATGTTTAGGTTTTCACTTGCTTTAGTTTTTTTTACTGAGTTTGATAATAAGTAAATAAAAAAATAAGACTGATGAAAATACAGATGTTTTTATAATTTTCATGGTCTTGCATAATAAATAGCTACCGTAATAAACAGATGATAGTGTGCAGAACAACGGCACTGGTTGATGTTAACACTGGAGTTCAAATGAGCAAACAGAAGCTGAAATGAAAGACTGTTTCTCTTTCTTTCCTGCCGTTTTTGTTGCTGGAAATGTAATTTTCCAACAATGACCAATATATTCAGATTGGGTTTTATTCCTGCTTAACATAGTTAATGCTATTTATATGCCAGTGGAAAACTAGGAAAAAAAAATCACTAATTGTTCTGTCCTCCAAAATAATTGCTAAGCTCCTCTGAAAATGAAAATCTTTCAGATTTTCTTACAGGATATATTCTACTTTGATTTTTCTTTTTCAGTTTCTGTCAACATTTTTTAGATGAATTTTAATTTTGCTCAACTGCAACCTCTACAATATGGACCTTTAAAAAAACTCCTTAACAAATCAGTTCAGTGAAACGTTTCTGCTTGGTCTTTTGGCCTGGTTAATGCTGGGTTTGCAGTGATTTTCTCTTTGGCCACGTAGAAACCTGTATCTTGAAAGCGAAGCTGGGAAACTATACTATTCTAATGGCTAAATCAAAGATGAGTTACATGCCTACTAGCTTAAAGAAGCAGCACAATGAAGATAAACGACAGAAGTCAGTTTTGCTTTGGTATACTCTCTCTTCCCCTGCATACTTTTATAAGCGGAAATCCTTCATTTAATGCCTATTTAAACCTCCTTTGGTGAGTGAAAATACCATCTAGTAACAGTTGTAATCATGGCAGTTTTGTAACAGACGTGCCTTGTGTTAGGGCGAGTGTGTAAAATTATAAATGGAGACTTTGCCAGCCTTGTTCTGGGATAGAAAAGAAATAGCTTGGGGAAAGTAAATATAGTCAGTCCATGGAAAAGGCTTCCTTTGAATGACAAGCTGACTTCTCAGACCGAGGACATTGACAGAGGTGAAGAGGAGCAAGTGTCTTAACTATGGACAGAAAGCTGTACTCAAAAGGAGATGCAGTCCAGTCTGTACCACATCATGTACTTGTTGGCTTGACCAAAGGCAGATGTTACGCCTGATTTTACATCCTGCTGTGACATGGCAGTTATTTGGGGTTTCTTTAAGGTGTAGTTTCATATCCCACTCATGTTTGTGGGGTATTTTTATTTGTAGTGTTTCCTGCAAAGCACCTAAGGGAGAGCATGGCTTGTCATTAAAAATCCTGTCTTCAATACCTATAGCTCTTGCAAATATCAGAAGAATGGTAATGATACTTCATAGAAAATATAGAGATAGTCCAACTCTAGTTCTAAAGGAAGTTTTCTTAATTCTCAACAGTATGTGTGATAGAACTATATATCTATCAGATTGTCACTGTGACATTGAATGAAGTCTTTGGTCCAATTAGCCCACCATCTTCCCATGTTAGTGACATCCGGTTCAGAGGAAGGTTTAAAAAAAAAGAACACCGAGCCTTTTGCATTTTCAAAGTGTTTTTATGATGTAAGGTTGGACTATGCACCTTGAAGACACTGACACTGATAATTTTTTTAATTCATATGTGGTCATTGTATTTAGTATTGTGTTTTTCATAATGTAGTTACCCACTTTAGGAAGCAAGGGTACTGTTTGATCTTCTTTAATGCCATTCATTGCTGAGAAAAAGCTAGAAGCTGTTGGTTTTTGTATTTCTAGACAGTGAAGAAAGAATTACTTGGTTCTAGTTTTCTGAGTTTTTAACATCTGTAACTTACTCCCTCCTCCCACCATTCTAAGTGAAGTAGCTTCTTTTTTCCTATTTCTTGTGATACCTCAGACCTCTCCTTACTATTACCCTCCAGTTTGAAATTCTTTTTCAAGTGTCTCATTATACTTTTGCTTCTACTTGCAGGATTATCTGACTGATCTGATTACCAATGACAGTATTACCTTCTTTAGAATATCAAAGAAGATGTATCCTCACAGGCCCGTACTGATGGTTATAAGCCATGCTGCTCCTCATGGCCCTGAAGATTCAGCCCCTCAGTACTCACAACTCTTTCCCAATGCCTCACAACACATGTAAGGAAAAAACAAAACCTTTGATTGATTTTCAGGTTCTGGAGTATGGAAGTTCTGGATACCTCTGGGGGAGCAATGCTTTATAGTACTCTTGGCATAACTTTGTCACAAATATATAGAAAAAGTTTAGAGGTTTTTTTTTTTTGGTACCTCTTCAGACTAGTACACGTGTCTTGAGAATGGCTACTGCATCTAGAACTCAGAAGTGGAGCTCATTGAAATAAATGGGAAGATTCATGTTGAATTCATTGGACATTGTTACAGCCTATTTGGGAAATAAAGCACTTTTTATTCTGAGCAGGGAGATTGAAATCTGGCTCTTGGGCTATAGTCTCTTCAGGGAAGAAACTCTATCTCCCTGTCCCTACGTAGAAACTATTATTTTATGAAATTAGCAGAAATCACACAGTACGCAATACTTATTACTCCTGTTTCATATATGTAAATAAAGGAAATCAGGCCTGCAGCACCAAATTAAACAAACTGTTTCTGAATGAGCTGGTGTGTCTGTACATGACCCGATACGGTCTCTTGAATGGATCTCAAAAGCACTTATCACTTGGTTCCTGAAGTAACATGTTCATTAGCTTCATGTCGAGATGTTCCTTTTTTATAGCACGGAGACATTTTGCATGTACAGCTCGTAATGCTGCCTTACAGCTATCTCCTCACATGCAGATAAAATGAATGGTTCTCCCAAATAACCTCTTGATGCAACTGAAAACATTTTTGTAGTTTTCTAATGACTGGCTTCATGCCTTCATTGGAGTTCAGCACCTGTAACTTTCTTCCTATGTGCTGCCCTCTCCCTTATTAAGGAGAATTCTGTTTTACTTTGGGGCTGTGAAGGAGCTGGGAACTGGTGGAAATAATTGTCAGTTGGTGGCCAAAGGTCCTCAGGCCTAGCCCAAGGTCCAGTGAAATCCATTTGAGCTTTTTTGCTTTATTTAAAATAGAGTGTGAGAGAAAAAGCTCCTTTTGTTCTATTGTCTTGTTACTGCATAACTTAGAATTATATATTTCATTACTTTCTGCTGTGCCCAAGAGAATCTGTGGCACAGACTTACAGCAATGAAGTGTTTCTTGTTTTTTTGCCATCTTACGCTCTTTTGTTTTCTTTGAAATGAAAATTTCAGAAATGCCCAATGAGCAACTTCTAATGACTTATATCCAGTATTGACCTTAGTTTTATTAGTTTCCTTTGGAAGGCATTTGTATCTCAGAGATTATTATCGTGCAGCATTCTGTTGCAATTTACTTCCTAGCTGAATGAAAAAGAGTAGAAGGATTGAAAGAAGGCCAGCAATGAAAAATACAGACTAAATCTATTTTTCTTTTGTTAGTGGTTTAAATTTTATTGTTCACATAAATTAGGTTTATCTTCCTAATTACAAAATAATTGCGCAATTAAAAAAAAAAATTGGTGACTTTTCTTACAATAATAACAACTACACAGGAAGTGTCACTTCCTGAAAGGAAATATTGTTTGTAAAATTAAAAAAAAAAAGATTGCCTTGGTAGGTTAAGAAACTGTGTTTTTCTTTTGGATATGAACATAAAATAGGATTTTATGTACAGCTCTCAAAAAGAAACTGCCAGTTGTCTTCTAAACAATTTTTCCAGCACTGCATAATAATAATAATAATAATAATAATAATAATAATTTGCAAGAGTTTTCATTGGCCTGGGTTTAAGAGTAAATGTGAAAATGCAGAACATGTACATACAGGGAGGGCGTGATGCAAATTAGTTCTCTACTTTCCATTTTTCCCCTTTTCCCAAATTCCAGAGAATCTCAGTGACAGATAAGTCTGTCAATGACAAAGGGTTGCAGGAAGTTCTTAGTGTTCCGTTGTCATGTGGATATTGTAAGGAAGGATCAGAATGCAGGTAGAACACTTACAAATTGCCCTAAAGCAGGAAGCAATACCCTGAACAAAGTCTTTGCCTAGTCCCCCAAATCAGAAGGCAGTAGGCCATGTGGTATGACTCTCCACCTTTTCCTGTGGCAACATTGGAGAAGTCTGCAAGTGGATTCTGTGGAAAAGCCAAGCAAAAGCAGGACAGTAGCGCTTGCCATTGGTTGGTGTGCATACACATCGTGTGGCGTTGCTAGTGATAGCTAAAACCAGTGGTATGGATTTTAGTCAGGGTGCTGCTTTGCTTTGGAGCTCCGGTGTGTACTTCTGTGGCTAATTTGTGCTGCTGTTCTCTTGATTCTGTACCATTTTCTGGCTGGATGACCATTCTGCCCTATACTGCAGTCTCTCTCCATCTCATTCTGTAGAGCTCCTCTCCTTGTGCATCTGCAGTCTTGTCCTATTTGAAAATTACTCACAGAGCAAATCCCTCAGCTGCATGGTAGGTTTTCCTTTATTGCTGCCTATATTGTGAGCTGCAGAGGATGTGGCAGCTGGGCAGTTTAACAGTGATCAGAAATGTTACTTCAATAGAGGCTACATTTTACCGTCCATCTTTTTTGAGGTCAAATGCAATCTCTCTGGGGCTTCCCTTCTTGGGTACATTTGAAGAAGTTGTCTGAGCCAACTTCTAGGAATGTTACGGTTTTGTATTTTTCACATTAACAGACAATTCTGTCAGGGATAAAAGGATTGCATTTGTAGTAATCAAAGAATATTGTGGACTTTGGTTGGAATAAGTAATGGGAGGTTTCAAATCAGCTAGGAAATCACAGAGTAAGCTGAAAAGTAGTTTGCAAAGCATTTTTGATTCATTCTGGACATCACATAGCAACAGTTTCCATAACTGTCAGCATTTTCAAAGAAGCAATGTAATTATTTCAGCCACAATAACGTTCTGAAATTCAACAGAGTATTAACAATAACAGAGAATAAATACCAGCCCATTCCTCCCTGTATGAAGAAGCCTCCACTTGCCACCTATGCGCGTTTTTCAGATTGCATCTAATAGAGGCTTTCAGCATAAAACATTTGACTGTCAGATGATTAGTTTAATATTTATATTAAATCTCTTAAGACAACCTGTCATATTCGAAGATACATTAGATATGCATTATTTTGATGAGAAATTTCAACTTAGATTATTTTTTAGCTTAATACCTTACTGCTCTGTTGCCTACACAAAACTGACAGTAGAAATTTTCTAAATAGGAATTTATCAGGGAATTCTGTGTTGCTAAGAGGGAAGTAAATGACTATTTGCTGGTTTTTCCTGTGTTATTTTGTCACTCTCTTGGCTTATGTGTTTGCATAGACCAAGTTTATTGCTTTGAATGAAAAAAGGAAACCTAACCAAATTGCCTAGGAAAAATAATTTTTTATGTTTTAGTCTCTGCGTGTGATTTTGAGCGATGATGTGAAGAAATTGTAAAAGGTGGTCTTCAAGCTTAAGTAATTAGGAATAAATATAGTAGGTAAAAATGGTATTTCTTGCAAATGTAAGCTGTAATATAGCTTTTAGTTAGTTGGTGATGCAGAGAGTTGACATCATGGTGGTAAAATAAGTCTTTTATTTAGGTTCAGCTAAGCTGAAGTAATATAATTATGCATAGAAAAGTGATTGCTGGGACTCCCAACCCTGTGAAACTATGGACAATATTTTTCCTCATCACTTTAATGATGTCCCAGGACCATGAGAACTTGGAGGGGCAGTGAGATTCCCGGGGAATGTTGAACCCAGTTCTTGGGATTTTGCAGGGACTTCAAGTAAATGAGTTGGTGGCTGGAATGAGTCTTCAAGATACAGCCCTATTTTCCCTCATCCTGCTTTTCTTCGCGGGTCTTTAAAATCTGGCTGTGTATCCATTTTTGCTGCTTACATGCGATTGGATACCAGTAGGCAAAGTGCCTGTGCTCCTCTGGTGCATAAATGTGAAAATACTCAAGTAGCCAGTATGCTGAATTCCAAAAAGCTGTTGAAGAACACAGTGAAACCTTTACAGCAAGTCCTATAGTCGTTTTTAAACAGCTTGAACAGGACGTGGTATTTGATGCTAATGTGGGCAGAGTGAAAGCAAAGCCATTACATGAATAGGTGCTATGTAAGGCATGCTTGATCCTGATCATACTTGTGGAGTTAAGACTTCTGAGGCGCTAAGTCTCTTGGCCTTGAAATATATTCTTGTTGGTCTGGAATCACTGGAGAAAGAAGGTATATTTAGTGTTTTCATGGATTTTATTCCCCCCGAGTTGTTTTCATTCTACCATGTTTCATAACATGAAAGTAGAATACATTTTGAAAGTAATCCTAATATTTTTCGTGTGCCCCTCAGATAGTACTTCCTATAGTGTTGATCAAATAGAAATTAATATTTGTTACTATGACTTTTTTCTACTTGGCTAAAACATTGTAGTTCTCTCTCTGTTCCTTAGCACTCCCAGTTATAACTACGCTCCAAACCCAGACAAGCACTGGATAATGAGGTACACCGGTCCCATGAAACCTATACACATGGAGTTCACTAACATGCTACAGAGGAAGCGCCTTCAAACGCTCATGTCTGTGGATGACTCTATGGAGATGGTAAAATTAATAGCTGCTTTTTTGTTTTGTTTTTTGGCTAAACAGGTGCTTTTTTCTTAAGTTAAGCTCCACATTGTCCTGCATGTGAAGATGAGGGAGAAAGGAGGAGAGGAGGACTGCATAAGTCTTTTAACAGTGTGTAATCCTCTCACTGCTGATCATTTTGTCCCTTTATTCAATGTGTAAGGTTCCTCATCTCCTAAAGACAAATACCCTGAGTTGAGCGGTGTGAACAAACTGATGTGTTGCCACAGAGCCACTACTGATAAAGGGGAAGAGGAAGGGATTGCCTGAAAAACTACACATCATAAATCCTAAAAATGTGTCCTCTGATAAAGACAAGTCGTCCTACAACCTGTTGGAAATAACTACCTAAATGTGTGCCTATTTTGATCCTGTTACACTGAGTTTCTGAGAGGAGAAAACAGCAGCAGCAAAAAGTGATGATACAGAAGTCCTAACTGGAATGATCCCAGGGTAAACCCAGTCCAGGATGTTAAATATTGGAAGTGAATAAATACGTAGATTGGTACTTTTAATTGTATGCATCATGTGACAATGAGATTTTTTAATGCAAACTATGTGTCTGGATGTCTGGATTCACTAAAAGCTACGCTGAAAAAGAAAGGTTACGCAGATTTAAAGGTGTTGCAATTTACTGCTTATCTCTTGGCATTCTTATTCAAAAAAGGTAGAACATAAAATTAGAGGAGTCCTCTAAGGCAAAAATGAGATTATCTGGATGGCATTGCATAAGCTCATTACTAATGTCATATAATTACTGATTCGGGCAAGGATGAGCGCTGCTTCGTATTAGTGAACCTGTTTAGATGGATCACGTGCCAGCATTAGTGGAATTTGGTGACTTTACTACACTATTTGGATTTTCTTTTTAGTAAAATGGTTTCACTCTGGGTGATTCACTGCAGGCAAAATCAGTTAGGCTGTTTTTCAGTTCTACTTATCGGGTTAGCCCAATCTTTTTCTACTGCACTATAAGTGTTAATAGTCTTTCAAAATTAAAAACAAAAAAACCAAGAAAAAACCTCCCCTGCACAAAAAACAACAACAAAAAAGCCCAAAACCCAAAACAAAAACCCAAAAAAGCAAAACCAACAAACAAAACAACCTGAAAAAGAACCAAAAATAAACTCCCAAACACCACAACAGTTTGTTTTCTTCTGTGCTGATGGGTTTTGTACCTGCGTGAGGAACCACTTTGATGGTAAGCCACCACCTTCATACCTTTCACAAGTGAAAATGTCACATAAAAATTGATCTTTGATGCTCAAGTTGGTACATTTCACATAGTTTCTTATGTAAATCTGTGGAAGCATCCACAGTTAAATCTCCTCATAATTCTCCATGCCAACTGAGTATGACTTAGTGATATTTATCTGGAAGGTGTTTTGCAAATATTCTGCCTAGGCGCGACTCATTCGTCTGAAGGCAGGGCTGTTGAGTGTTGCCTAAATATGTGTGAGACTCAAAATGCTGTCATTTTATTAAAATTGCTTCTTACAAGAAAAAGAAAAAGGTAGAGAAAAAATTTCAAAATGACACCTTGAGACTTTTATCTCTGTTACTATATGTATTCAGTACTATCTTGACAGCTCTCACGCAAAATATTGAACCTAAGCGTTTTTGAAATGGCATGCTAATGTGTTTTACCTTAAAACAGAAGTTTGCCTTGTATTAGCCACAATATTCAGCTAGTAAAATTAAGATGTAGTTATGTATTATCCAGAGTGGTTCATTGTGATAACTCAGTGCCATCCTGAGCTATTGTTATTTTTATGTTACACGTAGGTGGAAAGTGATATCCAGTATTCCACATGTAGAGCTACACAGTGGAATAAGTTTCATATTTTGTTTTTCTTTTTTTCAGATTTACAATATGTTGGCTGAAACGGGGGAACTGGAAAATACATATATCATATACACAGCAGACCATGGTTATCATATTGGACAGTTTGGGCTGGTGAAAGGGAAATCCATGCCATATGAGTTTGATATCAGAGTTCCTTTCTATGTCCGAGGACCAAATGTGGAGGCTGGGTCCTTGTAAGTTCTTCGCTATTGTGTGTGTGTTGTGACCTGAAAATTCCGCTGTGTTCGCATCTCTAGTTGTATTGACCTGGCAGCCAAATGGAGGCAAAAAGTTCTGCCCATCCTGACTCAATTTCTGCTTACTGTTGGCAGAAAATTATGTCTACCCAGGAAACAGAACTGATAGCACCGTCTGGTGTAACAAACTCAAGACCATTGCCTTTTTGCTTCCATGGGTGTGCAGCACAAGTCACTGCACTTTCGTGGATGTAGTTGAAAAATTACTTTGAATTATGTCCGTCTAAAAAACCCTTACTTGCGTTCTTTTGAGGGGTGCAAATTATACACGTAACTGTTATGTCATTTTAAAGTTGAAAATATGCGGTACAATGCCACAGCAGAAAACTCTTGCTGAGCGTTGGAGTCACTTGTTTCAGTTTATAAAGATCAGTTCATAGAATATCATCCACAAATTATATTTGGCTCATTCTTTGATACTGCATGGTTAGGGACTGTTTGTCAGATGCACACAAGCGTGCAGAGTATGACTTAGTTAAAAGTCATACTTCGATCAGTTCAAAAATTAAGTAAATACACTTTCTAAGCAATTATTTCAGAGAGCAAATATTTGCACTTAAGTAATGATTTTGGACAGAGTGCCATAATTTGCTGCCTAATATTTATATGACTGTGCATATTTTATCATAATTAACACACACAATCTTCCACACATGATTTTTTCTTTACTGCAGAGGAATGGATCTAATATGTAATATGGTAGCAAATATTTATAAAAAACATCTTATTCCATATGCTGGTTGAATTCACTGATTCACATTATCTGCAGGCAGAAAAATATTAAGTTCTGTAGATATTGACCTGCATTTCTAGAATATTTTCAGCAGTTGTGCATGTAGAAAAAAAATTACTTCTCTGAAGAGCAGGGCGGGAATCCTCGGTTGGAATTAAACATATTACCTCATCACTGAAAGAGTTTAGTCTGCAGCAGCCTAGAATTTCAAATGAGCTGGTATAGCTTTCTAAAAACATACTCTCTTTCCCTTTGACTGCAGTTTTTGGCCTTCCTGGGGAGCCAATGCTAACACGGCCCAAGTCAGCTAATGCTTCTGCAACACATAATGCTAGAGACCAGCCACATTGTGTCTACTGTAGTTCAAGGGTCTTTACACCCTGATACCCATAAAAGCTCTGAAACCTTCCCACTGCATTTTATTTTTCAAAGACTTCCGAAGATGAAAGCATGTTTCTGTTAGGATTAGAATAGTCAGCCTGACAGAGTCTTAACAGAGCAGAGCCTGTCACAGTACAGCAAATAGCAAGAACAGGGTAAAATACCTTGGAGAGAGAATGCAGCAGATAATAAATTGCTCTTCCCTCTCTGCCTGATTTTCTTTAAATGGTAGAACTTCAGTCATCCATGTTTTGTATGACCCTTTTGTTTTTCCTGTTCAGACATCCATGTTTTATATGAACCCCATGTTTTCCTTGCAGTATATTTGTCATGGCTCCCTTTTGATAGGGAAATTTTAAAAGCAATCACTGTAGCAAGTCATTACTAACATCTCATTCCTATTACTAAATAGGCTACATCATAATTATTAGTAATTAAAATCAAATCAGGTACATCAATTTAATTAATCATCTATGCTCTTGTCAGTGCCTGTTTGCTTGCTTACTCAAAGATGTTGTAATTTTTATATAGTATCTCATTAAATAGTGTGAATTTAGCAGCTTTCTTCTGTCCTGTATTTTGAGCTAGAATTCGGCGCTGATACTGGAGCCTATCTGGTCCCATCCTTACTTTGTGCCTGCAGATTGTAACATGGTGATTCTTTATGCTCAGTGCTGAAGAACACTGTGTGTGTAGCAGTATGCTCATGTTCTTTTTTTTTTCCCCACTCATAAGAAATTGAGTACCTGTCTTGATTTTTAATCCTTGTTTTTCAAAGAAGTAAGGAAAAGCAGTAACACACAGCTGATAAACAGTATGTATGTATGTAATATTGTGAGTAATTGCACAATCAACTTCAACACTGTCATAGACATGGTTGAAATAAGTGCTTAACGTTCAACAGAATAAACAGCTGGGATGCAGGACGTGAAGGAATATTAAGTAGGTTTGCTGATGAAACTAAATTGGGAGGAGCTGTTGACCCTCGCAAAGGCAGAGAGATGGGCAATCATCAGTTATCTGAAGTTTAACAAGGGCAAGTTCTGGAATCTGCACCTGTGACAGGGCAACCCTGGGGATACAGAGAGCCTGGGGAGCAAAAGGCTGGAGAGCAGCTGTGGAAAGGGACCTGGGAGTCCTGGCTGATGGTAATTTGAATATGAGTCAGCAGTGCCCTGGAAGCCAGGAGGACCAACCGTGTCCTGGGGGGCATCAGGCCCAGCATTGCTGGCTGGGCAAGGGAGGAGATTGTCCTGCTCTGCTCTGCTCTGCTCTGCTCTGCACTGGGGCGGCTTCACCTTGAGTTTTGGGGTCAGCTTGGGGCACCACAATATTACAAGGATATAAAGCTATTTAGAGAGCCTATGAAGGCTATGAAGATGGTGAAGAGTCTGGAGCCTTATGAGAAGCACCTGATCAACTTGGCTCCTCACCAGGAGCAGCTATGGGGTCTCCTCACTTGGCTGAGAGGAGACCCCATAGCAGTATACAACTTCCTCTTGAGGGGAAACAAGGGGTAGGCAGCAACACCTTCTCTCTGGTGACTAGTGACAGGACCCAAGGGACCAGCATGAAGTTCTGACAGGGGAGGTTTAGATTGGATATTAGGAAAATGCTCTTCTCCCAGAGGATGGTCAGGCACTGGAACAGGCTGCTGGTGGGAAGCAGTCCTGGCACTGAACCTGCCAGAGCTCAAGAAGTGTTTTGGACAATGCTTTCAGGCATGTGTTTGGATTCTTGTGGCTGTCCTGTGCAGGGCCATGAGTTGGACTCAAAGATCCTTGTAGGTGTCCTCTCCAGCTCAGGGTACTCTATGATTCTGTGAACATAAATGGAAAACACTTCTGCAAAACCAGACCTATAGTAAAACCAAGTCACATGATTAAAAATTTTGGCCATTCGTTTAGCTGCTCTATTCTGGGCTGTGCAGCTAGATGCTCTGATCTATGAACTCATATTTAGCTGTGGTGGTTCAGTGGATTTGGGGATAGAAGCTATCTGACTACTCGGGTGTTGACGCGAGCATTTTAACCAAATTTGAAGTCAGTCTGAGTTCAGATGTACTGTTAACTGTGGTGGCTGAGGAGCATATGCCATACTTTGCAAAATACCAGAGCAAGGCTATTTGTAGTTTTTGCAGAATGTGAAAACTTGTGCCCTTCGGAAGATCATTTTAGTTAAAGCTGTTATTTTCTCTCTTTTTTCTTCATAACTGTTCCCCCTGTGCTGCTTTTTTCTTCATCCCTTTCCCTTTTCTATCTCACATTGTAAATTAACAGCCACTTTTAGTTGTTTACTGTAGCGTCTAGCAATATATTTCTTATGTTCTCTTCAGAACACGCCTACTGTGATAGGAACTGAGGTACTCATTTCTATACCAGGTTTCAAAACAGGTAAAGCATGTGCTACTTGCCAAGTCTACTTTTTAAGAAAGTCATCAGCATATTTGGCAGACATTTTGATTCTGTAAGGCACCCAAACAGTTTTTCCAATGCTTTCTCACATTTTGAAATTCTTTTAAACCATCTTTTGCAAAAATCAACTAACTTTATGAATGACTTTCTCAAAAATCCTCTATGCTAAAGTGTTAAATATTTGTCTTAGTCCCCTTGAGGCTATGCAACTTATCTATATATTACATAATAATTCCCTTCATGGACAGGAATCAGATTGTGTCTTCTTTTATTTGCAGGTGTCACAAAATAAGCCCTTTCAGATCCTTGGACTCTGTGGAAGCTGGAGTTGTTTGGTATTATTGTACAGACTTTAAAGTGTGTTCCCCTATATGTTTTTTTTTTTTTTTTTTTTCAGAAATCCTCACATTGTGTTGAATATTGATCTCGCACCTACAATTCTAGATATTGCTGGATTGGATATCCCATCTGATATGGATGGTAAATCCATTCTAAAGCTGCTGGATTCTGAGAGACCAGTAAATAGGTAAGAAATGGAAATGTTGTGTGGAAACAAGCATGTGTTTGTACAAGAGACTGAACAAGTGTTCAGCATCATGCAGAAAATTTAAAGGAAAATATAATAAGATCACCATCTACCTGGGTACATCATTCACTGGAAAGTCTGAAGACTATTTGGCATGTGCAACTCAGTTCAGTTACTAATTTTCATTTTGGCATGTTTATATTCTAGATGTATGGCATGTATGGCATCTGTATATACTAAATGTAGCCTGTGTAAAAGTGAGAGGGCTACACATGAAGATCTTTAGCTATGTGAGTTATAGATTTTAAATGTCTCTGTGGCATCATTTGTAGCAAAGCATTTCACATTGAATAAATAGTAGAATAATTGAAGGCATTAGCTGTGTATCAGACTATAATATAAAGATAGGCTAGCACTAAAAACTGCAAGTTACTATTTAAGACTTTCCATTAGTACTTTCATTGGGAAAAGACCAAGCCAAAGAATTAGACTTGCTAGAGAATGCTTGCAGGAGACAATCAGCAGACAAAGGGAAGGAGATCTATTTGCTTTATGAGTAGCTGGGTGGAGGGATAGGGGGAAAGGAGAAGCTGCTTTAGAATAGGATACTTTGTGGGTAGTATGCAGGTTAAGAGCCCATTTGAGTCAGGAAATCCTGATTTAATTTGTGATCCTTTGTGAGCAAGGACAATTCAGTAAATCTCTTGTGCCTTAAACATGCTTATGTTGAAGAAACTGTACTTTGTGTAAACCTGTTGTGAATTTTGTCCCAGTGAGAAAAATACGTCCTGTGGTTTTCACTGGGGAGGTGTCTGCGCATGCTTCATAGAGCTGGGTGTCCTCTTGTGTGGTTACATGGCATGTTTCTTGTTGGAATTAGGTGTGGGAGAGAAAACTGGGGCATAGCGTGGTTACCGGTTTTGTGGGAGTTACTTCTTCCTCTCCTCATTTCCTCCTAGGTTTCATTTAAAGAAAAAGATGAAGATGTGGAGAGACTCATTCCTAGTGGAAAGAGGGTAAGGAAAGTGTTAATCACAAAGCCCAGTCTTTTTAAATAGAAGGATATTGAATAGCTAAAGCCAAAGCAGCACTCTACTACAGTCTAAAGCCATTTAGCTGTGCCAGCAGGGACACGGCTGCAGTATGCCTAATGGCAGTGATTGTGTGATTGGAGGGAGTGTATGGCCTTTGCCTACAACCTGCATAAATGTGCTGCTGTGGTGGGGGAAGGGGAGTTTACTTGGATTGAGAGATGGAAAGGCATCCCATTTTGCTTTCAGCTGCTGCCCCCCACCCTCCTGCTTGTATCGTGGGATTATGAATAACCCTTCCTCTCTGCATCTTCATCTGCTGCCTGTTCCCTCTGTGCCTCTGCCTTAATACATAAATGGGGGCGTGAGGGGTTTGCACAGTGCAGCCCTGTAGAATGAGATCTGTCTCTTTATATTTAATGTTGTCACTGCCTGTCACTCAGGCACGTAACACACTGTCTTGATTTTCTATGATTTTGTATGCTTCCTGAGAGCACAACATGAATCACTTGTGTGTTATTGGACAGGCTAAATGCTAGTTTCCACTGGACTATTAAGTTTTGGCTACCAGAGGTGCTACAGACTTGGAAAATAACTACTCCTCTGAGTCTTTTCAGCAAACTGTATTTGTATCTTGGAATTAATATTAATGTCAAAATAAATTATCTTTAATTTTTTTCTTTGCCAGTAAACTGCTGCATAAAAGGGAGAATGAGAAGGTAGATGCCCAGGAAGAAAACTTTCTACCCAAATACCAGCGTGTGAAAGACCTCTGTCAGCGAGCTGAGTATCAAACAGCTTGTGAACAGCTGGGCCAGGTAGGGCATTGTACCCCTGACTGCAAGTAAGTAATTGCAATTGAGCTAAGCATAACACCTTCACCATGACAATGTCCTTCACCTCATCATCAATGCCAGCATATAAATCAAATGGCTCATTCTGTAGCCTTTGCTTAAAGCTTTATTGCAGCATTTATGAGATTGACTGTCAGTCGGGAAATTGCTGATTAAAGTGTTCTGTATTGGTTCTTGACTACTGTTAAGAAAACCGCCTAGGCTGCTTTAATGTTTTATTCCACAAATAGTACGTGGTTTGGGTTCGATTAGCGATGAGAAGCTACAGTGTACCTAACAGATTGGCCTTCTCCAAATACATTTATCTTGCTTTGTTTTGAATTCTCTCTTTAATTCATTTTGTTGTTGTTACTTGGAATTACATATAGCAGTGGGAAACTAACGTTCTGTTAACTCAGCATATCCCTCCTCTTCACAAAAACACACCAGGAAAACACGTGCAGTTATGACTGGAGGCAGTCTGTGTGTATATGGACATAAAGCTCATTGATTGTGTGTCATTTCCCTTGTTGCGTAACAGTTCTGGGCAGGTAGGACAGTATGTTCACTTCAGATACAAGTTACATAGAAGAAATTAATGGGAAAAAATTTAGGGTCGTATCAATATATGGTCTTGACATGCACAGAAGAGGATTTTGTAAATTTGCCAGAGCAGTGCAAAGGCACAGCATAGTTATCTCCAGAGAATTCACTGCTCTTGGCAAAACCGATTCTGTGCCATTGCTCTCTCACCCAGATATGGGTGAGAGAACCTCCTTCTAAGGACTGCAGCACGTCTTGTGGACAAAGGGGTGAAGGTGAATGGGTCCACATGCTAATGTGTCTGTTATCAGACTGGCATTACCTCATATCCTGGCACCTCAGAGGGCTGTCAAGATAAGTCAGTCTGTGGAATATAACTGCTCTTGCAGAGAGGATCTGAATGACCTATCAAGGCTATAGCCAGTAATGGTCTACTTAGGCTGCAGTAGTTAATTTTTTACTGTCAAAGGCCAGACTCCATGCTTCTGGCTCTATGGATCGTGGAGTTCAGTGCACCTGTGAAATGAGTCCGTTGTTCCTTAGGCATTTGGATCCAATTGATATGTGTAAGAATTTTCCAGATATTCTTTTCCTCCTGTGGCTTCTGTGTCAGATTTAGCGTATGGAGTGATAATAACGTCCTGTTCTTTGTAAAAATACTAAACTTAAAAGTATATGCAATAGTTTATTGTCATCAGATGTCTTGGGCTGAAATTTTAGCTGAATGGGAGCAAGCCATTATTTTATGAGTTTATAATGTTATTTGAGGAACTGGAGGAAAAGGCACTGTTTCTACTACAATGTCATCCAGTAAGTGTAGTATGGGGGAAATACAGCTTTTCTTTTTCCATCACTACTTTCTCTTTGAGAGATGTTTAAACTTATTGTCTTTGTCCTCCCAATTAGTTTGAGCATTACTTTAACGACAGAGGGAAGAGAGACTTTCCAAGTCCATGTTGTCACTGAATCTTTGTCTTTGCATAAGGCAACCTAGCTACATTCAGGCTGTCTTACTCAATCTACCTCATGTCTCATTGTAGAAGAAAGGGGGAAGGCCCTGTACTGTCTACATACATTCACAGGCTTATGGTTTTTTTCCATGGATGATAAAATATCTTTGACCTCTTTAAGAAGTGGGTATAGAATGTCAACTCCATAGTCAGAATTACCAATAAATTCAGAAGTATAGATGTGCTAATGCTTGTGCTGCATCCTCATTGTCAGGAGACAGAGAGGGGAGGAATTGTTTTGAGCAGTTCAATCAGGCATAATCGGAAGCGATAGGATGAAATTGAGCAAAAAAAGAAATTTACGTTGGCCATCAGGAAAAATTGCCGAACAATCAAGTCAATTAAAGTCTGTGAAGGGCTCCCAAGGGAGTCTCAATCCATCTAACCCCTACTCTAGAGAATATGTCCTAGTAGTCTGTCTAGACAATAGGAATAGTGGGAAATTAATGTGCTTATTTGAGGATAAATTGTGTCTAAATACGGGTGCATCCAAAAATCTTTTCAGGCTGAAGGAAGACTAGCTTGTCAAATGACAAATGGGTGTTGTCTCTTTGCTGGTGCTGTTCATAGCTCTACATAAGTAAGAAGAATGAGCCCATGGAATAACATTCCACCGCCTTGGGGAGTTGATGTTATGCAGATGTAGTGGTTATTTAACAGATGTCTCCTGATCCTGCAGGACACTCTATTTAACAGTACCTGGAGTGCTCAGTACAAAAAGTGAATTTTCACATCCTGATGCAAAGATAAAGAGACGTCTGGGTCAGAACTAGTTGAAAGCTTGCTGAAGTCGTTGTGACTCATTCTTTTGACTTAAGGAAGTTTTGGGGATCTGCTATTCCATGCACAGAGAAATCTGAGCAGTCCCAGGGAATCTGAAATGTGGGCAGGAGACAAGAAGCACAAATGGAGGACAAAGACTCAGAAGGGGAGTGAAGGGCAAGAGACGAGGGCAGACCTTAAACGAGAGGTAAAGAAAAGAGAGGTAAAGAAAGCTTTGAATGTGAGATGGAGAATTTGAAATTCTGCTTTGTGAGCGTGCAACTTTGTGAATACAGTTCTATTGCCACAAAATGATCTTCCTTTGCAAATCTGTCACCCTCCTTAACCTATAATCGTTTTGATAAGAGAGCACCAAGATCATGGAGATGAGGCTATTCACGGTGTTTAAAACCTTGTTTCACAGTCCATTATGGGGAAGTTTTTTGGCACCACTAATATATGTAAATTCTTCCGAGAGCAATGGGAATCTGTGTGTTGCCGTGTTTTCTTTTTCAGTTATTAGGGTTTGGTCTGTGTTAGTTATTTGCATCAGACAAAGGGTGACTGTAGACTCAGATGAAAGAGCAGCTCAGCATTTATATTAGAGGATTTAAAAGAGATGAGCTCTTCCCACATGAAATAAAAAACCATTTATCCTGGTACCTAATGGCTTCCACATAATTTTTTTCTTTTCAGTGTAGTTTGGCCTTTCATTTGAAGCTGGATGGTAAGTGGAAGCTGACCCACTTTTATCTGGTAGCTTGCATTAATGCGCTTTTTTGGAAGCCAATTATGATACCAGCATTGCTCTGTAGAGTTTTCCCAGCAGCCCCACAGTATCATACCAACTGCTGCACAAAATCTCCAAGTAAGTTGGAGATTTTGCACATGTTTGATAAATATGCAATACCTGCAGCAGTGCTGCTTGCTATAGGGAATCTATGCTGTGCATATAAAAACTCCCAAAATTAAAAGATAGTAATTTTTTCTTTAGCAGGACCTGGCATAGTACAATAATACTGCCAACTCATGAAGAGAAATAGTTGCCTGATTCCACATTATTTCCTTTTCAAATACATTTTATTTTCAGAGCTTTATCTACATGCAAATCTGATACAAGTAGAAATTGCCTTTAAATA
This sequence comes from Acanthiza pusilla, assembly GCA_036630365.1. Classification (NCBI taxonomy): domain Eukaryota; kingdom Metazoa; phylum Chordata; class Aves; order Passeriformes; family Acanthizidae; genus Acanthiza; species Acanthiza pusilla. The sequence continues at coordinate 16,964,054 of JAXCHO010000050.1, forward strand.
GAATTAAAAATACCATTTTATACAGCAGTTTTCACAGGAGAACATTCAAAACATAAACGATAGCACTTTGTTTCTTTCAGGTATTCTGCAAATGAAAAGTTTTTACTTAGTTTTCCCTCCAAGTGGTTTGTACTTTACCAGGATCATGAAGGGATATTTTCTTTTGTAACTGGCCTGAAGATACCATAAGTAAAAGCACATCACTTGCTTGCTTGGTGCATCCAGTTCTCTCACATAGCATGGCATACCAGCGATGACAACTATTCTCATCGGTGTGTGCCTTCCCCAGCACTTCATCAGTCACACCTCTAGATCATATTCGTGATTCCACCGCAATTATTGTTAGCCATCGTTTAGTGCCAAGGGAGGAACAATAGAAAAAAAAATTGCTTATATTTTCTCCTTTTTCTGAGGCCTCTGTAGCTTGTGGTTATATCAACCAGACCTAAGAAACAGTGTCAGGTTTTGAAAGGAATTTCTTTAAAAATTGGGAAGAAAGTTTTGCATCTGTCTAACTCTTGGGGGTTTTGGTACTTTTGTAGCTAGCAGAGATATCCTGAGGCTATGAAAGAATTTAAGTTCTGTTGGTAAGTGAAGTATATCAAGCCAGCTAGAGTCCAGATAACTTCAATAGCTCTTTTGGCAGATCTTTGGCATTCCTGAATTTCAGAACAAGTTGCACGTGGTCAACTTTCAGGATCAAGTTCTTAGTTTGTGATTGCAGCAAGAAATAACTTGCTGATAACTTCATATATTAAAAAATTTTATCAACCCTGAAACTGATAAAATTAGGAGGCAACAAACTATGAAAATTAAAATCATGATGATTTATTAAGGCTGTTACAAGGATTGTATTCCTTATGAGGAACTGTAATTAACAAAACTGGTTTCCTTCTTGAGCTAGAAATAGCCTATAATGATTTCCAGAGGCTATTTTACTTATGGGACTTTTTTGCTTGTTGCTTCACAAAGCCAAGTAATTTGCATTTCTGGATAACAAAATTTTTAACTCCTTGTCATTACAGTATTGGTTGTTGTAAGTAGCTTGCTAAAATCAACACCAACATTTAAAAAAAAACCCCAACTTTTTAAAGTATCCTGGTATGTGTAGTGGTGTACTTTAGTTAAAAGACTATTAGATGTCAGGAAACTGGCCTCAGTCTCAGTGCTGTTATAGGCTCAGTGTGGAACCTCAAACAAATCAATTCCCCTTTTGGTGCTGCTGGTTTTTTTCTTTCACAACTGATGCAATTTCTGCTAAGGCTGCACTCACTCCTTAGCTTGTGCAACGTCTGACACAGCAGCTGTGACCATTTGATGCCACAATCCAATTATTATATTAATAATAAATGAATTATATAATTGTAATCTTAAAATTAGCTGAATACCTGATTCTTCATTTGCATGCTAGTCATGGCTGTCCCACCTGCTGTCCCTCATGTCAGCTACAGTTTGAGGCATTAAAAAGCCAAAAATATTCTGTCAATAAATTGTTCATCTATCTTGTAATTTTGAGGTTTGAGTGGTATGTAGTGTGTGACAACTGCAATTGAACTGAGAACTGAGAGGACTGAATCTCCAAAAATCATGGGGCAGTGTAATGAAATAGTGTCGCGTTGGAAAGAAAACCAGGTGGTGGTCTTCATTTATATAATGATAACAGGAAGTAGAGGAAACGAGACTTAATTCTTTGCCAGTGGATGGATGGGAAGAAGGTACGAGGAGAAGGGGCGAACCCAACAAAAAAGTTAAAATGTTAAGAAAATAATGCCTGTTGGGAAGAACTGAGGAACTGAACATAATCAGACCAAAAAAAAAAAAAAAAAAAAAAGCTGAAAAGAGAGAGGTCTGACTGCCTGAATAACTAATTATTTTAAGTCAACTAGATCAGAGAAGTAGTAATGTGTATGAGACAAACAATGGCAAATTCAAGTTGTTTGTTCCCTGAACCTAATACCATCTGAGCAGTAGGACAAGGTGCCTGCAAAAACAGAAGAACAACCTCTTGTACAGTAGGGTCCTGTGTGTGTCTCTCTGGGTTTTGTTACTTTGTCCTCGTTAGCCCAATGGAAAATAACACAAGGAGCAAACCACTGCAGAGAAGAGCTAACTAAATCATAGCTGTACTGTTTCTTACAAGAAAAGAAATATATCCTGACTACTCATGAATCAATTAGGCTGGAAGTTAGAATATTTCTAGCCATTAAAGCAGTGTGTTTGTAGCTCTAGCTCACCATCTAATGTGGCAGCAACATTGGGTTCAGAAAGCATCTGCGTAAACTAAAGACGACAGATATTACTGATATGTTTTTCTCAGGTTGCTGGCAAAGACGGAAGCCTTTATTATTCTGTAGAAACTTGGATTTCTAGACCCATTAGGGAGCCTTGCTGGCAGCTGAATGATCAAAATGTTTCACTTTTTACTTTCCTGTAAAATAGGATGGAATCTCTTCAGCTTAACAAAAAAAAACCCCAGCTGTGGAGACACAGAATGATGAATTAGGGCTCAGCTCTGAAAGATATGTGTTTCAATGGAATATTTTCTTAGCAAGGATTACATGATCAGCTGTTTTCCCCCAAAGAAAGCAGTGTCAGTTGAGAAACACTCACAGAGGGGAATGAGAGAATTGTAGGAAAAAATCCTACAGGGAAAGTCATGGCTATTTATTTCTGATTGGGGCCTCAAACAATGACTTTGAATTAACATCTGTGGTTGCTGTAGTGGTAAGAAGATATTGATGCATAATAATGCAAAACCCACTTCATGATGATAAGGGCTGTGAAGGAAATAATAGTTTTTTAACACACAGAAAAATACAATATGTCTTTTTGTGGTAATGGGTCATTTGCATGTTCAAGGTAAATAGTGTTATTGGAAGGGAACAAGCCATCTATTCAGTCTAGAACTGCTGCTATCAAGATTCATGTTTCATAGATATTGAAGTCCTAATTTACTCTTGGATACATATAGCAGATAGTTTGGGCTGGAAAGAGCAAGTTACAAACTGTGGTTTGTTTTTTTTTTCCCTTTGCAGGGTACATTTTAACAAGATTTCTGTTCACTGCCACTAACTTCTCTATTAAACTAATGAAGCCTGGACTTTCCTGCTTTGCAAGCAAATAGCTGGGTAGCATGAGTTGTGCAATGGGAAGTGGGATGGGGGATGAAGCAGAAGAGTCAAAACAAGCTTAGCACAGCTGGTGATGGAAAGCATGAGCACAGCAACTAACTTGGCCTGAGGATGGATGGTAGGAAATAACCGGCTGAAACAGCCTTAATGTTAAAAGGAGCTGTCTGGGAAGTTTTGCACAATATGAGCTTGATGGACTTCAGGATATATTGTAAAAGCCATTTATCTGAGTAACTGTTCTGCCAGGCCCTGCAACAGGAAAGAAAGGTTCTTCCTTTGGAATTTTTGTATTATCTGGGATGAAGATTGTGGAGCAGTCAGGATTTTCCACTGAATTTTGGTTGGTGTTAAACTCCCCTGTCTTTCTGGATTTTGTGCTTTTGAGGTGTTGCAAGCTGTAAATCTTGATTCAGGAACATATCATTTGCCCTAATGAAGAAAATATCTGAAAAGTTTGGGGCAGGTTGTGAACTAAGGACATTTAGTTTTCATGATGGTTGAGTTAATCCACTATTTATAAATAATTGTTTTGCTGCTGAATGGCTATCATATGTACCTGTGAGTCAAGGTATCTCTGGGCCACTCTGAAGTTCTTCATATAGAGATTTCATTATTTAAGTGATTATCTCTTAAAACGTATATTAGTTGCTTTCAGGGTTTTCCACAGATACATACATGATCACAGAACTGCATAATGGGGAAGGCTAGAAAGGACCTCTCTTCCCACCTCCCTGCTCAGGCAGGGTCATCCTAGAGCACATGCCACAGGATTGTGTGCAGATGTTTCTGGAATATCTCCAGGAATATCCTCTACACCCTCTCTGGCCGATATGTTCCGGTGTTCAGTCATCTGCACTGTAAAGAAGTTCTTCCTCGTATTCAGGTTGCACATCCTGTGCATCAGCTTCTGCCCATTGCCTCTTGTCCTACCGGCAGCACCACACAGATCCTGGTCCGTCCTCTGACGCCTCTGTGCCTATTCCAACAGCCATGGGTGAGGTCCCCTCTCGGCTGTCTCTTCTCCAGCCTGAACAGGCCCTGCTACCCCAGCCTTTCCTTGGCAGGGAGATGCTCCAGTCCCTTCCGCAGGTCCACAGCCTCTGCTGGACCTGCTCCAGGAGCTTCATGTTTCTCTTGTTTTCTGAGGAGCCAAGAGCTGGACACAGCAGTCCAGATGTGCCTCATTAGGGTTGAGTGGTGGGGCAGTAGAGGATCAGCTCCCTGACCTGCTGACAATGCACTCCAGGACACCATTGGCACTCTTGGCCCCCAAGACACACTGCTGACTCATGGACAACTTATTGTCCACCAGGACCCGCCCTGGTCCTTCTCCACAGGGCAGATGGTATGCTGTGCACTAGAAAGTAATTTAAAATGCCAGAATTAAGTGTTTAAAGCTTCTTAACTGTTAAGCAGAGGTTTTCAGTTTTCTTGCAATTCATGCCCTTTTCCCCTAAGTTTGAAAGCATCCTCTGGACATGACTGCATCTGATAGAGCCATGATATCAACCTAGAGAATTTGCATTTGACTTAAAAGCAGAACGAAGGTAAGCTGTCGAATCCCAGACGTATTCACACACATGCCTGTATCTGTTCTGAGAAAAAAGTAAAAGCTTGAGATTTTCCTTCCCCCTGCTCCCCCCACTCCCATGCATTCAGTGTTTGCTTTTAATGTAATTTATGTAGCTCTGCACTGCAGTCATTCTGCAATGGGACCTGTTAATGCATACAACGTGCCCTTCAGCAAAGTCTTTGAGATGTTTTCACTGTAGCATAAAGCTGCACCAAAAGTTAAAGGATTTTTTTCCCAGTTCACCTGGAGGGGAAAAATGAGCATCACTCTCTTGACAAGAGATGAAAGAAATAGAGAAAAAGTACTTTTTGGCCACACATCAGAGTACTTACTTGCAGTAGTTCTCATCAAGGCATTGAACTTGCCCTGTGTTGAAACTTCATTTTTCATGTATTACACACCTAGAGCATAGAGCTCTACTGAGCAGAAAATGTAGTTTGTTTATATATTTTCAAAAATAAGGTTCAGATGAAATGGGAAACAGCAACAAACATTTTTACATCTCTTTTAGTTGTTAAAGAAGTCATTGCTTATTCTAGTAAAATAACTTCTAGTTCACACCTCAGTCTGTACATCAATCAGTATTAGGCATTTATAAAATAAAGAGAACAATTTATTCTTCAGATGTCAATTCTATACCCCCTTTAGGTAAATGTATACTGCTTTACAGATGAAGGTAATCATGCAATAGTCTTCTTGTCAGTATTTCTTCTTGATTTCCTAAGATTCATTGTGCTGAAAGTTAAGCTGTGTTTATCTGCATCAGAGCAAGGCTTGGGCTCTGCAGGAGGCTGAACACAGATACAGCTCAGGAGACTTGGCATCCAGTTGTCTGAGGAAATCAGTGGGCACACCATAAAATGGATCATTTTAAATGAGAGGTTCTGCCACGGAGATAGGTAAATCTACTGTAACTGGCCACACATCACTTTTGACTTCTGTTAAAGTCTGATGATAAAAGCACAGTGATCTTGTTCTTTTACTTTGCTGTCCTGCAAAGTAGGATCCATTCACAATGGAGTGAATTTCAGTGGAAAATGTGGGCTTTGTTGTTCCAGCCTTTGCGCACCTTGCTGTGGAAACTGAAGTGGCTAAGTCTCCCTCATAGAGCTACAGGCTGCTGTAAAATATAGTCTTCCTTGGAAGATGTTGCTGTTTTTATTGTTTTTATTTGGAAAATTGTCAGTATTCCGGTGAGTCCTTGGAGGCATAGGCTTAGGATTTTGTAATAGGGAAGAAGATGAACTCTTCTCAAGACTGAACAAGAACATAAGTGTTTCTGAGAAACTTTATTTAAAGCAGTAGCAAGTGCTACTGTAAGGGGTTTGTTATGTATCTTAAAGCCTATGTTGCTAGTAAAGTGTTGATAAATTAAGGAGTAGGTGAAATCATTTTGTGGTGTGTCTGGGAACTTCCATGCCAGGTTGAAGGTAGCTAAACTCCCTTGCCCTTGGTGCAGCTCTGGCAGCAGCACAAAGGGAACTGTGAGCAAGTTACTTCAGGTTTTGAGTAGCAGAGTGAATTGGAGATAAGGGACAGTATGTTCTCTAGTTTGAGTGCCAGAGGGAGGACTTTTCTCACTTCAGAGACATCCAGTGCAGCTCACCATTACAAGTCAAGCCCCCAAGGGTGTTGAATGGAAGAAGCTATTATGGGAGTGCAGCTGAAGACTTCCACAGCTGATCTGACCCTTTTAAAGGTCATTGAAGAGAAACAGGCATTTTTGCAGAGCTGTCCTGGACAGCACTCCATCCCTGGAGGTGGTCAAGGCCAGGCTGGATGGAGCTGTGAACAACCTGATCGAGTGAAAGGAGTCCCTGCCTATGGCAGGGGGGTTGGAACGAGATGGTCTTTAAGGTCCCTTCCAACCCAAACCAGTATATGGTTCTATCGGGGGAACTTCCATAAACCTGGAAGATTTTGGTCCCACTGGGTTGAGGGTTATAAATATAAGACTTGTCAGGATTAGGATACAGCTTGAATGTCCTTGATTTATGCCACAGTTACGCTTTTGAAAGCTGTCACTTTCCACCTCCATGTTTTTAGCTGTAGTATTGATTGTTTAAAGGAATTGCAGTTGTTCTGTCTTCAAGAAGCAAAATCAGAAACGAATACGAGGGTGTTGCAAGGAGTTGCTGTTTTGTCTGAAAATGGAAGATTACAAAAATCTGGTTTGATAATAGGTGATAGATGAGCCCCATTTTACTACAGGGAATATCTGACAAATTGCTCGAGCTGGCCATTATAGAGAGCACAATTGGGATAGATTTTTAATGACCAAATTTTTCTTTCAGAAATGGCAGTGTGTGGAAGATGCCAGTGGAAAACTCAAGCTGCACAAGTGCAAGGGAATGGCAAACTTGGCAGCTGCAGGCAACAGCAAAGGCACCTCCAATATTTTGCCCAAGTATTACAACAGGAATAGTGAAGATTGCAATTGTGAAGAGAATGAATACAAGCTGAGCCACGTTGGACAGAGAAAGAAACTCTTCTCCAAGAAAAGTAGGCAAACCCACTGCATCTTCTGTCTCTGCCTTAGAAAGCTGTTTGCTAATACATATAATCGTCTTGACCTTCACAGGCATTGAATTGTGTCAGCGTATTTCCTGTGTATCTCAACTGGGAAACAGCATGTCTCATAGTGGACACTCAGATTTGAAAATATCTGTCAGGAGGAAGAATGTTTTGTGCTGGGAAATGTAGTGCCCACACTGAAGAGGCAAATTGCACACTGTTACACAGAACAGTGTCCTATGGCAAATACTCCAGTTTTCAGTAGCTACTGCAATGCGTGGAGCTGTTACTTCAGTAATTTATTTTAAATAACGATGTATGTACTTTGTTACAGAAGCTGCTTGCTTCTAACATCCTTTCCTTCTGCTCACTCAGCAGAGACGAAGGCTGACTTTTAATCAGAGATAACAACCAAAGGGGATGACTGTTTCTAGTTTCCTTGGCACAGATTAGTGCCTTTTCAGAAAACCCATTTTACTGACTCTCTTAAATCTTACTCAGACTAACATCTATAGTTGAAGTATATAGTCTAATTATAGATTAGAGGCAAGTGGCAACACAGAATTATTAGTTACTTGTAATGTTTCTTTCGTCTCAGTCCACAAATACAGAGCCTAAATTATTTAGCAGATTAGTCTTTCTATATAATGACCTGGCACAAACTTCAAACACAGAGTTTAAATTGATTTTCTCCTGTTATATTTGTCTTGCAAGCTGATTACTAGCTGCTAAGCTAATTTTTAGTTGAAAAAAAATCACTGGTTCCATCAACTATACTTAACGTTTCAAGATGGAGCACAGCAGATAATCTTCAAACAACCCTAGAATTTGTACTTATTTAACTATTTTTTTTAAGCCACAGAGAAGGAAGTTAAGTCATGGGGAGTCAACAGCAGTAGGTGGAAGGCACTTAATGAGGACAGGAAAACAATTTCATGCTATCTGATAATACTTAACACTGACTTAAGTATTTTTCATTGTTGCTTTCTAAACAGTAACTAATTTTCACAATATCCAAAGGAGGTGGTTAAGCGTATAATTACCTTTTGTTTATGTATGTAGGAAGTTGAGGTAAAATAAGTGAGGGTTCCTCCTGCTCGCAGAGGGATCAGAATGGTGTTTTTTCCCTGTGTTCTGTTCAGAAGAGCCAGAGTTTATGCTATACCCTTCAGCTCATTAGCCTCATTGAACCTTAAGGCATAAACTTCAGCAACATAAGATAAGATCTTGATAATCATGTTGCCATTGCTTATGTCTTAAGTATTTGCCTCCACAGATGCTTTGTTTTTCCCTCTGCCTGCATCCGGGATGTGCTACACAGGGAAGAGGTTAGCTTGGATCTGTTGAGAGAGACCTTTTGCATTTGGTGTTGGCTGTTCTTCTACATGCACTTACCTAATAAATCACACACCAAATGCAAATTAGCACAGAGCAGTACAAGTCAAGGTAACATACCAAGGCTTTTTTAAACTGCTTGTGTGGAAAGTTGTCTCACTGGACTGTGGATAGTTAAGAGAGTGACCTGGATACTCATTGTGTGTATTTGGGTTTTTATGACCTGTTCCATGAGACTTGGGATTAAGTGTGGTCTGTGCTGGGTTGCATAATTCTTAGGGCACTTTTGGGGTCTGCTACTCAGAATTTGATGAGTGCGTGAGATTACATTGCAGCCCTACTTGAATGTCAGTAAATGCTGTTCATTAGTTTGAACCATTGCTAAACAGAAAATAGAAATTTCTGAATGGACTAAGGGTCACATTCACATTAATGCAGTAGTGGATTTTTGAAGGAAATGCCCTGATCACTCTGCTCTATTGTGCACAACAGAGATAGATTTGCAAAAGGTCATTTTGGTGGATTCCAATCTACAGTTATTTGCAGAAAACCAGGTTCAAGGCCGTGCATCAAGCAGGTTGTAAACCCTATCAGGGTATAAGGATTGATCTTTCAGAAAGATTGAAACCAATTATGTAGAGTGAGAACATATGGTCTAAAAGAACAGACTAAATTGCTGGCAGAGGGGCTGAAGCACCAGATGTTTTGATAAAATAATTGCTTTCTAGTGTAGGCATGGTGTAGAACTCATTTTCAGGTGCACCAGTGCATTTAGGAAGCAGTGGTGTTTTCTAAATTGAGTAAGGTCAGTTTCAAAATAGGGTCGTGTCATATATTTGCCATTTGGACCATGTGAAAATACGTAACTTGACTGCAAAGCTCTTAAGTGCCAGAAACACGTAAGCATTAATGTTTGGTATGTCTGGGTTTACGTGTCCAGAATGTTTGCTTTTTTGTCCTCTTTATTTCTAGAATATGCTCTTATTTTTATAAGAAAGATTAAACAAAGTTTTGCAGTAGGTAGAAGGTTTAAAGTAATAGTGAGCTCTTAAAATCTTTGGCTGTGTTGTGGCCTTTTATATTTTTCTTGCTGTGGATTTGATCTCTTCTTCCTGTGATGAACAAGTGTATGTGATTAAAGGAATTCTTAAGCTGCATGTAGGGAAATTATGATAGGCCACACTGAATAGTAAACAAACAGAAACACATACAAAGGGGCTAGTGCATTTTTATTCAAATTCTCCTGACACTCACTTTTCTTTTGAGGTAATTGCAATGCTGGAGCAAAATGACATTTTTAGTAGCATTCTTTGTTACTAAAAAAAAAAAAAAAAATCAATTACTTTACAGATAATGCATTTGAAGTATGATTTTTTAAAGGCAATTTTAAGAAATGGGATACAAGAAGGGACCTCTAAACTTTATTCATATTTTTAGACACTAGGGATATTTTTTTAAAAAATCTTTAAACTGCCCAGTTCTACTTTATGTTATCAGAAAAAAAACCAACCAAACCTCTTTTGTCTACCAAATGCAAAATATATAGACATTAGAGGAAAACTTTGTTCATTTCAGGTTCCAGTGGAGACAAACATGCTCGTCAAGTGGTCCAAGACCCAGCAGGATGAGTGGGCCTCTGAAAGCAGTTGGCTTTCTCAACTTAAATTCCTCTGGACTTCATTTCGAGACTCAATTTTGAGATTGCAACTTCTCAGCAGTACCATCTCTAAGACGGCTGGTTTCTGTAGTAGCTGAGGAAGAGAGACATTGGGATTCAGAGCTTAAAAAAGGCAAACTTTAATAATTTGAAGAAGGGAGCGTAGATGTTTTTGGCCAAATATTTAACAGCCCTGGATCGACTGTTTGTAGGCTGTGTACAGAGGTAAATCGATTGGAGAGTAAAACTTAAACCTGGGGAGGATTGACTAATATGTAATTAAACATTAGTATTTATGCCTGTGGTGCACTTTGTAGATGGCAGAGCACAGCACAAATGAATATTGATCTTCTTAAATATTTTAACCATTTCAGAGTTGGATACTAATCACAGTACTGAGTCATCACTGTGGCTAGCATGTTAGGATAAAGTAATGCAAGCAGTCCTTTGTGAGCTGCCTCATTCCAGAGCGATTAGTTAGCTGTAAGGCTGTGTTAGTTTGGTTGCGAAGAGAGGAGTAACCTGTCTCCTAGTTGTTCAGGCACATGTGTAGCTGATGGCTCCCTGGGGCTATCTACTGAGGTGAGGTCCAGCATGCTGGATTGCCGTATTAGACTTGGAAGGAAGATAAATTGTTAGTTGGCTGAACTGAACAAAATGAAATGAAGGAATGATTAAGAAATGGGAGTTTATACTTTGAATTTAATTGTTAGGGTGTAGCTCTTTGGAACTTCCTCCTACTTTAGAAATGATGGGAGTTTCCTTCTCATTTATTCAAACATTTCCTGAATGGGTGCCTGAAATAGGGCTGGTCTTTTGTGGCTTTTTTTATCCCTTCAGCAGTGACTCACCTGGCTTAATATCAGCAATAAAATTTGACCCACAGGTGGAAAATGTGCAAAGACAGACAATCCAGCTGATATTCTACATTCTGCATGTTGCATTGACAGAAAAAAATAGTGCTTGGCCCAGTTTCAGATATTTATTTTGCTTCCCACAGTCTGCAAAATGGCTTTTGAGACTGTGCAATCTATCTGAAATGAATGTAAGGCTTATTGAAAAAAGTCACTAATGCCAGAGTGTGACAGCTAAGGTACGTTTTGTCAGTTTTGGTTGTTCTATCTCCAGTTCCTTTTTTCTTCCCCCCCCCCCCCCCATTTTGCTGGGGACATTATCCCATAGAGAAGGCTGGGTTTTCTATGGAGCTTGGGATTGCAAGAAGGATTGATCTTCTCATGTGGCATATTGGTTGAATTTTCCCCTTATCAGATTGCAGAGGGAAGTCCCAGCTCATGAGGTGTGCTGTGCGTTTCAGTCTCTTTAAATGAGAGGTGACCACAGGAACCAAGGGACTCAGCTGTTTCTAGTAATGTCTGAGGTAACTCCAAGCCTCATATACTGGGCAAAGCCTCAGGCTCCCCTAGGGCAGGGAGCAGAAGATAGTCTGTGGTACTTCAGTTGTACCTTTTTCTGAGGGAATGAGATGATTGTGCCTAATGAGTTACTCTCAGCAGTTGCTGGTGGTGAGGAGGAAATACGGACCCCATCATACAACAGGAAAGTTTAGATATAGATTTAGGTTTCATAACTAGGTTCTATTTGTGCCGTTCCAGACCAAACAGAAGAGGAGTTCTGGGGATCTGGGCTGGAACAGAGAACTTTGGAAAATAGTAATAGTGGAAAAGATCAGTGAGAATCTTGTACTGCACAGTGGCAATTCATAGCAAATGTTTCATTTTGCTTTTGAGCTGCAAATACAGAAGCAAAATTTGAGGGAGTACCTAGCACTGGAGGGTGGTGCTTCATGGAGAAACTTACTGTCTGGTCTGCACATCAGGAAAATAATTGCAAAGAGAAGAATTGAGTGTGGATAAAAATAAAGATGCAACTATTAGTCCCTTCCAAAAAACCCAAGGAGCTAGCCTTGAAGAATGAACATAGAATTGGGAAAAGGCTCAGGTTGAACACTGGGAATACCGGGACAACTTCAAGAAAGTGTTGCAGGAATCCTAGCAGTGAAGCATTGTACAGTGGACAGCAGAAAAGCACAGAAAACTGGTCCCTGAGGGTGACCTGTGGCCTGGCTGTCATGACAGTCACAGTTAGTGCTTAAGGTGTGACTGCCATCTGGTGATCGTGGGGGAAGAGCAAGTGTCCATTTGAATGAGCTGTTTGCTCTCACTAGTGCTGGACTAGAGTGTTATCTTTCCCCTCTGCCATTCTTTCCTGTTTGCATTGTACCTGCCCTCTCATGCCCTGAGGTATCCATCCATCTGTCCACACCAAAGTTAAGGCAGCAGCAGCTTACCGGACAACTGCAACAAACACTTATCATCCAGTTAATTCCAAACAGCACGGTATGGGCTGGGCATTTTCCTTCCAAGAACCGCAAAGAGGAGCAAATTGTAACATGCTGTTTCTGCCCCTCTTTCACTTCTTTTTCCATGTAGAATTCAAACCAAGCTATGTCCGGAATCGCTCTATCCGTTCTGTATCTGTTGAGCTGGATGGAGCTGCTCACAACCTGGGTTTGGAGGATGGATACCAGCCCATCTTGCCAAGAAACATCACCAAGCGGCACAAGGTGCAGAGGGCTGTTTCCCATGAGGAGGAAGATAGAGACATGGGGGAATACAGTGGCACTGGTGGCATCGCAGAGTACACAGCCCCTAACCTGATCAAAGTGACCCACAGGTAAGTGCACGTGGTAGATTTTGAAAAGCTTTTGCTCCTTAAGTGATTGCTCTGCATAAATGGGTGGGTTGAAGTGTGCTACACGTTGTGTCCCTTTTGGATACCCAGTTTAGCTTCACTAAAATTCTTATTCCCATGTGTACAGTAGTCTTCAGTTCTGTTTTAGTTTAGTCAGTGCAGTGCTCCAGAAGAGCTGCAGCAGTGCTTTTGTGTCTTCTGCATTGGGTGGAGACAGTAACCACTCAGCAGTGCATATGTTTCTAGTGAGGACAAGCAAAACTGTTTGCAACAGTTGTGTTACACGTGTGTGAAACCAGGAGACGCGCTACCCCTGGAATTTAGTGTGCAGTGGGTAACCTGGCCTGGCTGGACACCAAAGGCCCTGACTGGAGCATGGACGGGTTTTGTGTCATTGGTTGCTTTGTACAGAGCTTTCTGTAACTAGTGATAGCAGAGGAAAATATATATTATGAAGCTGGATGGACTGGGAGCATTGGGAAATGGAACACGCTGAGAGAGAGAGAAGGCAATTGTCTGATTACTCTAAGAGCTAAAAATAATTTCCTCAGTGTTGAATCTAAGGACTGATGCTGTCTCTTCAGCTGTACTTTAATTCATTTAGTCACCATTCCCACTTCTGAATTATCAGAAAATCCACCAATCATTATTGATTACGTGCATTAAATTGTTTAATGGCTAGCTCATGTAAACATACAGGAGCCAGGTAGATGCTGTTGATATCTGTGTTTTCTATTTGACTCCTGTTCACAGAAGTGAATTAGAGACTCACCAATGTGAGGAAATGTAGGCATCAGAGAATTGTGCTCTCTTACCCCAGCTCTCATGAATGTTCAGGACCCATAAATCACTGTTTGTTTTTTTTCTTCTTGGAACAAATTGAATTGACTTTTGCTGCCTTACTGGGTGAATCCCAAATTCATACAAGGAACTGTCAGGAAGGTTGTGCATTATTCATGAGCTGTCCCAAGCAGAAAAGAAGGTCATGGGACAATGTACATGAGGTAGTGTCAAGAAGATAAAGGAGTATTGCAAATATTCACCTTTTACTTAAACAAGCATTCAGAAACGGCTGCATGCTATTCAACCCCTAATAAACTTTCCAGGTAAATCCGTCAAGTGATTTTTGCCTTCTTCTTTACTGAACAATTTCAAAAATTGGATTTCACTAGATGTTAGTGAAACATAAGGGTTTTTTATTGGCAGAGGGTGCTTTGCTTTCAAAGTCGGGGAGATACCCTTGAAAAATCAATTTTGTAGGAAATAGCAAAATTTCTCTGCTTCTGATTTGTTGTTTTGGGTTTTTTCCCTGTTCTTTATGGTGTAGTAATACATCTTACAAGGAAGTACTTCACCCTTGCCCCTATCCCTGCATCACTTAGTTATGTATTGGGAAATTGCCTCTGAGTAATGCTTTCAACGCGTGCTATTTAGTAATGATTCTTTATTTCAAAAGTCTAGTGAATAGGCAAGAATTCTGTGCACCACCATTTACATACAGAAATGAAGCAGTCAACAGGTTCTGCTTGATAGAAATATTCTCATTGAATTTTTCTACTTAAAAATTTCCATGGCTACTCAAGCCCAGACTTCTTTCCTGGCTCAGAGCATGCTTGTATTCTCTTGAATGAGCACTGTTTTTTGAATTCTGCATGTCATTTCCAATCCATGCTCTCATTTGTCCTGGAGCTGTGTTATTAAGAGCATCTGTTTGCATTGCTCTGTATGTGTGTGTGTATCCACTGTAATAAACACAGTTTGCTTTTCCATGCCAAGGTGCTACATCCTGGAGAATGATACTGTTCAGTGTGACACAGATCTGTACAGGTCACTGCAAGCTTGGAAGGACCATAAACTTCATATTGACCATGAGGTCAGTGATGTTTTCAGTGTGTGTTTGTATCGTGGTTTTCTGTGGGCTGATAGGATCATGCTAACTCTCTGTGTGTCTGTCTGCCTCTGGGTGTCTTTGTCCTTCCCTGGAACATTTTGAATTTGCTGGCTGATTTCAGAATAGACATTTCCAAAATAATTAACTTATTATGAGTTTGTGAAGGCAAGATGCTGAGTGGAGGAGAGAACTGCAACTGAATGCACAGCTGAGAAATGTCATATGCCTCATGAGATAAATAAGACTTAAAGCTATCCCCATCCTGGGAAAAAATTAATCTGGATCTTTTCAACATCTTAGTAGTCCAGTTCCCAAGCATACCTCTCAAAACACAGTCCTTCAATATCACATATATAAGCCCAAGGAAATGTGAGCTTTATTGTTCTTGTGCTTTTAGAATTGATTTCTTTCTCTTCCTAGTGCTTTTCTTAACCCTTGCACTTTGGAATTGAATTTTTTCATAGGATTGTGTATATTGAGAACCTGGAGGTAATCTGCCCTATGAAGTTTGCCCGTAAAACTTTATCTGACATTTTTGTCACTAATATTCAACAACATAAACTCAAACCCTTCACATGTATTGTGTATGAAAGAGGGTCTAAGGACCCTCTTATAAGGACCAGGTGAGGGTGGAAAAAGTGCTAAAAAGAAGCATAAAGGATTACCTGCTGTAATCTCTTACCAAATTACATAAATTCACAGCAAAGTTCTATGTAAGACCCTCTTGGCCCCCTTTTATTGTAGAGATTGTCGCACAATGCAGATACTTAGAAACTTACTAGTCTGCTAAGATTAAAAAAAGGGCAATTTCAATATCACCATAGTCCTGTAATTGTTTTTTCTTCAAAAATGTAGCCAACACAGAGTGTCAAAGGAAATGAGAACGCATTTCTGTCCAACTGTGTTCCTGATTTAGGGTCATGGGGCTGGATTCTTGGTTTATTTTCCTTGAACACTCTGTCCTGTGTCTACTTCAACAGTCATGAGCTTCCACTAGACTTATGGCCACTGATGGCTAATGGTAGTTCTGCAGGGACTGTTGTTCACACTGGATTACTTTGATTTTTCTCCTATGTAAAGAACTGAGGTAGAGACCTGAAATATCCATCCGAATGGAAATGGGCCATGCTGTGTGTCAGCCAGACTGAACAAAAGCAGGAGTCTCATTTAGTGAAAAAAACCAGGCAGTTAAAAATAAACCACGTGGGTGGCACAATTAACTGCTGATCACTGTCCCATGTGTCCAGACATTGCTAAAGCTTGCTATGTGCAGTGGTGGAACCTTGCTGTTTTGCATTTTCAGAACCTCTGAAGAGGGGATGTCAGATCACTCCCTCCCCATCCCTTTCCCAGTGTCAGAACAGGCTGAAATTTAAGGACTTTGTTGTCCTTTGAGCACCTTTTCTCCCCTTGCAAATGTGCTGCAGAGCACAAGAGGAGGAGTCACAGTGGAAGCAGGAGTGGCTATTTACACACAACTGTGCGTCCCCCATTCCCCCAGCACTGCATTCCACTTTCACAGTCAAGAATCAGAGCAGGCAAACTGAACCAGCTTCCTCCTACTGTAGTTTCCTTCTGGAAAGCTAGGTAATTTGAAAATGCTTGTTAGTGGTGAGAGCCATGGAAGGTAGTGAAGAGGAAGCTTTTGGTGACAATAGAACGTGTTTGAGAAGGTTAGAATAAGACTAAATCATGCTGGTTTTATTCAACCTCTGTCTCTGTGCTTTTTTTTTCTTTTTTTCAGATTGAAACTTTGCAAAATAAAATAAAAAACCTGAGGGAGGTGAGAGGTCATCTAAAGAAGAAGCGACCTGAAGAATGCGATTGTAACAAGCTAAGGTACTTCTTTGTGTACTTCAGCGTACTTATTTGTAGTGTGCAACTGTAATTAATTTATGTCCTCACAGGAGAAATCAGGATCTGGTCTGTTCAGTGTTTGCCTGCTTGCTGTACTCCAGTGTACACATTTGGGGGAAGTTCAGCTGCTGCACAAGACCTACCTTCTGCCAGCGGGAGATGAATTGCCGCTGCGCACAGCATCAGGTGGTGATGGTGTAACAGGTCATGTGACATGGCTTGTAAAACCAGTTAGTTACGCTCTTGTACTGAAGATGCTGCCATTAGGTATTGGAGATTAATATTTTAAGCTGCAGGGTTTTTTCTGAAAACTTTCACAAGGGCAAATTGTCATTATGGTGGAGTGATACACAAATCTGTTTTAAAAATAATAATACGTGAAGTATATGAATGAGGAGATGAGAGAATTTTTCCCATTAAATTTTTTTTCAAGCCTGGAAGTATTATCTCCTAGGATGCAATCACTGCACTATTTAGCAGCTACATCAGATGTGAGCAGCAGGAATTTATCAGTTGGTGGAGAGTACTTGTGTTTGTAACCACCGCTGACTCAGTGCACCAGATCTCTTTCTTCCATACTACAAATGATCTGTGAAGTAAGTGCAGTAGGCACTAGTGTGTGAATAGTGATTATGTGTTAAGGTCTCTGCATAGTTAGTTCTTACATAGCCAAATACTTGCAAAATGGCCATAGGGTTGGCCCACTGATTATGTGGAAAGAAGATTCATAGAATCACAGAATGTGAAGGTTTGGAAGGCACTTAAGGATCATGCAGTTGCCCATGATCCCATGGGCAGGGACACCTCCCACTGGACCAGGTTGCTCAAGGCCTTATACAACCTGGTTTTGAACACTGCCAGCACTGAGGAATCTACAGCCTCCCTGGGCAACCTGTACAGTGTCTCACCACCCTCACAGTAAAAAATTTCTTCCTAATATCTAACCTAAATTTCCCCTTTCAGTTTGTACCTGTTGTCCCTTGGGCTATAACTACAGTTCCTTACAGCGTCCCTCTATGGCTTCCCTGTAGGTCCCTTCAGGTACTGGAAGCCTGCTATGAGGTCTCCACACAACATTCTCTTCTCCAGGCTGAACAGCCCCAACTTTCTCAGCCTGTCTTTGTAGGGTATGTGCTCCAGTTGTCTTATCAACTTCGTGGCCTTCTCTGGACTTGCTCCAACAGTTCCATGTCATTCTTATGTTGGGGACACCAGAACTGTACACAGTGCTCCAGGCGGGGTCTCACAAGAGCAGAGTAGAGGGGTAAAATCCCCTCCCTGGACATGCTGGCCACGCTCCTTTGGGTGCAGCCCAGGATACATTTGGCTTTCTGGGCTGCAGGCGCTCACTGTGGGCTCATCAACCATCACCCCCACATCTTTCTCTGCAGGGCTGCTCTCAATAACTTCTCTACCCAAACTGTAGGTTTGTCAGAGATTGCCACAATCCAGGTGTAGCACCTTGCACTTCCCTTTGTTGAACCTCATGAAGTTTGCTTTGCCCCCATCTCTCAAGCCTGTCAACGTCCCTCTGCATGGCATCTCTTCCCGCTAGTATGTGACGGCACCACACGGCTCGGTGTCGTCCGCAAACTTGCTTAGTGTGCCCTTGATCCCACTGTCCATGTTGACAACAAAGATGTTTGAGCGTAATCGGCCCCAGTACCAGCCCTGGAGGAACCCCACTTGTCACTGGTCTCCACGTGGACAATGAGCCCTTGAACACAATTCCTTGCATGCGAGCCAGTTCTTTATCCACCGAGTGATCTATCCATCAAATCCATGTCTTTGCAATTTAAGAGACAAGGATGTCATCTGGGACAGTGTCAAATGCTTTATGTAAGTTCAGGTAGACATTGTCAGTTGCTCTGCTCCCTCCACCAACACTGTAGCCCCATCACAAAAGGTTAGCAGATTTGTCAGGCACAGTTTCCTCTTAGTAAAGCCATGCTGGCTGTTGCCCATCACCTCTTTGTTTTCCATGTGCCTTTAGCATAGCTTCCAGAAGAATCTGCTCCATGACCTTGCCTGGCATAGAAACAAGACTGACTGATCTCTGGTGTCCTGGGTCTTCTGCTTTCTCCTTTTTAGAAATGGGAGTTACATTTCTCTTTTTCTAGTCATCAGGGACTTCACTTGACTGCCAAAGTTTTTAAAAAATGGTGGGTAGTAGCTTAGCAACTTCGCCTGCAAGGTCCCTCCGGACCCACGAACAAATCTCATCGGGTCCCACGGACTTGTGCGCATTCAGGTTCCTTAGATGATATCAAACCTGATCCCGATCCAGGTTCAAGCACACTTGAAACCCAGGGGGCAAGCGAGCTCTTGCTCTGCAAAGAAGCACAACAGAAAATCTTTCAAAATCAAAGGGTAACCCAAACAGAAATTGCCCCTGAGAAAAACTGTTCAGAAAGAGACCCAGGAGCACCTTCTCCTGTTCATGGTGATCACAGAGGCAGCTCGGAGGCTGCTGAGAGCCGGGTATCACCAGGAGTGATACCTGCAGCCACAGTGGCAGAATGGTATGGGTATCACCAAAAAAACCAAGCTGTATCTGAATGGAAGCAAAACTGCAAGGCAGTTGTGCTGTTACCTGTGACTAAAGCACCTTTTACCAAGTACACTCGGTGAGAGAGTGTGGATAAAACTTCTCTATCTCACTGGTGTCACAAAATGCCTTTTTGAACATAATGCTCAAAACCTTGGAGGTGCAACATACTCTGCAGAGTGTATTGGTATATAATTGGTGTGGATTGTGGATGTGGCCCATGTGCATCCTGCAATATATTTTCATCACCAGATCACTAAAATATGGAGAACATTGATTTCTTGGGTTATGGGAACCCATGTCAAAAACCGCTTAAGATGTATCATTCTAGATGGCAAATAAGACAAAGTTTATATTGGTTTATAATCCACTGCTTTCAAAACCGATTAACTGAGATTACACGGACTGAGCGATTTCATATATGCGGTAAAGATGAAGTGATTTTTTGGTGAATGTTTTATGGAAAATGTAAAAAAAGAAAATTATTTTTCAGACTGATGCAGGGTACACTTGTATTTGTGCGTAACATCAATAAGATGACTAATCCACTGTAATCAGTGAAGTTAATCTTCTGAATTACATATGGTCAAGCGTTTGCACTGCAATTGTAATTGCACTGATTTATCATACAGAATTAGTTGATGGAATGCCCAGCATCTATGCAAGATAAAGTGACTGAAGAAGAGAGTTCTTTAATAATCTTACTTTGTTAATGTTATATGGCTTGAATTTATGAAAGCTCCCAATAGCATTAAGAATTTAAAAGATTTGTTTTGAAGGGAATTTTAATCTGTCAGAATAAAGTACATCTAAACTGAATTCAGATGTACTGCTTAGAAAACAACATTTATTAAAATAAGTTTGTGTTTGCTGATTTGCGTAGGTAGTAACTTTATCAATGATAAAATATTGCCATTGACTGAGGCTGTTCTTTGTTTTTTTTAAACTTTGGTAATTCCACAGAAAGGAAATACCTGCAAAATTGTTTAAGAGTTTCTGGAGACAGAGGCAAAGCAGTAGTAACCCAGTGAGAATGTGTATGTTTGCTAACACTCTGTGTATCTCAGAATATATTAGACAGTGCTCTTGCTAGGACAGTTCAATCCATCTTGTTAAAGTTTTCCTGGAACTTCCAGCTAGTAATAATGGAGGACAACCCTCTCCAGCCCTACAAAGTACAGCTGGTATTGAACTTCTTCCATTCAGCAGGAAAATAACAGGAAGGTGGTATAAACTTGTCATTATCTGAACAAATTAGTGAATATTCAGTTGCAGAAATGTAATTTAATTACAAATCTATTTGTTCTACATGCTTGTGTAGGGAAACAACCACTTAAAACTAAAATAATAGTAAATTGTAGCTGGACATGGATATACATTTCAGTGCAGTGTTAGCACACCAGGTCTCACTGTGCACAAAGGATCTGAGGAAACAGAGGTGCAGTGAGGCTGGGAAGTGCCTGACCCAGTCGAGCGAGGTTGTCTTTGTTCATCACATAAATTGAAGGGAGAAGTGACACTGGATTAAATCTGCAGCAAATCCAGTCTGATAATGTGGTAGGAACATGGCCAGGTTCTTTCTGTTATTCACAAAAAATGTTTTTATTTTCCAGTTACCATTCAAAACAGAAAAGCAAACTGAGACACAAAGGAGGCAGTCTTCATCCTTTCAAGTAAGTGAAGGCCTGTTCCTTTGAAAGAGGATGTGCAATGACATTAACATTTGGTCTGTACACACCAGTTGCACACTAGGCAAAAGTAGTAGTATTCAATTTCTCCTGTATTAAAAAACATAAGCGTAAGGAACTAATCCCATATCAAAATGCTTGTAAATTCTGAGATAAGGTTTCTGCTCTGAAAAATACCACATTGCAAAACTCAGGCCTACAAGCCCCTTTGGCTGCTTTTTTTTTCCTCCCAGTGCTATTGAATTGCAGACTTATCTCCATTTGTATGAAATACCATTGAATTAAAAAAATTTGGTTCTTTTCCTTATAGCAGCTTATTTTATTAGTTACTTTGGGGTTTTTTAGGTGTGCTCAAGTCTAACAGAGTTTGCATGACCCTAACGTTTTATGTGTGCAGGAAAGCCCTTCAGGAGAAAGACAGGCTGTGGCTGCTGCGAGAGCAGAGACGGAAGAAGAAACTGCGCAAATTGCTTAAGAGAATTAAAAATAATGACACATGCAGCATGCCTGGTCTGACCTGCTTCACCCACGACAACCAGCACTGGCAAACTGCTCCCCTGTGGACACGTAAGAATACTGTAAACTGAGGAATAGGTGGGCAAGTTTTGGCTAGACTGTGCCAGGATGTTGGGTTGCTAGCAGTTACTGCTTTTATTAGCTCTATAACCAAAGCGACGTAGTCTTCTCCATAGTAAATAATCTCTGTTTCAGTGTTGTAATTATTCTTGCACAAAAGGCAAGGAAGTAAAACCAACTGCAAATAACCTACAGTTATTGAATACTGTACAATGACGTGCATAGCATCTCACCATCTGGAATGTTTCCCAACCAGAGAAAGCAACTAGACAAGGTGTTGCTTTAATTAGTCATGTCATGTGGGTTAGGTATGCACAGAACAAGAAGCTGATGCTGGAAGGCATTCTCTGCTTTAGAGTTCAGGAGTGAGAGTGAGAGTTACTGTCCATGAATGAAATAATACCATAAACAGAAAGTAATTAGCAGTGCTGAAGATGGAAGCACATAGCTTACATCTTTATAACTCTTCAATTTGCAGTGGGCCCTTTCTGTGCCTGTACCAGTGCCAACAACAACACGTACTGGTGTTTGAGGACAATCAACGAGACCCACAACTTCCTGTTCTGTGAATTTGCAACTGGATTTTTGGAGTATTTTGATCTCAATACCGATCCGTATCAGGTATCTGATCATAGACCTTGAGATCACAGCTCGAGAAAGACATAATTTTTCCTTATCAACAATAAATTGAAATCATGCAGTATTGCTGCAGGATGTAGTTAAGGCCTGTATTATTTAAACTAGTATAATTTGACTCTTTCCTGTTACAAATCAACTACCTGTATTCCAAAAGTTACCAAATTGCAGAGCAATAGTTACTAACAAGAAACCCCTGGTTATTGCAGCTAATTAATGCAGTGAATACACTCGACAGAGATGTTCTTAATCAACTGCATGTCCAACTCATGGAACTCAGAAACTGCAGAGGGTATAAGCAATGCAATCCAAGAACTAGGAACATGGACCTAGGTAAGTGCCTCTCCTGTTGCACTCACAAACTTGCCAAAGGACACGGGGCTTGTTCTTACCATTATGAAACTTCAATCAGTCAAAAGGTTTTTAGGATTTATTTATATACTAGTAATGTCCTGCTGAGGCTTACGGCTGCATTCTCAGTTTTCTGTATGTATTCAGTTTGTGTTAGGTCATGGTTTTAAGATGAAGAATGATCCCTAGCTAATAAGTATTGCTGAGATGCATGAGAAGACGAGGAAGGAACAATACTGGTGACAGAGGGAGAGAATACCCTAATAGCCACTATGAAATTCATAGGTCAGTTCAAGTTGGAAGGGACTTCTGGAGGAGTTCTGCTCCAAACTTGTGCTCAGTGCAGGGTCAGATATGACGGCACAACAGGATAACTCAGGACATCTGATAATTTGTGAAATTCTTGATTCTTTTAAATTGTGATTTACCTCATACAGGCAGTTGTTAGTAACATTGTTAATTTTTCTTCATCTAGGACTTAAAGATGGAAGCTACGAACAGTACAGGTACATTAAAAAAAAAAAAAGTTATGTCATTATTCTTAAGTATTATCTTCCTTGATGATGAAAGAGTGAGTGTGGGATTGGGAACTACATGGAAAGGCCTAGCCTAAAAGGGCATTTGAAAGATCTTTCCCTCAGAATCTCTTTGAAACATTGGAGCTATTTCTTTCAATGTTACAGCATGTTGTGATCTTAGTCAAAATTCCAGCTGAATTCTTCTTCTTCCTCACCTTTCAGACTGCAGTGCTGGTTGTTTCTTGGTGATGGTTAACTTTTTTTCTCCTTTTGCTGCTTGAAAATTAGGCAGTTTCAGCGTCGAAAATGGCCGGATGTGAAGAGACCATCATCTGCCAAGTCACTGTGAGTTGGGAGCAGTTCACCAAAAGCATTAGCTTTTACTTAGCTTTTCTCTTCACTTCTCTTTTTGCATGCAGCACCTTTTTAAACATCATCATCATCTATTCTCATGGAATGCTTAGGAGGAAAGTCTTCTAAATTATGCAAAAGATACGACACTGCCATCATTACTTGCAACTATTGCTGCACAAAACCTCTTGGTACATGTTTTTTGGGAATCTAGGAGCATTAAGGTCAGGGCAATTTCAAACGAATAAAGGTAGGTGCTCAGTTGAAGAAACCAATTATGATCAATTGCCAGTAAAAATTAAAGACCAATATATTGGTTTGTCTAAATTTAAACTAGTAGCAGCTACCTAGTGTTTTTTCACACAATCCAGAAAGAACAAAACCGATTTTAAGTTCTCACGAGTAGTGAGAAATTGTATTTTCTTGCTCTTTATCCAACTACAGCCTTTTGTTGTGAGCAGAAAAAGGACCTTAACAGAGAAAGTAGACTATAAGACAGATTTGTATCTAAAACTGCATTTTTCTTACTGAGGTGCCCTTTAAAACTTGATGATGATCTGGCAGTTCTCAAACTGCAAGAACTCAAAGGTGAGGTACAAATTTAAGTATGTGAAAAAGTTACTGTTGTCTTTTACTGTCTCTGAATCTCTCCTTAAAAAGAAGGCAGATACTTCAATCCATTATAAATCATAAAGTGCTCTCAAACTGTGCAGTGGTAAAAGTAAGTACAACTCCCTTTGTAAGCACAGTCTGGTCTTCTTGGCCAAGAGGATTTGCTTGTATAAAGCAGTATTTTTTTTGGTAATTGAAGAGACCTAAGATTGGCTTTCGAATCAAAATGAAGGTCGAATTAACACGGTTTGTACAGGTTGCAGTTTCAAACGCAGTTGGATTTTATTCTGTCAGACACCTGCTATGCTTTTATAGGTGGTTCACAGTGCTTCCATTGTTTTTTGCTGCATGGAACCATAAAAAATATCTTTCTAACTACTTTCTACTGGATTGTTATACACTAAACTCCGTTTGTTTCATTTTAAAGAGGACAACTGTGGGAAGGCTGGGAGGGCTAATCTCCCCCAGCTGCTGCACCTCCATGAGGATACAAACTGGCCAGGATTTGAATCCCATGTGCAGACTAAATGAACTGTAACATTCGCCTGAAGAACTGGATAAACTTTGAGGCTCAAATAGATAGAATGTTTGCACTGGTGAGCGAGTTAAATAGAAGCAGTAAAATTATGGGAAGTGCTGTCAGAAATACAGGTCTCTGAAATCCACTATTGCACCTGTTTTTTGGTTTGGATTATACCTCATCTGCTTCACATGGCATTTTACTTCAAGAAGACACAACTAACGCTGATTCAGGAATTGATAGAGGAGGAAACCCAGCCACATCCCAAAGAGGACTGCCATTGCAGCGGCAGTGTTTACACAGATGGTTGAAGGGACCTTAAAACCATTTCCAGCTCACCTGTATCTTCAGTTGTCATGAGAAAAACTTCAAAGCCAAGTACAACTCTAAAGCAAGATTTAGGAAAGAGAGATGCTTTCGCTTATCAACTAGGTAATGGTTGAAAAGAACTTTGAAAAGATTCAGGAACTGAAGTCAGCAGCACTGAGTGTTCTCAACACCATGGAATTTCTTCAGTTTCCTCTGAGGATACCTTTTAGTTCCACGTTTACTTGTTCATCGTATTGTTGCCTCTATGACGATTAGAGAAAACCTTGACTAACAGGATGCCAGACTTTTGGAGGGGTTGTGTAATTATTTATCTGTATACCGTTTGAAAATAAATTCCTTCACGTTGTGAAGAAATTTGTTAATGAAAAAGAGTGTAATGCCCACACACCATTTCTGAAAATGTTACTTACTGTTGCATAGTATGCCAGAATTCATTCATTTTTAAAAGTAATGAAAAATTTCAGTAAATGTACATCTTAAATTTTACAAAAACAGATTTGTATGAAGTTTTTTTTATGTGGCAATATTATATTGTATGTTCAAAACCAAAACAGTTCCTTTGAGAAAGCAGCCTTTGCTTAGCAGTGTAATTTTTACATTTATTTTTTAAAAAAGGCAGCTCTGAGAGTTCTATACTTGTAGTCAATAAAGAATAATCTCATTATACCTTGGTCTGCAAAAAAGTAAATGTTCTGAATGAACAGTTACTGTCACTCAGAGGCTTTCAAAGGGGAAAAAACCCTACAATTTTGCTAAGGAAGCACAGTGTACAGAATTATTTGAGTAGTTTCATAAGGACATTATTAAATACATTGTAGTACAGGCACTAGTGGTGAGATTTGTATTTATAATTTGTTTCATGTTACTTTTGCTACCTGTGTTTAAAGGCATATGCCTGAGGGCACTCATGCAACAGACTCAACCAACTGTGGCCTTCGCTCCTAACAAAGAGGTATATATTTTTCAAAATGCAAACTTAACGTGCTCTTGTACAAATGCAGTGTAAAAATACAGCACGGAAATTACTTTTAAACCCTTCCTGGTTTTGCAATTAGGAAAATCAAGTGGAATTATATTCAGGCATATAGCTCTCTGGTACCAAAACCCCACACTCAAAAAAGTATTTGAATTTAGGAAGTGAGGAAAAGAGCCCTGCTCAAAAAGCAGAAGTGGAGTCTTTGTATGTGCTAAGTTAGACTGGGCTTGAGTATTTTTATGACATGACATGTGGTAAGTCAAATACACTACCCAAAACTTCCTTGCAAGCTTTTTTTAATTATGGAAGTAAAATTCAAATGTTTGTCTTAATCTCACCATATATTTTCTTTATAACTTGTTATGCATGTCTTGGATTATCAGAAAAATCTACTACATTATGAGATCAGGTATCCATACAAGTAAGTAAAAAACCACTGAATTTAAATTCACCAATAAAAGCACATTTTTGCTGCTTTCCAGAGAAGAGTTTTAGCCATCTGCCATTCCCAGTGTGCATGCAGAAAGAACATGAGGTTAGATTTTTTAAAAAATTGCACTTACTTGTGTGTTTAGCCTATAGTCTTTGGCAAGATGAGGCTGTGACTGTCAAAATCCTGCAGGGCCAGTGTTTCTGCTCCTTTTACTCATCAGTCAGAAGGTGGATAAGATAACTTGTCACTTTATAGAAAATACTGAGCTATGGGACTTGTATATGACACAAGAAGCAGCTGCTACTTAATGAAACGTATGTTGTTGCCAAGTTTGGGGAAAGACACTACCTCTTCTCCTTTCAGCTCTTCTAGGGACTGCTATTTTAAGTTGAAAAAGACATAAATTCTAGTTGGTGTCAGTCCTAAATGTGTGTCTCATAAGTGAAAGGTCTCAGTGGTTACTTTTACAGCCAACTAGGAAAAAAGGTAAACCATTCTTTGTTATACATAGTTTTCATCAGTGATAGCAGGGAATCTTCTCTGACCTTTGCAGGGTAGAGTTATCAGCCTTAAAGTATTAGACAGCTCATACAATTGTCACCAAGCTCTGATTTTAAATAGAAACCTTTATTTACATTATTATTAACATCCAAACACAAAAACCAGAAGGGCAGTGATACCTTACAACCAACACTTTTAAAAACCAGTCCCCTTGATTTTTCTGTTTTGCAAAATAAAGACACATAGACACTTCAAGCAATGCTGATAATGTAAACTAAACTTAGATGCAATTCTCAATACTGTATGCCTTCTCCTGAGAATTTTTAACAATATTGCTCTCAGAATTACATGGTTTCATACTTGCTGTATTATTCTGTCGTCTGGTAGTCTGCACATAAATTCTAAAATAAAAGGTGTGCTAATTGGTGCAACATTCAAGTAAGTTTTGTCTTGTGACAAAAATGTGGGCTGCATTTTCTCACTTTGGAAGCAGTATTTTAGACCAACGAAAAAGTACACTACATATGAGTTTAATAAACACATGGTTTGTGTGATTAAAAAAGTAACGGAGACATTGGCAGAACAATACTAATGTATGCAGCAGTGATCAGAGGTTCCTGTACTAGTTAATTCATCTCTTACTGCTGAAGAATATTACACAGTTTTTTTTTTTTAAACATTGAGAAAAAGTCTATTGCTATAGGACCAAAGCTAAATTGATGGTGGTAACTAAACAGCAACAGATTTTAAACTAGATGTACTATTTTGGATTACTGCTGCCATGGAAGATGTCATCAATGCATTGTAAAAACGCCCCCTGCCCCTTCATCAAGTTTAAACTAAAAATCTTTTAATTCAGAAAAGAAAAGTAGTTACTGGAAAACTCTAACATTCTAAACAGCTGAGAAAAGGATGAGCCTTTATAACATCAGTCAGGTAGTTACCAGTTATACCTAGATGTATAAACAGAATTATTAATTCTTTTTAAATGCACTGCACGATGTATATGGCAGTATATAGTCTAAGAGCTCACCTAATGAAAGCAAAGGGTTTGTAGTTTCCATCAATATAATGAACAACTACAAAATATAAGGATTGTTGTACTTCCATTTGACATAAAAAGCAAGGCATTGTTGCCTTTCACCCTCAGTAGGCAGCACTTAACAAATAGGTATGTTCCAAGAAATGAGATAAAAGTTCCTTAGGCTTTTTAAAGTTTTGCTTTAAAGTTATTAACACACATTAATTGGACCGAAGATTTCAAATAAATGCTGTGGTAATCCATATACTCAGTGCTAATGGCAGAGATAAGGTTGTATGAAGTAGATCAATTGACTTTACATTCCCTTTGAAACACAGCTGGCTAGGTGCTAAGGATGAATTTTTGGAGAATATTTCTGTTGAAGCTTATTTTTATTAAAATGAAAGATCACTGAATATTTTGAACAATAAAACCCCCTCTTGCTAACAAGTACCAAGAATAAGCAATGAAGAACACAGATCAGGGTTTTTTTTGTTTCTTTTACTCACTTAGGAGAAATCAGTTTTCCATTACACAATGAACAGTAGAACAGAAGCACCACACATCTTAAACATTTCTGGGTCATCCCTTATGAAGGTTTAGCAGTTTAATTCCTTCTAATTGCAAAAACTGCAAAGGGATCTTCATTTCAAGCACCCAAAATGGAGGGGAAAAAAAACCCATGCAATCAGCAAATAATATGTAACCAGAATTAAACACTGATATGAGAGAATTCAGCTTAGAAAATACATTCGTTATTATTAGAACGATCCAATGAGGTGTAGACATTTGGTTAAAGTGTGGCTTAATATCCTTAAAGATTTCTGGATGTTACATAGCAACAAATACTTTGCAACAGACAAACATTTTCAAAGAACATTCAGAGTTCATTAACATTGACCAAAAAAGACAAAATCCAGGTTTATCAACTGCAAAGGCAACCTATCATAGACAGACAAGACCGTCCTGACAAGTCGTAAGATCTTACAATGCAGAGCCTTTGTGTCAAATTGCCTTAGGGAAAAAGAAATGTAACGAAAGTGCTCACAGGTGGAGAAAGTATTTAACAGTTGGTCTTTTTCGTTTTTTATAAAAAGCTATATGTTAAAGATGTAAAAATAAATGAAGTGTTGAAGACCGAAGAAGAGAAATATGTGGGCCAAAGTCACCCAGCTTCAAAGTAATTAAATTTAATTTAAAAAAAAAAAATTCTATTTGGACCTCAACTACACTGAGTTTCCCGAAATCAGTCTCATTAAATATTTAGCTTCACAAACTCTGCAAAAACGAGTTAGTGACCTACAAAAGTCATATATATAATACATTATTTTAAAGATAATATTTACAAAATTTATTCACAAAAAAGACTGCAAAATTCTGATTCTGACTGCACTGTGTTGCCTTGAGTTTTCTTAAGTTATTTTCAAAAAAAGATGAAAGATTATTGCTCTGATTTCCATACATAGAAATCATTACATTATGCAGTCTATTCAAATAATCCTTAAGAGATTGTGTTTGAGAAGGAACGTGAGTACACCCTACCTTCATATTAAGTCCTTATCAAAGATATTGCATCAATCCATTATATAGTCTTCTATAAAGTGCACTCAGCTGCACAGCAATATGTAAATATTAGTCACAATTGTGTTTAAATAATTTAAATTGTTTATCCTCTTTTTAACCCTTGGCTTCAATGGACAGGATTTTGGACTAGCCCGTGCCAATTAATTTCGCACTGCTACTTTGCTTAGGAAATCCCTGACTCCTGGGGTAAGCGACTAAAAAGCAGCATTTATATTCAGGAATTATTATAAAAGAGTCAAGGCCAAGAACTACATTCTCTGTCACATAATGTTATTAGAGAAATCAGGAAATTCTTACCACTGTGACTTCTCCAGGCACTTTTGTCTGCCTGTAGTTAAAGGGCTTTGGATAGCTGCAGTAAACAGATAAGGTACACCAGGAGTCTACCCATCAAATCTATTAAAATGCCATTACCAAATTCACATTTCTAGAGGAAGAGCGCCAAAAATATTAACGACTTTTTTTGTACTCCACATTATACAGTAATACAGAGACTGCTTCTACTGAAATGTATTTTTGTTGGGTAGGGGTTTTTTTGGTTTGCTTTCCTCTGGATAAGGATTTTTATATCACTGGTTTCTGTAAGCCCAGTATGAGTTGCTGTGAAGAATGAATCACTTCCCTTTCTAACACTAGTGCATTCAGCCATTCTTGTTCGGAGATGTGGTTCTAGATGTCAGCAGTATTTCTGCTAAAGAAAAGATACAATCATCAGTGAAAAAAAACACCTTTGCTGAAAAAAAGGGTCCGTACACTGCATTTGAAAGAGGAAACTACTGACAATCAATGCCTAGAAACAGAATAGCTTTCTAGTGCTCCACTTTGAAAATAAATTTCTAGAAAAGAGATGCTGTCATGGAATTTCCTAAACATGCTATTTGGGTATCTTTACTGTATGTCACGTAGATTTGTGACATGTCACCTTTATATGTTCCTTTTTAGAAAAGGAATTTGCTATATCAAAGTCCTCCAAAACTTTACTTACCCCCAGAAGTCCTCAGATTATTCTGACTGCTTCCTCAGGTACCTTGGACAAAATTTCATGAGGTCCTTTTTATTTGAATACATTTAGCTATGTCAGCATTGTGTTGCTCATCCTTTGGTATTTTGTGGAAAGATTATAGCAAAAGTGTACTTTGTATTTCAGCTTTCTTTACAGTGCCTGTTATTAACCATTTTCACCTTAAATGAGGGGTCTAAATTTTTCATGGTTTCTGGCTATGCATACACAAGCTATTCTAAGGTATTGTAAGGGCAAGTATCATTATTGGTGTCTGCCAGAAAGATACCATACTATCAGGATTCTTAGCCTGACTGGTAAGAGCTATTACATATAATTTCCAAGATCTGCTGAAGATGTTTTTCATGAATGTCCACGGGTTTTTTTCTGGGGTTTCTCCAGGTTCAGAAGTATTTCATCATCCTTTGTGCAGTTTAAGGCTTGATCCTATGCATGATACTTCTAAGTCAAGAGCTAATCACAGCGTACAGCTTGGGCTCATCGTGGATTTGAATACGTAAAAATACAGTATCTTTTTGCATATAAAATTAATAGGCCCACAGAAGCAAATACAAACTGGATAACCGAGAGCAAGTTCGTGCCAGAGCAATGGATACAAGCAGACCGTACTCAATGGAAAAGGAGTCAGCATATCTTTTCATCAGTCTTGATGTACAACTTACCTGGTCTGGACCCATAGGCATTCCTGACATAGGCAGAGTATTAATACTCATCTGTCCAATATGGCCACTGCTGCCATTCATGTGCATCATACTGTATGCTGCTGGATTACCTTGATGGCTGAACTGCTGCTGGGGAAAAGAACTGAAGCACAAAAGGACAAATAAAATTACCTTCCAAGAAGTTTACACACTGAGGTATTGCCTTCCCTGCACCGGCTGTCAACACATGAAAGATAAAACTGTTTTCACATTTACCTGTTTTTACCTAATATCTGTTTAAAATGGAAACTTCCCTCCCAGAAGGAATTTTGAGTTTTTAGAAATGCACAGTTGTATGTATATGCCTACTGTAAACTTTCGGGAGGCTACTATTAGGGTTCTATCATCCATTGTAATACTATTTAAACTTCTGTATTTCCACCCTCTTCCCCTGCTTCCCCCCCCCCCCCCTTTATTTTTCTCAATGTTTAAAGACTGAATGTTGCGTCTGGTTACAAAGACTGCAGAGGTCTAACATGAATCAATGGAGCTAAGCATAAAATACACCTAATCGCTCTATTTCCTAAACCAGAGCAGGATGAAGGACAATACAGACACTAGAGAGATAGTTATTTTTTCACTTTGTAAATCCTTTTCATACTACATGCTATTTAATGTAGTTTCTACTTCCAGCAAAATGAAAGACACTTTTTGAGTAACAGGTTGTAATTGTGAAGTTCACCTGTTTCTGGGCATGCTTCCTGAGGGCCAGCCCTTCATCTCTGAGGACTGGTACATTGTTGCTGACTGAGGATGCTGCAGCATAGGGTTCTGGGAGGGTCCAATTCTTGCTGATATCATTGGATTGGGAGGGCTTGATACTCTACTAAATGCAGCATCAGGTTGTTGGCTTATTCCTTAAAATAAAACAAAGGAGACGGTTATCATCACCTAGTACTTTTAGTTCATCTTCTTGCAGTGAGTGGAAGGGGAAAAGTCATCCTTTTTGGTAGCAGTATATTCCATTTTTCAGAATGATTGGTATTTAGGTAGTTTGGATTAATAAAAAAAGGGAAAAGAAAACCAGACAAATGAAAAAAACCCCAACATGTTAGTACTAGTACCATAATTAGGTGGATAGGGGAATTGCTGTGAAGGAACTTGAGCCATTGGAGGGCCTGTCAAAGCACTATCCATGCTTCCTGAGGCAGTCACATTTGGTGGTGGACTGAAGGCCTGAGGTTGCTGTTGCTGCTGCATCATCATTGCCATCCTCTGTTGTCTAAAATGGTGACTTATTAGTTCCCTGTTACGCTGAGCCACCATTTGAGCATTAAGAAAACCTTGCTGCTATCCCCCAAAGAAAAGAAAAATCGTATTAGAAGACATTTTTACAAATAAAAAATCATGTCAGAGTCAATCAAACTCATGTCTAACACCCAGCATATCCATTATCAGAACAGCAAATTAAGGAAAATCCACAGCCAGTACAAAAAAACCCAAACACCAAAATATTAAGACAGAAGTTTTCATTAAATTGTAATCAGTGCTAAACAAATTAAAATTATATTTTACATGGAAAAACTGCTGGCATACTGAATTGACAGCACGACCTCATGAACAAATTCCCCTGCAATCTCTGGAATAAGGGAAGTAAAAAAAAAGCCCTTTTTCTTTCTAATTGTGCAGAGGAACAAAAACAAAGAGGAATACTGTAAAACCATGAAAGAAGGTTGAAATTCTAAACAGATGGCTACTGTAGTAATTACTTACCTGGGATCCCACCTGGGGCTGCATAACTGGTCTCATCGCTGAGTTAGTACCACTGACTGGATTTTCCATTTTTATTTCAAGTGTTTGACGGGTCTGATTCAGAAACTTGGAAAAAGACATTTTAGCACTATTAGCTTGAAAATAACAGTAACTGAAGAAAGGAATGGCAACTCCTGCAAAAACACTTCCTTTACAGACCTCTTGAATCCAGAAAGTGCAATGATAAATTTTTGCCTTGTCTAATGTACCTGAAGAACCAAAATACTTGTTTAAGCAGCTCAAACACACACAAACAGAAAAACCTTTCAAACAGTGCAGCACTAACTGGCTTTGGTTTTTTTATTTCCCTTGAAATTAGCGCTCTTTAGGAATAAAGATCAGACTATCTATTTGTTCCAAACAATTGGTGTCACAGAAAAGCAAGAGAGAACACGGTATTTCCTAACATTGCCATTCCATATGTGGAAAGGGCTGAAAAATGGAAGATTGGCAAGGAGAGAGAAAAAGAAGTTGTTTTTAGAACTGTTTTCTCTCAAAGACCAACCATGCACCTGGGAGATGTTAGAAAATACTCTGGGTGAGAAAATTCACATATTTCTGTTTGCTCTGAGATGTTGTCTGTCTATGGAGAAGAAATGGAATTTTCTCACAAAAGAACAGCATGTTGTTAAAGACTTTAAAGCTTTTCCCACAGAATTGGGCCTCTGTAAAGGGAGGGAAAGGAGATAAGAGGGTTTGGAGATGAAAAACTACAGTCTGGCAAAGGACTGTGCATGCTCTAGGCACCTTTTCATATGTAATGCAGGGCTCAGGCCTGGGTGCTTTTTCCCTTGCTAAAATGAGCTTAGCAGTGTATGCATCTCTGCTTTTTTGGAATCCAAGATGATGGAATAAATCTACTCTTTGCACGTCAGTTGTGCGTTGTTGTTGTCCTGTTGCACAGCAGTAGTTCACTTTTCCATTGTACATTGTATTTAACACCAAGCCAGCATTTCCATGTGGGAAATTCAATGCTGAAATCATAGACCAATCTTTTAAGCAGTGCTTTCAACCTATGTGGCGGTATCTATTCTCTCACCTTTCATCCAAAGAAAATACCTAAAATGACATCAAATCACTAAATGGAAAGCAGACCCATGTATCAATAAGCCCACATGATTAGTTAGGAAACATAGCGAAAAAGAGGTAACACCTGATTTACAGAAGAAAAATACAGCTCCCATTTAACACTATCTGTGAGATTCCAAGAAAATTCTAATCTTAACACAGATAAAGAGATCATCCAGAAATATGTTGTACAAAAGCACTGTTTTAACTAACAATAGTTTTGTATGCTGCCGGAACCAATCCAATCTGTAGCTAGGGAGGCTGATGAGGGAGAAACACTTGTCCTAATAAACGTTCTTCCACTCCTACAGCCATCAAGCATTCAATGAAAAGCAGTGTCAAAATGAAAATTCCACCCTCTCAATCATCTGCTGCCATGTCCATTGCTGCATTTGTGAAGCAACATAA
The DNA here is from genome assembly GCA_036630365.1 of Acanthiza pusilla. Lineage (NCBI taxonomy): Eukaryota > Metazoa > Chordata > Aves > Passeriformes > Acanthizidae > Acanthiza > Acanthiza pusilla. Next base: position 16,998,319 of record JAXCHO010000050.1, read on the forward strand.
TTCTGTGTGCAACTGATTCAATTCTGAAACGTGAAGGAAGTGTAAATGTAGGAGTAAAAAATTACCTGCTGTCCCTGGAGCCTCTGCTGGAGCTGCATGCGCAGCTGCTTTGGTGTGTTGGTCCGAGGTCTCATGACGTTTGCTCGGGGATGCATACTTTGCAGAGGAAAATTGCTTGGCTGGCTCATCTGATTCATCACTGAATTAAAAGATGGCTGTTGTCCCTGCATGTTACTAAAACCTCCCGGCATTGCTGCCCCTTGCCCTTGATAGGGTTGACCATATAACAAAGGCTTCTGGTCAATCATAACTGAAGATTCCTGACCTTGAAATGAATCTTGTTTGGGTTCCAAAGCTTGTCCCTTCAACAGACACAAAAGTGCTTTCACTAGCAGGGTATATAGAATTCCTGAAGAAGCAGTAAAACTAACTCAGCATAATACACCAACCAGCAGTTTCTTGGGTTGAACATAGCATGGACATCTACTGCTAGTTTTGTCTCCAGACCAATGAAATAGCAAAAGTGATCAATGAAAGTAATAATTCTTTTTTTAATCAATGTTACTGCCCACCGCACACGCAGGCAGACCACAAGCCTTTCTGCACTTTTCAATGCTATTTGTACAAATGATAGTCTCATTTTGTGGGTCTTAGCAAGTTCCAAATTATTTACAGAAGTTCCTATTTGCTAGCCATGCAAATTCAAGCCGGAACTGCAGGAGAGAGAAGCATCCACATCACTACCAGTCAAATAATCCACAACCTAAGCTCAGCTGACAAGAGGTTACTAAAGAAACCCAACACAATTCTCAGCTTATAGAATTATAATTAATTACACCCAAAACCCACCTTTAGATTCGAAGGCATGATACAATAAACTTCTATAAGAATATGCCATTTTATATTTCTTGTAATGCACAAGAAATTTAATCCATAGTGAGCTTCTTCAATGAAAATCACTAGTCAATGTAGAGGTTTCCAGAGGCAAATGTATGAAAATGAAGACGAGGAAGTGAGGAGATGAAGTAAGTGAGGAGGGCCTCTTCATTTTCTTTTCAAGTAAGACAGTAATATCTGTCTCTGGAAAATAAATGGCCAAAATTTGTGTTTACTTACTTGGTTTACAAGATCAGGAATTCCTAATGCTCTGTCGATTTCTTCCAGACCTGTGACATCTGTATTACTCAGTAGTGTGTGCAGCTGATCCAGAAGTGCCCTTTCATCATTCTGGCCTTCCGTATTTGGTGCCGAACATAAGAGATCATCCAAAGAACTTCGAACTAATTGTCTGTAAACAAAAAAAAACATTAAAATCATAGAATCATTAAGGCTGGAAAAGTCCTCCAAGAGCACTGAGACCAATCTTTGACTGACTACCACCTTGTTAACTACGCTCTGGCACTAAGTGCGACATCCAGTCGTTGTTTGAACACTTTAGGAATGGCATCTCCACCACCTCCCTGGGCAGCCCATTCCAATGCCTCACCACTCTTTCAGTGAAGAAATTAATTACAACCACTACAATGAAAATTACAGTTTTTATATAATATATTGACCTTGGGATGATTAAGTACTACAGTCACCCACAAGACTGAAGTAAGAGTTAACAACTTAAGTCCCAAATTGTCCAGTCACCTTCCATGCATCCTTGAACACACATAACTTCTGTTTTCTCCTGACTTCTGCCATGCGCCACAGAGATATGTTATCAGATTTTCCCATCTCTTTTTCCTGTGCCTCCCAACTCAAGGATTGATAGATTTTGTTAGCAATGCCTTTTGTGGAGCTGGGTTAAAAGATACCCAGTGTCAGATCAGCAGCAGGAGTGGAAACATTTCTGAAACATTCCAGAAAAGGAATTTTGACTCCAATCTGTTCTCCCCACGGTGTACGCTACACATTTTTTTTCCCAAGTCTTAAATTCTTCTGACAAACAACGAACAATTGTATTTAGAATTACCTTAAAACCTTCCCTAATTCTACCTGTTTTGTGAACCCCTTGATGCTTGCTCTATGGACATCATATTGTCAGGCCACAATCCGGGTTGGTTAGAAGGTCCAGGCTGTCCATACGGATTCCCTCCCATGCCAATGTTTATCTCATTTGGCCCTGCAAGGTAAAACATTTGTGTATTTTTTAAAAACTGAAGGTCTCATCTTGCTCTCCTAGAGTTCACATTAGGATGATCACACAAATTGTCAAGCAGCTTTGTGAGCTTTCCATTATCACGTTTTACAGTGCATACATACATAAACTCACACCCAAGATAATTTCTCTAATAAAACAGACCACAGATTTAAATACAGCAGACAGTGATCTAGACCTGCTACCTTGTTAGAGCAGAATTGCTATTTCTAATGCTTTAGCCCCTAAAATAGGAGCATGACACATATAGTACTTTACATGGAAAAAAACCCAAAAACCAAAAAACACCCAAAAATTCTGGACAATGACATCTGGGTACCAGCAAATACACACTGTCATAGGGACATCAACATTTGGCATTTTAAATTCCAATACAGAGTGGAAATCAGAAGAAACAGAAAGTACATAACACTTTGCTCTTTGGGAGTACTTCCCTCCACCTGTGTTGGGGCATACAGCACTGCATAGGAGAGTTTATGTCATCCCATTATTTCCCAGTATCTGTATGAATCACCTAGCACCAATGATTTCTAGGAAGCCAAGATGAAAAACTATGACTTAGGACTGCACAAATTTCTTCCATATTTAACCTTATATCCATCCACTTGCAGCATTGAAATAGTAGGTCTCGTTCTTGAAGAGAACTCATAACAGCCCTGGTAGCTGTCCATTGTAAGAAAGGAATGCTGCCTATTTCAGCAGGTTTTCGGCATACCAGTATTGGCATAGTAGAGTAGACAGTTGCAGCTCTAGACTAAACCTTTGTTAGAGATACAGAACAGAATAAACCTACAGGCTTTAAGACTGTTCATATTTTAGACATATAGCTTATTTTCTCTCATGCACAAGTGAATACTTTGAAGAGAAACAGTATTTGCAATATGAAATGGTTTTATATGAAATTTGGCTACTCCATGTGAGAAGAATTTTGAAATACTTGAGAGAAAAACTTCAAAAGACACTGATTACTGAGAAATTAATAGCAAAAAAAAAGGAAGCATCTATATCAAGGAGGATGACTTTAATCACAATACTAGTATCTTCATATATGGAATCATAGACGCCATTTAGTTCCTGGAATTTAGCAGAAAACTACTGCACTACAAAAATTGAAAGAAATTATCCTACTTCCCCCCCCGCCCCCCCCAATCTGGGGACTCAGGACAAGTTATCTGCGTCTGAGACACACAGCACCAGAAGAAAACAAGAACACCACCAAGAAGTCCTAAAATGCCATAGGGAACAATAACAGTCTTTACCTCAAAAAGCCTTTCAGTGAAAATCTAGCATTTTACCAAAACTGAAAAGGTTCTTATGATGAATGCTTACCAAGAAAGCACTGAGACAGTGCTATGTAGGACAATAAAAAGTTAAGAACTTACTCATGTGAATCATTTGCTGTTGCAGCACTGGTCTACCACCAGGTATGCTGTTAGAGCGAACAGGCAGCCCAGACATAGAGCCACCCTCTAGGGGCCTGGGAAGGGTCGTATTAAATTCAAGTCCTGGTCTCAACATTGAAGCAGAACTTGCGGATTCCAGTCTGTTCACCTTGGAGTTTGGTAAACCCCAATCTCCTGACTGATGCTGATTCATTGCCACATTTCTGTTGGGAGTACTTGCTATAATGAAGAGCAGAAAATACAACAACTTGTCATCCAAAGCATATTACATATTTTGGTTTTAGAATTATTTTGTTATTTCACCAAGTGCGCCTGCAAATGTCAGAGCAATTGACTGAAGTCCTACAAAAGCATCTAGAGTTTACCATGCCAAGTTATAAATCATGCAAAAACGATGTAAGTCTAAATGTATGTAAAATTCATAATGACTGGCTGTCACTGTGTACTGTTCTTGCTTCTACATATCAACAGCACATGTTAAACTAAAAACTCAAAATAGTAAAAAAGTAATTTAACATCTCAGAAAATGCACGGTACTGGTAATAACACACAGATAAAACAGTTATGTAAACAGTTATGTAAACAGTTACGTTCTTATAATTTTAGCTAATAGTTCACAAGTACTAATATGCTGATGGTAAAGTTAAAATTCTTTCAAGTTTCTTCTAACTGAAATTTATATTTTAATCTTGCAACCTTTTTTACATAAAAGCTTTCTCCTTTATAATGAGAGCTGTTTGTACACAACCAACAAACCCAAATTTGCTCCAAAATTCTCTTGGTTTTCAATCATTCTTGGACTTCCACCGATCAAGTTTTGCTTTTGTAACATGGAGAACGCATTGACATTCCTCACTGAAGCACCCGAGCCCATGGGGCTGTCTAAAGACAAGGCTCGGTTAAAAGGTGGACGAGTAGTCTGGACAGACTGGGGACTCTTTGCACCTGTTGAAGAATTAAAAGATGCATGCAACTGTACATTTAAATAAAATGTGCAATTAATGACTTAAATAAATTAGTCTCATCTATTTATGGGCTCATATACTTGATCTTAAGCAAGCCAGGATTAGTTAGCTTACGCTCTCACTACAAAAATTCCCATTTTGAACACATAGTTAGGACCTTTTGCAGAAAAAGTCAAAGGCAGTTCCCTTTGGCCCTAGACAAAAAAGAAGTTAATTTTAATTTAAATTCTGTAAACGAACTTAGTATTACGGACTCCTTGATATATATGTAAGTGGACTGCCCAGACTTCGGTTAACTCTGACATGGAGGTAGAAACAAATGTATCTGTTTGGAACAGCCAGAACCGGACACAGTGTGTTCCTGAGCACAGTGTCCTACATGGACAATTAACCCAGAAATGACTGTGCTTCACAGCCAATAGTGGCCTTAGGTCAGTGGCCTTAGGTCTTCTTGTAACTGTTTTTATAGTTTTCATTATTCACTTTTCACCTCCTTCGGTTACCTCAGCAATCCATTGCCCTATATAATCTGAGACATGGCCAGTGTCATAAAAGGAAGCAACAACTGCCACGATGCCGGTCTATTAGCTAGGTTATCCTCCCTTCCTATGCAGCTTCCTACTAAGGAAGGGCATTCGTTTTGACATCGAAGAGGAGTAACTATTAGAATTTACAGGCCACATGAGATGTTTTCACATAGAATAAGAAAGAAATTAAAATCACCATTCCCATATTATATCCCTAGTCATCTGTAAGGGATAAACATTCTCAATTTTAATTTACAGCTCACAAAACATGTTTCATGATGCCTTGTCTGTGAGAAATCTACATTAGACAAACCCAGAATAAACCATAAAATAAGGAACTGAACATTATTCATTGTGTATATAATAGGTGAGTGCGCTAATAGTCCATATAATACAATAGCCTGTGAAAGCATAATTAGCCATTTTGCATTAGATTTGTCCTTGAAGATACAGGAGATGAAGAAAGCATTCTCTACGGGTTTGAGGATGCATCACGTTTATATCACGTAAGAAGAAAACCCTAACTTTAAAACACAAGTGGTAGATTAAATTCCTTACCCAATAGGGCATTTCCTTGAAATAATGCTTGTTTTGTTCCAAGGTTATTCCCATTTGCAGACATAGCGTTATTGTAAAACTCTGAGCTAGTAAGATCACCTAGAATTGCATCCAAATTATCCAAGTCTCCATTCATCTGAAAATGATGCAGTAAAATACCAAGGTTATTTAAACTCCTATGGCTGTACTTCAGTTTTTACTTAGCTCCTCGCTAATCTTAAAATATAGAACTGGGAAACAAATATTTTAATTCACTGACACTATCTTGAGCTATCTTTCAACTTCCAAAGAACTTCAGGTATCATTTAGCTACATTTTTTCAAATCATGGCTATTTCAAGTATTACACATTTTTATGTACTGCTTATATTTTCAAAACAAAATAATGTTTTGCCTTTTGCTCTCATATTGCCAACTAAATGCAGAGGTAGCTACGGCCCCATTTCTTAATAAGCCATAAAAACAAGTGTGCTGTGTGAAAGAGCAGATTTTTTAAGATGTGATTTTAAGGAATAATTGGTAAATATTACTTTAATCGTAACATAACTTACAAATAATGTTAAGTCCAGGACTCCAGGACATCAATTTGGTTACATACATATCCTGTAGTTCTTTTTGTTAGCGCTTTTTCATTCACAATTAAACCTGAGTTAATAGTTTCCCACCATTTTCACACGACTTTTTTAGAAATATTTACACATGCATACTGTAGTGTTCCATATTTAGTCATTCACAGTAATAATAAAATATTGACTAGCTCACTGCCATCACTTTACATTATACTGTACCTCTTCTGCTGGCTCCATTTTTATTTTCATCTCTTTTTCTTGACTTGAAGTAGGAATTGTAGAACTCGTGCATTGTCCCATCTTATTATCCACACCTTCTACTTTAGGCTTCAACTCTTTGGAAAGCGGGTCCTTAATATCATCTTTATCTAACAGATATCTTAGTAAAGCATTGTTTTCTTTCTTCTTTGGGCTCAGTTGCTCGTGCTTGACAGTGCCTTCTCCACAGGAGGCTGCGTTACTAGCATCATGATACGTGTCTTTACCAGTAGCTTCAGCTGTGATCTTGGCCACCTCCGCTGGAGAATTACCATTCTGCAACAATTTATGTAAAATTCTGTGCTTCTCTTGCAGGAGTGACCCATGCATGTTTGAGGAGGAAGATACTCCTCCAGATGTTGATGAGGAAACTCCTGAAGGACTGGTAACGCTGGTAGAAGATTCTTTACAATTTGAGTCTGAAGGTGAGTTTGACACTGTAGAATGTCCTCTTTCATCTGAGGAGCATGTGAGTAGCTGAAGGAGTTTTTTATGCCCTTTGCTATCAGAGGATCCTCTCTGACTTTCAGATGCCTCCAGATTTCCCTCTTTACTATCTTTTTCACTAAGGAGATCCCTGATGTTTGACTGGCAGATGGAACTGTCCACTTGGTTTTGTTCACAATACAAACCAGAAGGGCTTTTGGAGTCCTGGATACTTGGTTTACTTTGCTGGGTTATGCTAATGTTTGGAGAACTATCCAATTTTGGACCTGGTGAAGAAAGCGTTGATAAAAGGGAATTTCCAACACCCTCACTAATGGCTTGCAGAGCACTAAGAGAACTGCTAGAGAAAGTGCTGTTGCTAGTGTTGCTGGCAGATCCCATTGGCGAGTGCAAACCTGTAGCATGTGACAGAGATCAAATTTATTAGATTACAGTTCTGCCTGTATCTACTCTTCCTCTGGATTATGTATGACTGCCACAGAGAGCTAATAATTTTAAAATACATTTTTACCCTGAAGTCAGGTATACTACATTCCAGTAACACATACAGGGTCATATAGAACAGTTAAAATGGATGAAAGATGGGATTCAGATAAAAGTGAGAAAAGACAGCTTGAAAACAAAAGAGCTTATAGCAAAAATAAAATACCTGTAACTGGCGAATACTGGTGTGAACTCATTTTTGGACTCCCTCGATTCCTAGGAGACACCATTAGACTCTGTTGGTTGGAAGTTAAGCCAGGACTACCATGTGGTGGGCTACTTATATTTAACCCATAACTGTTATTCTGAGAAGCGGAGGACTGTATTCCGGGTCCAGAGTTTACTGGCCCCATACTCCCAGGGCCTCCATATCGAGTGCTGGTGAGCTGACCCACTGCATTGGGATCTCCTATCCCATAGCTCCTGTTCTGCATTGGCATGGCTTGACCAGGTGACATGTTCATAAATCCACCAACAGAATTTGTGTTTCCAGTCACAGGTGTTCTGATGCTTTGCCCAAAAGAATTAGGACTCGGCCGATATCCATTCTGTTCTCTGTAAATTCAACATCATCCCCAGAAATCCAAAGAAAACAAATTAAAACCTTCTTTGGAATCAAGTGCTACAAAGACATTATTAACTAATTTTTTTTTCAAAAAAGAGCAGTGAGAATTCAAGCTTCCGCAAGAGCAGAATAAGCCATGACACTCATTTATTCATTACAGACATGCTTGATCCTTCAGGGGCTTTCAGTTATAAGCACATATAGTATCACCGTGTCAAAAGGCTTTAATCAACAGCTGGATTATTAATCAGATTTATCAATTCGAAGATCCTACTTTTTTTACTTCCTTCCTGAGTCAATGCCTGACACCATTCTACTGTGCACACTAATGATGCCCTGAGCAAACTCAGTTACTAATTTTTCAGCAGCTGGAGGCACTGAATGTAATGCCAGAAGGAGACATTTCCTCCAAAGTGACATTTCAATTATTTTTGCAAAGAACAAGAACAGGTCATAGGAAATGCTACTTAAGGTAGATTTCAGTCATGGATTAGGCATATGAGAGGGTTTTGTTGTCTTTTAAATTGGTCTGCAAAAGCATGTGACTAAGCATTTCTATTTTCGGTGTTTGATCAATGTTACCACAAAAGAATAATGAAAACATAGCACAGGCTCTGTGCAGGTATTGAGAAAAAAAAATTTCTCTTTTGACTGTGACTGTCTTTCTGCCACATAGTTGGAATGGGACTCTGTTAGGTTTACACATTTATTTGTACGCTATGCAACTCTGTTTCCCAAGTTATTCCCCCTCTGAGTTTTAATTAGGTCAAATGTTTTAGTATGCTATTTTTTCCAGGTCATCTTCAAGGTCAGACATATTTTTTAAAACTATGCCACTTAAATTATAAACAGATACTCCTAATTTCACCTTTGAAGGATGTGGGTAGAGACAAATCCATGCCGGTCATTAGTTACAGGATTTCGAAACAGTTTACTTTTTGTTTGTGCTGTTACTATGGTACCATCCGCTAAAGAAAACCGATACAACGGGGTTTCAGCATGACCTTGTGTATAAGCTGTAAAGGGAATATACAAATAATAGTTGGTATTTAAAATCCTAAGAATTATTAATATGCATTCTAAGATATTTTTGACATAATACCCTTCATTTGTTGAAGCTTAAAAAAAAAAGCCACAAAACTTTAAAAAGAAAGAAAATAATAAATAAATAACTAAATTAAGAGACAGACTCAAGGCAGATATGGAGAAAAAGGAAATATTCCACAATTTCTCCTCAATTGATAGAGGGAAGATAAAAGCAGACAGGATTATTTTGATGCTGCAGTATTTTGTGCTCACCAGACACAACTGACAAAGTTCGACACTTGTGAACAGACTTCCAAGGCTTGATTATAGCTTCCATGGCTCCTGCCTGGGGAAGCATTTTTGAGTTTAAAAGTTTGCTTCAATCAAAAAATTGTGGAACCATTGGTTTTAATCTGAGCTTCAAATGTCTTGGTAATTTAGGATTCATTTGATCAGTTACGTTAAAGAACTTCCAATGGAATGGAAACTCTGTTTTCTGCCAGTATAGTTTCTCTTTATTTAATATCCCCTCTACCTTAATTACTTTGTAAATCCTTCAAAAAACCAGAGCCCAGAACACTTAGAAAACATCATCTTTCTTACTGAAGACAGCGGCTGTACTTATCTATCAAGGTTATCAAATTAGCATTACAAAATATGTAGCACTGCAGCACTGAAAATATTCTGAACCCTGTGTCTTGAATAAGAAAAAGGCATCAACACAACTGTTATGATTTTAGAAGGTGGTTCTTTAAAAAAAGGAAAGGGTGAATTAAACTTAAGTCAAACTAACATTAATCAAAAATAACAAGCTAAGGATAATTAGGGATGACATATTATCACAGAAATATGGCTGTCTCTGTCATTGCTGTATCCATCTATGGAAAACCAGCTTCCTTCAGGACCCCAGATAATGTAGCTGCTATTTTCCATGAAAATTTTCAAAACAAACACTTTGAAAAAAATCTGAATTCCAGCAGAATTTCTAGTTCCCAGGAGATCATACTCCTTCAGCTTGTAACTGAATCACAGTAATTAACACTAACAAAAACCATGAATAAAAAGGAATGAAGGCAGAATTTAGTATTTTTGTTTTTCAGAAAAAAATGCATCCCTTAGGAGAAGCAATACAACCAAAACATCGTAAATTGATTTTTACCTTCGTGATAGTGGCGTTTATTTGACCATGACTGCCCGTCATTATGGCATAAGAATCTCTGAATACATCGACGAATTGTATCTTCAAAGCCAGGTCTCATGGAAGATCGTAATGAGTTTGTATCAATGTTGACAAGTTTGCCTTAACAGGAAAGAAAATACACAAGTTAAACTCTTTGTGACTATGACAATTCTTTTTGTGTAGATATGGTACATTTCATAAGGCTCGAATATCACCCATTTAATCAATGAATTCTGAGCATGTAGAAGTTACATTTATGAATTATCTGCCATATGAGAACAGGATGCTGCTTGCTAAAGCGTCACTATTCTAAGGGATTTATATAACTGAATAACAGGAAGTTAATCACCCACAGGTCAATGTCAGAGCATTAGAAATCAGTAACTTTAGTCACTGGTCACAGGCACCTAAGGGATGTACACACAGTAGAATTTTAAAAAATACTGACCAACTACATCAAATGAATGCCAATGAAACTGGCATCTGAAAAAGTCTCATTTAGATTATACAACTCTTTTGGATTTGAACAGCCTAAACCCCTTTAAACATTAGCTCGTGCATTGTATAAAAATACACACATTCTGAAGGACTTCCATTCACTTCAGTTACATTTAAAATATTTCTTACGCATAAAAGAAAGCAGAACGACAACCATTTGAAATGTTAGTTAAAACACAAGTAATGCTTTTTACCAAGCTACTGAACAATAGCATAAAGAAAACACCTCCCACAGTTTTTATTATACCTCACTGCCAACAATGGTATATTGTAAAAAGCAGTTGGGAATTTTCAGTATGAATTCTGTTAGTCACTACAGAAGCACAATACATACTCCATTTATTTAAAACAACAGCACATGGACAAAGAAGACCCCTTCATACCTTCCTCCTGGACACACTTCCTACCTGAAAGATCATGTCTTGTAATAAAGCTCTCTGGATTTGTAGGAAATACCCTTTCTGCAGTTGTGATACGACGTGCCACACAAATCATGCAGGACTGCAAATCTGTATTTAAAAGAGAATGTTTCTTGTTTCATCATCTCCTGTTTTACTCTACTGAAGAATCGAACAAAACAGCTGAAGCATCTTCCATTGTTACAATGGAAGTACAGACAGTAGGGATTAAAGTTGCCGCATTCTTAAAAACATATTTCAAAACAGCAAAGAGCTCTTCACAGAAATTTTTATGCATAATAATTCCACAAAAACTCCTACCTTCCCCCTCTTCCAGTATAGCTCTTGGCTGTGATAAAGCAAAGCACTGCATAGTTTCATATCTTTGATGTATATCCTGGTGGCCACCTACATCTTCCAAGAGATCATGACAGCTTTTCACCATCATCCGGCAATTGAATGTATGGCTCTTCTGTCTAGGTGTTTCATTAGTCCAAGCAACTCCATTAACTTAAAAGAACATAGTAAGAATTTATACAGATTTTCATATGCAATCAATTCATAACTGATTCTTCTTAATTTAGATAATTAAGGCCCTGTTCCTAGATTACAGATATTAAAGACTATTTTAAGATGCCTTCTCAATATACCATCAATATACCATGGTATAAAAGAGGAGTGTTGAGAACCTAAAAAAAACCATTCTTTCTTTCACATGACACTTTCAGTCACTTGAAGGAGTGTTGAAAAGTCATTCACATATTTCAAAAACAAGCAATTCCTTCAGCTACCCTTGTGGTATTAGGAAAGGTGCTCCTTTAGTGTACCTGTTTTAAAGTTACAGGTAAACAAATTGCAAAGGCTAAATTAAAGTGTGAACTTCCAGCACATTTATTTCTGGTGGCATGTTGTTGTAAAAACACAGTAATATTTATCAAGATGAAGATATTTTTGTAGCGAAATATTCTTTATAGAAGTAATCTGCTTTGAAAGGTTATCCATTACAAGGCCTTTTTTTCTTCTCTGATTGCTTTCAAATAGCCTAGTAAGTCTAGTAAATCAACTTTTCCTACCTGAAGATTTAGGTAAGTTTTTAAGAAAGTCCTTCCGGTCCTCTTCATGCAGTATACCATAGACACTTGTATTAACCAAGTCTTCTTGTTTATACTGCAGATACTGTGTGACATTTTCTGACACAAAGACTATGTTCCCATCTCGATTGACAACAAAGAGGAAGCCGTCCAGTGCCTAAGTATTAACATGACAACATATCATATAAGACATACCGACTAATCCTGAACATAATTTAGTTTAAAAACTGTGTGGGTGATAAATGTCAAGTTACAATACATTCACTTATTTTCAAGGATAGAGATGAAGTTTAAAACTCTGCTTTGAGGAAAAGTGCGTCTGGTAAGGAATTATTTCAATAATTAATATGTTCATTTGATATTCCATTCAGCTCTTTCACCAGCTTTTTAACCAGCCTTCTTGTTTCATTCTTGATCTATAAGAACACTAGATCATGAATTTGTAACATTACTTCAATAGCTAGTAAATTGAAACAAGAAGCTCAGTAGAAACAAGTAGTAAGACATGAATAGGAAGACATTTCCACTAGTAAGTGATAAGAGGATTTAGCCAAATACTGTATGTTCTTAATTGAAAGAAAAATTCAATAGCTATGTTAAAAAATTAAGCTTCAAAAATGCTTTAATGAACTTGTAAAGATCAGATTAGTTTTCTAGGCATGAAGAAAAGGTATCTGCTATGCACTTTTGTTTACTATTATCCTTGGGTTATTTTACTTGATGGCAACATTCATTTAAAACACTTGATAACTTAGTAACGCAAGTGCAAAACACCTAACAAACCTTTCCTCACAAAAAATCCTCCATAATGCCTATCCCCCACAAGAAATAAAATATTCCTTGTATCAATAAGCACTGCTTCAGTAGTAATTTGTTAATGACTGCTGCAGTAAATAAAGCATAGGAATATTAGAAAAAGTCAAAGGCTATTCTTCTATTTCTTTCTACAGAGAATTTCAGCAAAATTAAGAAAACATGATAGATTTTATTCCTGGCCCTTTCAAACATACTTCTGTATGGTTCTCACATACTGTTTTATTACTACAGGGTTGCATGATTTATTGTAATATTTTCACCTGCCTTAAGTATTTGGTTCCATAGGGATTTGCTAGGGCCTAACTTGTACTTGCCTGTAATAAAAGAGGTCCCAATGAATCCTTGTCAATAACTCCTTGACCCGTGGAAGACACATCAGCTTTCTGAACATCATCATCATTAGAAACTGCTTTTCCTGAAAGCCGAAAGACACATTTCAGTAAAGCGACATTTCACATGAAGACCACATCTGAATATTACAAGCCAGATTCTAGGAAGTGTGTGAATAAAGGCAAAGAGAAGCATGAATGAGAGAGGAGGGCTCATATACTGTTAGTCGCTAAGACTAGAAAAATATCATGGCCATGTAATGCCAACCTCTTTGCTCACATAAATTGACTTGGCAGTTGAAGTTGACATGATGAACTTGCTTTGTGAACAGTCTTCCTTCTGTTGTTTTTCAGATGAAAAACTGCCTGATGAATACCTCCTAAGTCTCAATAGCCATTAAACACACTTGTTATGTATATATCTCTTTCTTGTGTTTTTATTTTGATCATCTCATTATCACTGGGCACAGTCTTCAGATGCCATCAGCACTGTCCTACAAAAAGGCTTTGATTCACATTAACAGTTGTGTGTCTGTATGTGTTGATATGTGTGTGTATGTGTAGGCATATAATAAATGCACAAGAATCAAAATATCCTAAATTAATTGATTGCAGGGGAAGGTGGCTCATTAAGCAGACCGCAAGAGGAGCACAACACCTCAACTCTATAATGAAACATTAGAATACACTAGATGACACTAAAAACACCTTAAAAACAGAAGATGATCTTTTAAAATTGTTTTAGCATGTCCTTGTAAGATGTGGCAATTTACCACAACGGGTAAGATATACACCATGGCAAATTCCATTTTTCTAACATACATAAGCTTGGGAGGCTAGTCATTGGAAGGTGGAGATGGCGGGGTGGGATGGTGTTTAAAAAAAAGTTATATATACCCCTCACACTATATTTCAAAGCATGGGTTTTGCATACGCCTGTCTGTTAAAAAAAAAAAAGTATTACATCACTTAGGTTTACCCTAGATGACTGACATTACCAAGATAAGATGCATTGCTACTTTCTCCTTTGTTGACTTGGCTGTATTCTGAGCACATTCAACCACATTAAAAAAGCAAAAAAAAAAAATCAATTTAAAAAGTTATAAAAATCACTATCTCTGATTGGAGGCTTGCCCCATAAGAAAAGCATAAATTTCCTTGAAGTGAAAGGCAGCAGAATGTATTCTTTCATACCAGTGAGTATTTGGTATACTGTACAAGCAGATGGTAAAGTACCATCTCCTTTTCTTTACCTTGTCTGTGGACTAGTTTAAGAAAACTGGTAAGAAAGGCATACCAAGTTTTAAAATCCTGATTTCAATAAAAAGTGATGATAACTACTTGTTTACTTTTAAACAGAAAATTACTTAAGGCATATTTAAGGTTTCAATCAAGTCAAAGACTGGCTCAGTTACACGCTATTGTGAAAACCACCACTCAGATTCCCAAGTAACTACTGCTTCAAAAAAAGAATCACAAGAAAATTAAACTATTTATTTTGATTTAGCAGGGAACTGTACCTTGCTCTTTTATTTGTCGAATCTGTCTCACAGTTTCTTTTAAAATAGCACATTTGTCTGGTTTGACATTGAAATTGTCAATGTCACTCAGATTAGCAGATATCAGCTCAGCCAGTTCTTCGATGTATTTGCTTTCCTGCTCGCGTCGACGCTTCTCACCACTGCAGGCCAGACTAAGAATCAAAAACATTGTTTTGCACACTTACATACCATCCCGTACAAAACCGGCGCTCACTCCGTGAACTGTAACGTACTTCACGTAATACCCACCCATTAAACCCAAGCAGTAGCTATTCTTCCAGCAAACGTGAATCTGAAGGGCGAATGTGTGTGTTTGATTACACTGCTGTTTGGTTTGCATTTTTAAAAAGAATTTTAAGTACAAATTGACATCAAGAGATATAAGAAAGCTATTAATAAAAAAATCCTCTTGTGTTTACTGTATCATCAGATTTAATGAAAAGAGCAGCTGTTTGTTATAAAATTGTTACACTCATACAGAAAGTATATTTTAACCCTAGAAATTGCTTTATAGTTGCTTAAAATTTGTTAGACAAATGAAACCGAATTTTAACAGTCTATTAACTCCCTTCAGTTTGCTTGTAAAGAGATGACTGCAGAGGTGATACCTCAGAAATTTCTAGGCATCAGGACCTAAATGCCATCTCAACATCCAAGATAAGCAGAATCCCAGACAACCTAATGTTGCTGGATAAAGTGTCTCTTTGAAATGCCTTCTCCCACCCAGGTTAATGTGCCGAGCAAAGAGACTGTCTACAGCCTAAATCAACAGGGAGAAATGTCATATACACAGTACAGCAAGAACAGGAAAAGAAGGACTCAGGGCAGGGGCAAGAATGGACACATCAAGGTAATTGAAAGACAGTAATCATTCCTTGAGAAGAAACCAAGTGAAAGAGTTAGGAAAGTATGCAAGAACCAATACTGGAGAAACCAAATACATAACAAAGCAGAAGCCTGAAAGATAAAAGAAAGCTAATGAAGGGTGACAATCTGAAAAAGAATTCCTGAATGGACAGAGAGACACTGTAGAAAGGGAAAGAGAAACTGGAAGGGAGGACACTTATAAAGAGACACTGGGATACAGTGGAAGCATTTAAGGATCTCATACACAATCTGTTGAATGATGAAGGCAATTCGCATGGGGCACTGGGGATGTATATAAAAGGGACAAATATGAGTACACACAATGCCTGAACACAAATTTAATCAAAGTTAATACTCTGTGGGAAGAAGAACAAGAAGGGATAAAAGAGAACACTTCACATGGTGGAGAGCAATGAAGCGTGCGGGGAACAGAAAACCGAGTCCCTCAGACAACAGTGTCTAACAGAGTTGGGTGAGGAGCAGGAAGATAGCAGATTGTCAAAACTTAAGATGAACTTGCAAAGAACTAGCCTGAAGAAACACAAGCACAAACAAACCAGCAAAAAGCTCCACCTCTTGCAGTATTCTTTGCTAAACATAACCACCTGAAATGAGACCTGTCAAATCAATTACGACATAGAAGATGATGCCTTTAAAATTTCTGCGAAGCAAGAGGTTTTTCTTCTTTTGCCTTGCAATACAACTTCGAACGTGATTCTTTATCTAGTGGAAGGTATCCCTGCCCATGATACTGGGAATTGGAACTAGATGGTCTTTTAGGTCCATTCCAACCCAATCCATTCTATGATACATTCACTGTATTAAAACTTCCACAAGAGCCTAACTATAAAGCACGGTTCATCAACTTCAGCATATCTACACGTAACAGTAAAGTTACCTATCTCCACAATAGAAGCTGGCCTAGGGAATTTTTCAACTGTACAAATTCCTCAGTTAGATCTTACTCTAAATTGCAAAGCGAACTTGAAAAAATATTTTTAAAAACTCATTAAAAACCAGGAAAATTCTATATAAACCTACCTCGCACCTGGTGTATCACAGGGCAATGGCTTTCGCTTCCTTGACTCATTAGTCAAACTATCCAAGCAGTTTTCTCCTAATCCACTCATCTTGACCGTGCATCAGCAACTAAAGGCAATGAAATAATAATTGTGAATAAAATGATCAAAATACTAATTTAAAATACAGAGAACTTATCCAGGTAAGTAATTAATTTTTATCATACTTGCAAGGGATATTGCAAGTGAATATTTCACTGCAAATCCATAAACTTTTTTGCTACTAATGTTCGGTTACCTTTCTTTAAAATCTACCTTGTATTTAAGCAAAACACAGGTTTATAAAGCTTCGTATCACTGTATGCAAAAGTTAAGGTTAAAAACCCATTTAATTTGTTTCAGAGATATTTAAAATTTACACCATTGTACTGAGACCACTGTATAGCTCCAATTCACTTAAAAAAAAAAGAAGATTCTCAGTATTTAAACGTATATTTAGATAACCTGAAAATAAAGCATTAAATTAACGTTATACCAAAATTTAGTTATAGACACAAATCAATTTTCATCCTTAGGAGTATATCAGGGGGCTTACGCGAGTTTCACACCCCGCTCTGTATAAAGCAAACAGATTACTACTACCGTCTTTACAGGCTATTACGGTTTTCATCTCTCTTGCTAAACCTTGTAAAATGAACAGTTTTTTCTTTGAGGCCAAGGCAAGCAACGACATCAAGTGTCTTTTATTTCTGTGGCTTCTGCAGCAAAGATTGGGCCATAACCCAATTAAATATCAGGTGGTTTAGCTGAAGTCTAGTTACGGTAGACAAACCTCACGGATTAGATATATATGACACTCATATCCCCCCTCACTCCCAAGAGAGAAAAGGAGCACAGGCACAGAATAGAGAAGACAGCTGTGTCAGGTCCTGTTATGCTAGAATCAACAGCATGCTGAGGGAGGAAAAAATGTAATGTATTTATGGTTTGTATCTAGTCGGAGTATTTCAGAACACAACTGGAACTGTAAAGTAATCTAAAAAATTGGTTTTGGTCTTTTGTACTACAAGGAGACAAAACCGATCTGGGCAGTTAGAAATTTAGCATTATTTTATCCTCTTACAGACATTTCCAAATTAAGTGTGAATTTAATTTACCGCACTCTAGTTCAGACTGCAGTTCTTTACCATATACTGCAATAAATGATGCTAAATATTTAGTAAATAGAGTTAAGCTTGTCAATTAGAGGGAAACTTTTCCATAACATAACCCAGGCACTAAGAAATCTTTCATAGGAGAAGTTCTTTATCTCCACAAGGAAAAACCATTATGACAGTTGTTAAAAGAAACTGGCTTAGGATGATCAAATTCCTAGGAATCAGTTATCACATATCACAAGGACAAGGAACTGATAGAACTAAATGAAGTTTAAGTTAAGGTATCAGAGGCTGCTAGCCAGCTAACTCAACCAGCTCTGCAGAACAGGATATGGGCACCCTGGTGAACAAGAAGTTAGTTAAACACAAGTCAGCAGTGTAATCCTTGCAGCGAAGACAACCAACCCCTTGGAAAGGCACCTAATCAACTACCTGCTTCCAGGACAAGACAGCTAAGGAAAAAAAAAAAAAAAGTGTGTATCACTTTTGAGGTTACTAACCTTGACTGACTGAATTTTTGCTTACTGGTTTCTTGTGGGGAAAAAAAAATCTGCTTTAGTTTTTTCTAAAGTCTGAACTGAAAGAACAAAGACACACAAGAACATAGTTGCACAAAGCAGCATGGGGGTTTTAAATTCTACAGGTGAAGAATTTAAAAGAGCATTCTTCTTACAGCAGTACAAAACTTTGGAAGCTAAACAAGAGAGAGGACTGGATTACTCTAGCATGTGACCAAAGCCCAGAAATAAAAGTGCACCTTTTTAAAGCACAAATTCTCTTTGCAGCTAAGGAAATGTTACAATGTTTAACATAAAACTCTCTCATAACCAGTCCTCGTGCCAATTGATCTGCATTACGAAAAGAAGGATGTTTTTTAAATGACAATAGAATTAAACTCAACAATCAAACATAATCTTCCATTTGAAATAAACAATTACAAAAGATGCCCACCTCTGTATTACGGGCATGAACTGTACAGAGAAGAACTCGGTCTTACATCTAAATATTCGATAAAAAAGCAGGATGAATAAGAAAAACCCGGCATACAGAGAGATGGAAGCGCAAGTCTGAAGACTCTTACTCATTCATATATTCCTCCAGGGCAAAAAACTCTCAAATACATATATAATGCCCTACTTTACGTGAAGTTCAAGAAAAATACACTTTTAGGCCACTAGATGACAGTACAGAACTGAACAACGGCAGGGATCGCATTTCCTTCAATTAAGCAGCTGAACGAAAAGTTACTCATCTGAACAAGTAAGCAGTTGCAAAAAAAGAGATTATAAAAACAGCTTATGATCATGCAAAAAGCAGTTGATTATCTGAAGTTGATGCTCAGCATTACATATGACTCAAGACCTCATGTCTACAGACCTCACAGCTAAGGCTGAATCTTCAGTCATGGTGCAGGTGACGCATGCGTACACTTCCAGGACTGCTGCTTCCCTCCCTGTAACTACATTTACAGGCTGAGTATAGATGGAGCTGCAGGGTTAAGAGCTAATGTGGAAAGAGAAAGGAAGAGCTTAAAACGTAAGTCTTAAGGCTAGTGCAGGAAGGGTGTGGACAAAGCAAGTACGAAGCCAAGAGTAAATTCTATGTAAGAGGAGGAAGCATTTGAAACACATTAAGCAGCTAGGACAGACATTTCACTATAACATAATTTGGAAGGTCACGCAGTTGCATTAAATGATGTAGAATTGCCATTTCTGGTTTAACATCCACTGAGAGATAAGTCACAATATGATTAAATAGAAAACCAAAAATTACTACATTTTGTCTCAGGAACATTTGAAATGTCAGAGAATACAACCCTTCTTCTATTTAAAAAAACATTTTCAATGCCTAAATATAGAAGCTTGGACAAGGAAGGAAAAGTCAGTAATTTCCACAGGCTGTTTCACTACTCTTGCACCCAAACCAACTGGTGGTAGTTATTCAGGCCTGAAGCTGTGGAGCTGCTGCATGTGTATTTTCCTTTCATTAAGAATATCATTACAAGCTAGGCAGGCAGGTCACACCTAGAACAACTCTGTAACTCTGTAACTCCTTTAGCTAAGGAAATTACAGAAGCTGCTTCCCAATACAGATGGATTTCCAGTACAAATTGTTAACAGTCAAACTAATGTCCTGGCTACAGGAAGTACTTGCAAAAAAAGCTAATTAATAAGTGAGTTAATAATGGAAGAAATCACCAGTTTTAAAAGTACCAGGTGTTATTGAAGATGTTATTGCTCATTGAAGATGAACCTGTAATTTATAATGGGCTAAAAGTTTTTCCAAAAGAAAAGCTATTTTGGGGCTTTGGGGGACTTTTCCTGAAGTTAATTATCTCAAAAGATAGCCCTGAAACACAGCTTTCGAAAGTTGAAATTTACATGCATTTTCACTACTAAAGGCAAAAAAACCCCAAAACCACAGGCATCTTTGTAAACTTGCTTTCTGAGCCAACAGGCAACAACATTATTTCTGGCTTATGAACCACTAATGCTGGCTAGAAAGGCTTCTCTGCTAGTTATACCGCACAATATCACCTACCTAAATGAAGCATTTTTTAAAAGAAAATAATTAGAGTGTGAAATTCCTTCCATTATTGGCATGATTAAAATAAATCTAAAAGCTAGCTTAATTTGACTGAAAAGCTCAGTTACTACAAAAAACTGCGCAAATACAAGAAATTCTATTGCATTTTAGATCAATATAAATCACCCAAAACACAGAAATAATAATCTTCCATCCTAGAATATTATTCTTACTCAGAATAATGGAAATACAGATATGACAGGAACAACTTCCACAAAAAATCTGACAATTGTTCTGCTTTCTTTGAAGTTTCATGTAGAAGCTCAGAAAATAGATGGCAAACCTACTGCACAGAAGGACAACTAACAGTGTAACTGCATTATGAACTTAGGCTATCAATACCTACTGTTACATACTTTCAAATCTAATTTGTATGCAAGTATTTGCTTAAAATGTAAGAAGTTACAGGAGACTGATTATATGTAAGGATGAAGAAATGCAGAATGTAAATTCTATCCAGGGACAAACCATTATGTTTTTCAAAAACATAATCTGTTCCTAATTATATAATTTATAGTTTCTTGGGATTCCTACATTTTGAAGCCAAGTACTTAATGAAGAATAACTTATACATATAGAATAATACTTAAATGTTTGCCAGTCTCATGTCATCAGCACCAGCAACTAATTTCAATTTCAAAATAAAACTGCACATGTTACTCTACTGCATTAAAATACTTTGTCGTTTCATTGAACATTTCAGAAATAAAACGCATTTCATGCTACACTACACAATTAGCTATTGAAAACAGATCACACAAACCCATATACTCTTCTGTCCAATATGGCTTTATAAATGGTATTAGGAGAAAAAAGCCTTGACTCTTGTCAAATAATTTAGATCGGTATGCATTCGTATAAAACAGAGTATTAAAGTAGAAAAGAATAAAGATGTCCAGAGGCCTCCAAATTTTATACATTCAGAAAAACGAAGGTGACATAAAGGATGGTTTAAAGTCTTCAAAGCAAGGCACTGTTTAATTCCACTGGTTGTAGCAATTATGAACCCCCTTAGCACGATGCTCCTAACCCCACCAGTGGAGTGGAACCAAAGGCAGCAATATTTGGTGCAAAAGTTCCAAACTTTCATGATTATTTGCAACATCTTTTCAGGTATAATCTAAAATTTTCCAATATTCTTCGCAATTTAAGGAAACAAAAAATAACAAAGATCTTCTTACTCGTCAGTAACCACGCTGAAAAAACACCAGTCCTTATTATTAAGGTGCTCATGCCTACATCCTTTGCAATGTACCCTATACCTTTCATATATCAGGTCTATTCATTTCTCAGTGAAAAGCATAAACAAATTGTTAAAAAGGTACTGGACCTTGCACTCAGCAGGTAAAGTAAGTTCTAGCAATTACTAATCCATCCATTGCAACAGTATACGTACAGCCTTCCAAACAAAAAAGTAAAATCGAAAGAAATCATGAGCGTTTCTAAGTAGTAGTTTTCAGCCTGCCAGGATGTCAATTTTTTTACCCATTATCTTCTAAAATTCTGTCCTGGACTAATGATAACTGCCAACAGTACAGTATGTTTGAAATGGGGAAAGTTCCTTAGGCCATTTCCTAACAGAGCATTCAAGCCAAAACGACATTGAAATTACTAAACACAGAAAGCAGACACTTTTCAGTTTGATATAACTATTTCTTCCTGGGTCTTACTCAACTCACCCCCACAGAATTTGGAAAGCTACTTAACTTAATATCCCTTAGATGGCTTTCTGCTATTTTGTCTTTCAATGCACTCATTTCCTTCTCCAGCTTAAGCACGATTCCGTCGTGCCCACGTCCTCAGTAGCTGGTAGATGAAAGACCTATTCACCAAACATTACATGGCAACTGGGAAGGTTTTGTCCTAACAGGGACCCAAAAATACAAACAATTATATGCTTCGGATTTAGTTTTTATATCTGTTCCACCGAAACAGGTGACTACCCTCCAAAATGCACAACTATACAGTACTAATTTAAAACATATCCAAAATATTTTTTAAATCATGTTTTTTGCACGAAAACACTTTTAATACTGTGTCTGTCCCATGAAACCATCAAGTTTTTCCTATATTAAGGATATGTACTTGCTGTACCTTGCATCCTTGGAAGCTCCTCTGTCCAAGCTGATTCTTGTTTGAAAAATTGACTAGGCAGAACTTAGCATTACTCAGAATAAGCCATTCACAAAGTATTAAATCAAACAAGACCGTTTCAATGAATTGTAAGAGTGCCCTGGAATTTTTTGTGAATCGTATGAAATGTTAAAATACTAAATATAATCCTGCCTCCTAAAAAGCAAGACGTAACTCACGCATTTTTGTAAGATGTAGATTTCGATATTTAAATTTTATTTGATAGTAAATAGAACTAGAGGATACTCCGTTTTGCAATTCTGTATTCTTAGTGGAAATTTTTTATGTCAAACTTGTATCTCCCTCAAGTACACTTACAAAAAGTACCATAGCTTTCCAGTGAAGCTTGATTCAAAATACTCTTGATATTATGCAGAGTTTCTTCTGCTGTAAGACTGACCACAGAAACAACTGATGTTTCCACTTACACAGATAGCAATCCACAAGAATATAAACAAATTCACTTTCTGGCAGTAGTGGAGTAAGGTTTTTGGTTTGAGTTGGGTTTTTTCCCCTTCTTCCCTCCCCTCCTTTTCTTTTTGTTAAGTACATGTTTCTTATATACTAAATCGTAGCTTTAAAAATGTTCAGGTATATGTAGCCCAAATATGAGACCAGTCACTTACTAGTCCTTAGCAAACATTCAAGCACTGCGTATTTTTCAGAGGACCTTCAGAATCAGAAGTCATTTTAAGTCACATCCTGAAAAACAAAAATAATATATAATATGTAACTTCAAGTAACTCTGCTGTTGAACAGCTCCGAATTCTGAATCTTAACATCACAAATGCCATCTGGTAAAGCAGATTTTCTTTCACATAAGAACCTAAAGTATTTGTTTTAAATATAATGTTTCTCTTTCATTTTTTTTTTTAAAGAAACACTGAAACTATTATAGATGTTTGATCTTAATAGCTTTTAAATCTTAATATGAAAAGCCATGCTATCAAAGTAATTATTTAGTAAAGATATAACCGGCAAATAAATGTGTAGCCACTCTACATCAGTCTGTACCTACTGCTTGCTACGTAACTAATACATGAGAATAACAAATTGTTTTCAGAGCTATGAACGCTCAGGTTTTTGTATCTCTGTCTTTCTATGAAATTCTAAGAATGATTAATCTGTATTATCGTGCATTTTATACAAGGTATCATTAAGTGTACTAATTAAGGAGATTCTATGGAGAATTACAGTAACTTGGGAAAAGTTTTAAACGACAGTTGTGTGATTGAAGTAATCTTCTGAAAACTGCTTAAAGTGCTACGTAAGGCAGAACATGTTCAAGTTAATTAGAAAAATAAATTGCTCTTGGGAAATACTTATGAGACATTCACATGTAAGCACACCATAGTCCCAACCAAAATAAAGAGTTTAAAAACTGATACTTATATGAAGACTACTTCACAGGCAATCACTAGCAGGCAGGTAAAGGAGTTTTATTCAAGTAGCTCATTTCTTAAGAAATTAAACTGAAGCTTTTATTACCAACACGTTACATATGCAGTCATCTACTTTTTAACCCCCCCTTTGACAATACTGATTGTAGCTTTATTTACACAAACTGGAATGACCAATTAGAGGGTTGACCGACAATACGGTCACATAACAGTAAACATCAAGAATTTGTAAACGTCCCCCAACTTAAAGACTTCAATAATGCTACATCTACCTCTGCTAAAATTAAGACAAAAACACACATGCACACATGTAAAAAGAAGAAAAAACAAAGAAATATTAAGATACAGTATCAGAAGCATTTGGATGTCAAGGAAAATTAAATCCTTCAGCTTTTCGTTTTTGTAAAAAATATTATACAAGACCTGCATTGCCCAGTGATAGCTTGCTATCTAGCTTCCCTGGGATAGTCTTTATACCCAACAAGGGCTATTTTCTGATGTCTCCACTGGACAGGATTTGTGAAACAAAAATGTAGCACAAATTACAGTCACAGTTCAGTCTGATGTGCAGGTTTTTTCCTCACATTTGAAAAGCGGCTTAATAAACTGGTCAAAACACCTGTGCAAGAAGAGAAGCAGTTAGAATCGTTAAACAAAGGTCTCGCTGGGAAGCTGATCCATGCAAGAGATGAACAGCACGATGTCATTTAAAGGTGGATGCACAAGTCTCAAAAGGATTCTGCATGACTGGAAATGCAAGGGAACAGAAAAGAATTCTGAAAATGTATTAAGTTTAAGACCACATAAAATTCTTAACACTATTTAAATCAGTTTTACAATATTCCCTTTACATTCCTCTGAAGTAAATATTAATTCCGTAATTCTCAATATCGGAGCTGTTTAAACAGCAGACGGAATACAACTCCAGAACACGAGCACCACAAAGTAGTACCGCAGTAAAGTAACTAAAAAAATAACCTTCTGAATAATCTCAATCTGCAAGACTAGAGCAGCATTTGCACTCATTTCTGGCCAAACACTGCAGAGGACCATTCCAAGAGAAGTGTCAACTGGCAGGACAACCTAAACAATATTCTCAGCTCTGTTTTACAGACCAAAATGATATTAAAACAACCTGAATTAGGGATGAAAACCCTTCTGTGAACAAAAATGTTAACATCAAATATGCTACAGCAAAATTATGTCGTATATCCAAAGTAAATCAGACTTGAAATTACTACCGCTACAAATCAAACAGGATATATAAAGTCTATAATACACTAAGTCATTACATTGTGATTCTTGGGGTGTGCAGGGCCAGGCGTGGGACTCAGCGATCTTGATGGGTCCCTTTCAACTCAGCACATTCTATGATTCTATGATCTATGACATTTAAATGAAAAAAAAACCCCAAACAACCAGCCCATCTTTTTCAATAATGCTTGGTCTTTTTCTTGCTAATGACAGCCCAAAATTCTTACACATTGAAAGCTGAGCATTCAACTTTCTTGTCCCTACTCTAAATCCACATGCCCCTCCTCTGAGTACAGAGGTATCAGACAACTGCTTAACATCTTAAATTCAAAAAATATTTTAACGCTGCGTTTTGCTCCGCTTCGCATGAATTAATTTAGGTTATTAGGGTGCTTATATCAAGGCACAGTCATGCACTAAGCCATTGCCAGTCTCACAGTCAGTATTACTCTTCTCTAGTGCTTGGCATTTGGGGAGGTGCAGTCAGCTGCACGGGTCTCATCCATCGGATGAGATTGGGTCTCACCACATCACTACAACTTTCAACATGTGAGCATACAATTTCCTGTCTAAAACCTGCTCAAGCAAAACCTAAGAACGCTCAAACAAAAACATAATTCGGCATATTTTGATCCCAATGAGCTCAACATACTTACCTTTGACTGATTTCCCCGCCCTCAGGAGGAGCTACAAAGATAATCAATTCACACCATAGAGAAACTAGACATCCAACACAGCCTGGCTACCAAATTTATGTTTAAATACAGTACGTTTTTTGATCAAATTTTTAAAACACATAAAGGAAGATCATTACATTACAGTCTGGATGGGGTGGCTAAGCAACAAGCCATATTGTTATGTGTGGTACAGACAACAACAATATGACAGACAGCTAAAGCTACACTGTGTTCAGGTTAAAAATATACATATATATTTACAGTAAAAAGTGCCAGATATGGTAAACATAATGGTCACTTTTTAAAAGAAGACATGAAAAGCATTTGCAATATTTCTGAATGTTTCAGAGATAATTAATGTGCCTTTTAAAAAAAGAATCCCCATAAAACCACTTTAAATTACAGTGCATAAGACCAATGTATTTTTAAATCTCTGAGGGAGGGTTAAAGTGCAGCAGACAAAAAATGCCACTGAACCTTTGCTACAACTTTGTGAATCTGAAAGTGCAAAGTAACAAACTACTGAACCAGATAGTCATGTACAGAGTAAATAAAGACTAAATACTAAGTACTAAAGACTAAAAAATACTAGTACTGTAACTAGTTTATACTAAAAAGTCTTTCATTACCTTTTAAGATGAAAGCACCTATACATATCTTGCGAAGCAAGCAGGAAGTTATATTAGTTGTTTTGATACACCACTATGCTAATCCAGCACTTCCCCTGTCGGTACAGTAATTAATAAAATGCTATTCCAAAACATAGCCATTTGATCATTCCCTACTCTTTCTCCCTCCCACAGACAAAAAGGTGATTAACTAGGTAATAAACGACTCAGAGACTTCACTGAACAGGGACTTTCAGTTATAAAATAAAATTAAAAAAAAGAGTGCCATCTACAATGCCAGTGAAGCACACCTTGTTCTAACACGTTAAATATCCTTAACTTGGTGCACATTCATTTTATATTATACATTCCATCTTAGGGAGACTCATTTTTCAGACCTTGTCAGGTTTCATTTACCAATTCCCCTGCAGTGTTTATGTTTAGTAAACACCATGCACTCCAGGGCTGTTTTTTCAGACATGACAATCAACTTGAGCCTTGTTCACTTTGCATATATCAATATGACAGGACACTTAGTTAAGGGATGGTCAGTGGAGTTCGTCTCCTGTTCATCCAATACATAATGCATGTGATCTATTTTTGGAATATCATGACTCCTTAATTTGTTTCCTATGCATCCCTGTTTGCCAGTCAGAGCAACAGATAAAGGACCATGTTAGAGGAGACAAAACGTATGAAAGAGAAAAGCGGGGCCCCAGTGAACACACTGTTATAAAAAGGACTATTTTTTATCCTTGTGCCTTCACCACACGCTGCCAAACACTTGTAAGAATTTGTAACCTGTCAGCTTCCAAACAAAGCACTGTGTGACGTGGTCACCGCATCTCATCACAGCTCCAAAGACGCGTGAGCCACATTCTAGCCTCAGAACAACTGCTACCTTCAGAACCCAGATGTGAACAGGTACTTACTTATTTGGCTAGATGTGTTTGTTCAAGATACAGCTTTTGTAAGAAAAAGGCAGTTGGGCATGATGCAGCCATGCCACTTATTTGCATGATCCTGGCAGTGAGAACTGGTATGTTCAAACACAGCAGGTCAAAAACATACTGAAGGTGGTCTTCAATCCTGACTTATTTCCAAGCCACTGTGCGGTAAGAGGTAATCTGGGCTTTCAATACAACTGACGGCTTCAGCTGAGTGGTTTTAAAATATACTTAGAGTATTTTAATGGAAGTCCTTAAAGACTGGTATGCAAAAGGAGGTAGTACACAGTTATTTTTTAAAAAAACTTAAAATTTACTGAATATATACATATACAGAAACAAAAAAATCTCTAGCTCAAATACCGCAAAGAAACAGGATGTGATGTCTGAGTCACCACAGGGGGACTTCTAACAATGTAACTGGTAGGAAACAACAGAACACCATTATTATATTCTGTAAAAATGTGCTCACAATAATTTCAGTCCCTCTTCCCAAATACTGAAAGGTAGTTCTAAAAACCATACCATTCCACACTACCAAACCTCCAGTACTGGACAGAAGCATTGATTACCCTGTGAAAAAAAGTGTCAGAAACTGGGTGGCATGCTGTCATGAATTTGCAGCCAGCTGAAACACATAATACTTTCAAGGGCACACGTATTTAAAAGAACAGAATTCAACACAACAAACAGTAACGAGAAGCACCTTAAATAATTTAGCTAAATGTTTAATTTAATCTCAGCACCTTATAAAACAACTATGAAATATGCTGCATCAACAGATTTTTTTATCTTTTGAGTGCTGGGAAATAAAGTAGTCAAACATAAAAGGACGTTGGTACAAGGCACGTAGTGCAAAAAACAGAATAATTTCCTGTTTCTGTAAATGTTGGCTTTTTCTGCACATAAATAACGTATCTCGAGACTATGTGAAAAAGAAATCTGCTTACAAGAAAACAATTTTTAAGGAATGGAAGAACACTGCTGCTGCTTGCTCAACTAAACTGTCTGTGTATCTGTGCAACTGATACAGTCCACGAGCAAAGACAAATAGTCTACTGTGACACCTCAATGTACAGAATCAAGAGAGGTAAAGCGTGTGGTGTTCCATGTTCCATTCAAAGAAATCTACATCTATGCTAAGAACTAAAATCTAAATTCACCGCTCTGACAGACAGGGAATATGGTATCGAGGGTAGCTAATCTCAAGATAGAACAAAAATGCCTATATTCTTATGGAAATTAAAATACAAGTTAAAAGTATTTATTTAAAATTAGTTATTCCTAACACTCCTAGCGGTTTTAAGAGCACAGGTGAACACACCTGCCTTTACTCTTGAGGATAGCATAAATATAGCTTTAAAACTCAATTGCACACTTACATTTCAAACTAAAATTGCACACCCCTTTCGTGATGTTTTTAAGTCAATGATCTTCTGCCATATTTTGCCATAGATTTCCAGTATATATGAATACTGCCAGCTAAATCTTTCATTCACTCAAATAGAATAATTTAAAAATTATTGGTGACCTAAATTTTGTTTTGTATACCCTGTGACAATTTGCCCGAGAAAGGACTCAAAAGAGGAACGGTCATGAGAGTTTCATGCGAGAAAAGAACCCAGAGGAGTGTACACATCTGTGACATCTCAATATGAATAGAGACAATAGGAGCCTTATACAGCTATAATGGAGGGTGCGGGGGAGGAAGGTTCACAAGCCATTTTTGTTTGTAACACAAAGATATGAGTAATTTCATAAAATGCAGTTAGGAAGCCTTATGTGCCATAACTAAAAGTTAGTCTACTTCTTGCTGGATTTCTCTGTTGAATTCAATTTTTAGGTGAATCAGGCTGCAGTTATGAAACAAGCACAGAAACAGGAAAAGAAAACACTAGTCTTTGCAGGAGGAGAAAAAAAAATAACTGGCTATGTAAGATGGACACATTTTACAAAAATTATCGAAAAAAGGGGCAAATCCATGTAACAACTAATGCCTAGCATTTCTATAGACTGCAAAACAATTACTGCCTGGACACCAGAGAAGGTAGATCAGACCGACACAGAAATACCGGAATAAAGGTAGCAGAAAACAGGAAAGATCAAATTCTTACTATAACTCACCAGATGCAGACTTTCTAAATTTCAATCTAAATCTGACATAGTATTTAGGGATCTTCTTAAGACCAACAGGAGTACTAGTCAGAATAAAATTGATTGGCTTTGAATACATCTACTGTAAGTCTGAATACGTCTACTGTCTCCCAAGTGAATTCTGGAAAATAGCTGTTACACACACATAGCTTTTGGAGCAGAGAACAAAATCATCAAAAAATACCTACACAGCTCTGTAAGAAAGTTAAAGGGGATGCCACAGTGAAAAGGTTAGCATTTAAAAGGCAGAAAGCTTGCTTACATGGGAAGAACTGAAATTTAATTGAAACAGGAAATACAGGACTAAAAAAAGAGAAGACTGCACCTTGCACTGAACTACAGCTGATTATAAAAAGATATTTAAGTAACGCGTCAGAAGCAGGAAGGCAGCAAGTGAGACAGTGGACAAAGCCACAAACTGGGTGCTCAGAGAGGTTGAAGCCATAGCTCTGAAAATCTCTTCATGATAGCCTTCATCACTGAAGGCACTGGAGAGATTCCTACTTCAAGCATTTCTTTGTAGAAAACTGGCTGGAGAAGTAAAATGAATTTTAAAGAATTACAGAGGAAGATTTTACCAAAGAGACACATGAGGTGTCACCAGGATGCCCTTCATCCAACAAGGAGGTCAAATGTGTATCTTCAGAATTGCTGGACAAGCTGCACAAGCTGTCACTACAAACAGCTACTGCACTAGGGAACTGGCAGTGACCAGTGCAGCTCCCACTGACAAAGGAATCTGCAGGGACTCTCAAGGGTAGTGGACCAGCAAATCTGACAGTCATGCCTTCCATCCATAGTAAGATGGTAGAAGTCATGCTGAAGAACCATTTCACTGAACACAGGAATAAAAAAAGTCTGCAAAAAAGAAAAAAGCCAGCATGGCATGACTTCTAAACAGGGGAAGTTAATTCAAGGAAAGAAAATGAAAGTTGCACAGAATTAGCGTGACCTATATGATCCTCAGACCGATCTAATATTTGTCATTTTACATTTGTTAAAACTTGTAAAAGTGTTTTTAAATATTTGAATTGCTTTAGCGCAGTGGCAAAAATGTATTTACCCATATAATCTGTTTTACGTAGGGAACTTGGGTAAAGACTTCTTTATCACTGTGAAATGTGATTTTACTAAAGTCTGTTGACAGAGCTTTGCCAGGAGACTTCCCTAGTAAAAGATTAAGCCTGAGAAAAACCAGTGGGATAAATATGCACTATAATTCTGAACATCAAATATTTTCTAAAAGTCAATGCTTCAACCACTCATGAGCCAGAGGTTAAAGAAAGAACAGTCAAAAGAGTTCACCGAAACCTTGAACTGTGCAACCCGGGTTTTTGGTGGTTTTTTTTAATTTCCCCTTTACAACTACATATAATGAAAACTCAAGTTTCTTTCTCATTTAAAAAAAAAATAAAATAAAAAATAGTGACTTCCAGATTTAAGTTTCTTGCTTCTCCATTTTCTTGTCTGACTTCATGGTAAACCGTCAATATTTACGTATTTTCTTTTAGAGTTCTGGGGGAATGGAATCCATTTTTCTTTTTAAATGAAAAATGAGATGCTTTGCAACTCATATCACTGACAACGTTTGAAGAGTAAGAGCAATATAATGAGATTTGAAAAACAAAATGGCAATACTGCAGCCAGCAAGAGAGACATATCAAGTATTTTAGTACAAAAAACGTTTAAAAGTTCAATGTTACACATGGCTTCTAATGGTTAAAATAGCTTCAAGAAAAAATATATTACCATTATTTAGAACAAGAATGAACAAGAAAAAGCAAATGAAACATGAAAAAACCTGTATTTTTGAGAAATGAGAAGTGCTCAACCCTCGGTGCAGTACGAGAAACTATGCATAGAAAGGATCTGTAGAGCTCAAAACTGTAAACTTATCTACAATGGTAGATTAACTAGCGTTATTGTTCAAGAAAAGCCCCGCATCTACAATACACCTACCTCAGAACAATGTAACTGAATTTAACAGATCCTAACCTTTGATAAATTGAGCAAATGTTTGGTCACTGTAACTACTAAAGGTTCAAAATAATGACATAGTAACATTAGTACATCTTACCGAGGGGGTAAACAAAACATTTATGCAACAGGTAAGTTCCTTAAATAATGAACTATATTATAGTCTGGCAAACATTCAAAAATTACCTGTGTGCTAACCACCTTCCTTTTTTAGACTGATTGTAAATTAATGAAAGTACATCTGCGAAATATTTGAAAAGCTATCTAAGATTAATCAATGAGAGAATACACTACATGCACTCCACTAATACTGCAGTATATTCTCAAGACTTTCTCAAATCACTCATTTACAATATTAAAATGAATTTTGCACACGACACTGTAGCAACAGTACAGCACAAAAGTGGATTTCATTACAGCATGCTAACTTTACCAGGCTCCCGACTACAATTTGCTGTTCGGTATCAGTGACCAGTACTGATAAAAATAACGTTATTAATCCATTTTTTATTATTACAAAATGCTTCCTAAAACAAAGGACTTATATTGATAATAATGTTTAGCATCTTCAGTTTTACTGTAATAGCCATGCCTACAGCTACTTCACAAGACAAAGAAAAATAAAGCAACAAAAATGTTACATGGAGAAATATGCTCCCCTCTAACACACACCTTATCATATATATATATATATATATATATATATATATATATATATATATATGTATCTAAATATATGAGTTTGCATAAAATAAAGAAAACATGCCAAATTCTAACTCACAAAGCTTCTCACTTTGAAGACCTTTATGTGCTTGCCCCTCCATCATTCCCACTTCAGCAATATGTGTTGCAACTCTGAAAGAAGGACTGTAATTCTACCTCTACGGCACTACCACCACCAAGATGACAGTGGGTCATTGCAAAGAGAAACCATATGGGTTTACAAAGTAACCCAACAAATTCACCCCAAGTATCTTACAGAAAAGTTACATAAGAGAAGCCCTCCTTAGTAAAAAGCTGCCTTGGTATACAAAACATTTGTTTTCTTGAGTATGTGTACATGATGGGATGCATGGAAGAAATACTTCTACAGCATAAAACCACATAAACATGGTCTGACAAGCGAAAGAGTTACCATTTATAACACATCCATTTGCTCCTTATTCTACCAATACTCCATAAAAAGCAGGTAAATTGTGAGGGATACTAAAGAAAAATGGATCTGAATTACCTACAATATAGAGACATATACACAAGTAACTAAACCCAATCATTTTGTCACAACTACAGTAACTTTTTATTCCTTTTTATAAAAAGATATTTTTTGTTCCTCCTACAGCTCGTTTTTTCTGTGGGACCAAATTCTACTAGATGTCAGTTTAGAGTTCTCATGAGTCTAAACAAAACAGTAGAAGTCAGCTTTTTCCTTGTTACATTTCTTTCCAAATGTAAAATGTCCAAAATCAATGCGTTCATTTCTTTAAATGAAGGTGCAGAGCTTTTAAGCACCCAACTTAAAATCTATGAATTGCTTCAAGACTGACAAAAAAGATGCATTTTCTATTGTCATCCTTGACTCTCACTACCTGATCATGCATTAGTAGTATCTTGAAATGATCCCACGTAAGTAGCTCTACACTGTAATTCAGCAAATAAATGGAGGGGACTTGAGAGTTGCTATAATTATGATCACAATTTTTTCCCGATGTCAATCCAAAACAACACAGAAAATACACTGAATCCATTCTGCCTCTCAGGAGCGTTAGAGATTAACTAAACCCTGCTGGTTCCAAATAGGACCAAAGAAATCCCATCTTGAACCCTGAATTTTTAACAGACTGGTCCAACCAATCCTGAATTCCAGACTGGCTTCAGACATTAATTTATCTTTTGTCTTTGACAATTTAGATATTACTTAAAGAAAAAAGAAAATTATTTCTTAATATAAAAAAAGAAGAAAGGAAATAGTTTCTTATCTCATTTGAAGTGTCTTCCATGTTTAAGTGTTCAGTATGAATGTTAGTAATGTTAGTATGATGTATTTATTAATCACATATAGTAAGGAGGAAAAAAGTATCTTTCACCATTGATCAGCAATTGAAATTATGATCATCACAACCATACTCATCCATTTGAGTTTTAAGTCACCTTCTGTTTTGCGTTACCTGGCAGCAGACGTGTGCGATCTGTTCAGCACAACACTGAGTTACGGAAGTAACAGGAAACCGTAAGCCTAAAAATAGACTGGCAAGCTATGTAGACTGACAGAAAATCTGACGCGCATAAAAATAATTTCTTCCAGACATATTTCTCTAGAAGAGAATTATTAGGCAAGAGTAATTACATACAGAGCTTTTTAACATTCCAAAACAATCACATAATTCTTTATGACATCTAAAGCAAGGAGGATGAGTTTTTTTATTACTTGGCCAATGAACACAAACTGTTTTAACTACGATACCAAAATGGCTCCCAGAAAAATTGGTGATCCCTGCAAAGAAAATGTATCTGCTATTTGAGATGCGTTTCCATTTGCCTAAAGAGAAGCTTTAGCATTTTATTCTAATAAGAAACTGCATTTTTACTGTACTTACAATTTCTAGAAAATGTATGCCTCCAAAAGTGTGTCATACATTTAGTATAATCCCATGTACTGAAAGTCTGATCTGAAGTTCACTAGAACATTTAATATGTTAAAAGTATTTTTAATCTTTAAGCATTACTCTTTTTTACGTTATAGTGCCACTTTAAAAAATGCTTACATTGTGACTAAATTTGATAAATGAAAATCATTATGGGTGTATTCTCATCTTAGTAAGAGTTAACATCTCCAGAACAAAATGTTCAAAGCTACAAGACATGCTGAACGTGTGCACGCACGTTTAAGCTTCAAAAGCTGCTTAAAAATGCGAGTTTGAATAAAGTTCATGTGAACATTTGTACACATGTAGAGCTCTGAAAGCTGCTTAAAATGCAAGAATGAGTAAAGTTCACGTTATCCTTGATAAATGCCATCTGTCGGGCATCGCCAACCACTACAGACTACGTTTTCCACAAGCTAGAGCCCAGTGACATGCAATTTTTACTTTACCAGCTGAACATAATGCATTATACAAGGCAACATCTATCCAAGGTCGAAAGTTTACTGTTTTCAAATTTTACCTTCCAATGCAAGATATTGTTACACAGACATCATCACACTGAAATTAATGGAAGCATTTCTAAAAATCTCTCATCAAGGTACGTAATGCTCTAATATACACTTTCTACCAGAATGGACAGATTCAACTTCAAACTAAGTCAAAAGCAACCTGAAAGAAAGGAAATAAACCAGCAGAAGTTTGAGGCATGCAATAGTAGTCCTCATGAGCTTCAGAATATGTAATTGAGAGGCTGTGCTCTAGACTTTCGTCTAAGTCACCTTTCCATGCTTCTGCTTAGAAGAAAGCAGACAGAAAACTATTTAGATAGAGAAGAAATAGATGAAAATACCATGGCTTGAACTTCTCTTTAAATTTTTCATTCACCACGTGGAAACCTTGGTGGGGGGAGAAAATTCTAGAAGGGCAGCTCCAAAGCAGCTGGCAAGACCCCACTGTGGAACACGGGGAGATGAAAACAACGTCAAGATCGACTCTGAATAGACATACAGAATAAAACAGGATAGAACGGCAATATATCTTTTCAGTTTGTGACTGCCCATTTAATGTTTTTTGTCTACAAAATGCCTTCATGGTATCCCTGATACCCTTCTTTCTAGCCGTAGTCATTACAGGAATTGGTTACACGAGTGATATTTAATTATGAGCAGTAAGCTCTCAATAACAATCTTCAAAAACACTCCCTCCAGTAGGGTCCTTTGAAGTTACAGCATTTCCAAAACTAAGGAAATGCCTGCTTCTGCAGCTTTGGTGTCAGCGTTCATTTTTTTGCCAGTTTCCCACCCTAGTGCTGGCCCATGCAGCAACAACTTCAGAGATCGTGGATTTCTAACACTAAAAGGCATGTACACAAAACACACGTTAGCACAATGCAATCATGCAACTGTTCAAGGGAAGTCTAAGACACATTAAACAATGCTTCAGAAATAGAGTTCAGAAGTGATTTCTAATTTCTGACAGTTGTTACCCACTCACTGCTCAAGAAGAGCATTTTTTCCATTTTACACGATAGGCAACACAATGTGCAGCTCCACTGCAGCTCTGCTGTGAAGGCAGATGAACTGCCATGAAACGGACAACGACAGGCAGAGAAGACGTACACAGGCACAGGGAGGACAGAACAAAGAATCACAGGGAGTGGTGTAAAAAACCCTATATAATAGCTGCTGCTTAGGAACACTAGCTGGAACACACAGGGAGGCCACAAACTATCATTATAAGTGCACGTTTCTTTTGCAGTTGCAAGGAGAATTGCACACAGGAGCATGCAGGGGACCTGCTATTAATCATTTAATAGTCATTGTTCCCTCAATGCTGGTGGCAATGCTTCTGGGGACTCCCTCAATTCCCAGAAAAAGCTACATCAATAACAGCAACACCACAAGAACAGCCCACAGCGAACTGCCACAATTTTGTCCTACTGTATTAACACTGCTGTAAACAAAACACTTCTTAACCACTGAACTGCTTACAGAACTGAATTTTTAAAGAGTCCAAATCACATCAGTTGGGAGCTCCTCCCCAGCTTTAACTCTAATTAGGAAAATGAACATGTTATATAAATCTGATGAAACTATTTGCAAGAACAAGACACGAGAGATGTGAAAACAGCAGCCTGGAGTAGTCAGGCATCAAGTTTCTCTGCTGAGGAAGAGTTTTGAATGTTATCTCTAGGTAAGTTGCTGAGTGACTCCTTGATTAAGTGGAACTCAACATTCAGTAAATTTAATGTTCCAGCAAGAACAGAAGGCCGGTACTTGTGCCTACAATCTAGTGAGGTAGGAAATGGAAGCTGATGCAGTAATTAAATCAGCTATTCTTTTGTCAACGAAAAGACACACATTTAAAGGGGGAAAGAAACGCGGAATAACTAAATGCTGTATTCATACTTCACTGAAAATGTAATGCTGCTATAATTTGTCTGGTTTGGCAAAGCTACACAGGGGAGGTGAATTTTCTCAGCCACAGAAATTTCGGGATTGTGATAAAATCTGCATAGTATAAAAATGACACACACTTTAATTGGGTCCAGAATTTGCTGGAGTCACCCACCCTAATTAAAAGTTTGCATCATTGGCTACTGCGGGCCCCCGACACTTTGCAATTTGGCAGTGAAGCGCAGCTGGCACTACTTGTCTTCCAGACTGAGCTGGTGGAAGTTTTCTTGTTTAAGGCAGATGCCGAATGGAAAAGAAGTTAGTTAGGTAAATACATATTTAATTCACGGACGTAGGAACTAAGTAGTAATACTGAGACATTTCTACGCCACATTTCAGTAAGGAGACACCACTTCAATCTTTTAAAAAACTCAACACGTTTATTAAGCAACTGAGCTCGATGAAACCAGAGTACCGAGTGACTCATCCTCCTTTTCCCACTTTCTAATTAGCCTTGATCGTCAGCATCAATTTGCAGGTTGCTTTTTGTCGGGTTGTTTTCCCTTTAACCATACAAAAACATGTTGGGAGCTGAAAAATGGACTCCTACTTGTTTAGCGATGGGCGTTTTAGAAGATAGCTGGTACTAGCCGCTAAGGCATATTCCAGTTTTGGCGTTAGCAGCACACAAGCAAACCACTTGCTTGCTCTCCTCCTCCTCCTCCCGGGGAGAGGCTGCATGCAGCACAGCACGATCACAGAGAAAAAATACAGGAAAAGGGAAGGGAAAAAACCAAAACAAACCCCTCTGCCCTTGGCAAGGGGAAGGCGTTCCACAAGAACTGCTACAGGGTCAAAAGTTTACCGTGGTTTCAATTTCACCTTTTTGCAACCAATGAGCGCGCAGCGGCTCCAGACAGAACCGCGGGCGGCAGCGGCCCTTAACTCCTTGCGGTCCGGCCCGCCCCCGCCAGGGAGCGGCGTTGAGGGAGAAGGGCCTCTCCTCCCTTTCCCTTCCCTTCAAACGAGCCGCAGAACGCCCAGCAGCCTCCTACGGACTGAGCACTGCTTTCAGCACGGAAATAAATGGAAAGGGAGAGCCGTCGGAAGCAGTACGGCAGCGAGTGAGAAGTTAAGACCGGCAGAAGTACGGCCCCTTGCCCCTGCTTTAGTTGAAAACCACGGCAGTAATCGAAGGGATAGAACTGATAGCTAGGCATCATCAAAGCATCACTTAACTAGAGATGTTACAGCTATGAGATCGTGCTTGCAAAAAGGAAAGACTGTCCTTGAGAGAGGGGAGGGAGAACACCCGGCACAAAATTGTCAGAAAGGATTCTGAATATGTAATCCAGAGCTGCAGCAATTTACTTTGCTTCATGCCCAATGAGGAATCCATAGTGCTGTGGTGTAAGGCTGGGCAGCCCAAGAAACACTGCTGCCCAGTTCTCACAGTGCCAGTAATAGATGGTATTATGCTCCTAGATGTTGATTTCAAAACAGGACATCGTCTACTCCACAAAGGACGTACATGGAATTCGTGCTCTTGGCTACAAAACCCCTCAGGTCTTCAGATCTTTGCAAAGCAAAACAAGTAGTGCATAGCCACAAAAGTTAAAAATGGTCTGGACATGAGATTTGTATTAGAATGTCTTGGTTTAGCACAGAAAAGGACAAGATGCATCTTCACTCATATCATTACAGAACTAGAGCATGAACACAGAACAGGCTTCTTGTTCCACGGCATCATCACTAACAATGTAGTTTCACCTCAGGAACTAAAGACTCAGTGAATCAGTCCATGGTGGGGTACCCCAAAATCAGTACTGGCACCAGGTTTTTCTCTGGGAGACCGGTGAAAATGTTGATGACAGCAAATCTGAATGACACCATCTACGATTGTGTTTTGGCATCCATCTGAACTTGAAAAAAGTCAATGTCAACCACACTTAAGCAAGGAGAGCAACAGATTTATCACCCCTTTATTGGTCTTGCAGACTACAAGGAAAGAGGACTAAAGCAATCACGAATACGTGGATTGTCTGTTCGGTGCAGCAACAGACAATACAATACAAGGCATCACGAAGAGAAGTATACAAAGCATGTAGCGCAGGCAAATTCTGTAGCATCGTTGCCTAAGAGTAGGATTCAACACAGCAGAAAGGGGTAGGCTTACTCAGAGATCTTAGCAGCTCTGATTTGATACCAAGTAGAGCAGCAAGT
Organism: Acanthiza pusilla; assembly: GCA_036630365.1. Lineage (NCBI taxonomy): Eukaryota > Metazoa > Chordata > Aves > Passeriformes > Acanthizidae > Acanthiza > Acanthiza pusilla. The sequence goes on from JAXCHO010000050.1 coordinate 17,037,158, forward strand.
CATTCCATACATTTGTAGAGTAAATAACATGGAACTAACCATTCCAAAGCAGGTGGCATCAAATGAGAAAACACTTGGAAGCTTGTATGTTGGCATACTCTGATCTTCAACACAGTGCAGAAAGAATGACAAGAATCGGAATATACTGTGAAGAGGTAAAATGAATAAACATGCCATCGACATACAAAAAAGGTTTATGGTGAAGATGCCGGTGAAAATACAATGCAGTTTTCCAGACCCTGAAGCCAAGGTAGATTGTTCAACATAATGCACATGACAGCCTAAGGGTGAAAAAACCATTAGTCAGTTGGCAGCTATTACTAATTTTCCATCAAGATGCAGTTTCAAAATCAGTAAATTATCTCACTCAGAACCTTAAAGGCATTTCAGAGCACTTTGCAATGGTAAAAGATACTCTGGTTTCAGACCTCTACAAAGGTCCAGAAAAAGGATAAAGGCTCTCACAATAAAACAGCTATGCCAGCTGAAAATACTGCCGATTATACTTTTGTAAATTATGCTTTTGCAACTCAATTCACAGAACAGTTTTAGGCAATAAAATAATCATGCAAAACCTCTTAAAACCTGCTTCAGGAACAGTCAGCCACTCCATTTCAGAGCTGCCAAAGGAAACCAATTTCCAGCTGGTGGGCAAGGTCTAACAGCGACTTCTTGAACCGACACAGGTAGATTCCTTTCTTAATCTATGCAAATAAGCATTTTCACAGCTTAGCTAGGTTAAAGTAGAGTTTTGCCAATACCAATTTAAGACTTAATTACTTTCATAAAAAGCTCTCAGTACATTCCTCTCAGTAAAAAGTGCAGTTTGGTTTTGTTGTTTTGCCTTCTCTAAATACCATTTCATTTTAGAGAAATTCTTTTAAAGTAAGATACCATAAATGAATTCCCTTTTTGTAAGATGGCCTCGTTTTAAAAGAAAATGGATACTATAAAATTTTATATCAAGTCAGCATGTTACCAAGAAGCTTTTCTGCGTTTTCTGAATTTGATTAATACTAGCCAAGGTCACTTCCTGAAAGAAAGATGCCTACTACGGCAGCTGCAAGCAAACTAGACTCAAAAGCTGGGGGATGGGAAGGCAATACTGGCAATTGCTGGCACTGTCTCCAGAAATATACCAATTACAAAACTTGAGTAAAATTTGGAATTTTTTACTAGATCGGTTCACAAGTAACCTAATAACTAAAAATAATTACTGTTCCAAGAAAACAAGATTCACAATGATGTATCAACGAGCCTGCAAAATATGACTAATTCTGAGGACCCTTTACTAAACTGCATGCAATTTCCTCAAAAATTGACCTTTTTTTTTTTTTTGTTGGGTTTTGCTGGTTGTTTTTTTTTGGGGGGGGGTTGGGGGGGGTGTTTTTTGGGGGGGTTTTTTTGTTTGGTTTTTTTTCCTTTTGTTTAGTTTTTAACTATGTATATTTTATTATGCAATTCATGAAGCCAGTAAGAGACTGCCCTTGAATTAACAGCACGTCTCAGTCCTACTGACACTGAGGCTCCACCCAATCTACAGTGTCCAGTTCTGAAGTCATTTAGGAAAAATCCATTCTGGGAAAGCATGAAAGCTCTTTACAGAAGTCTACAGCGTGCATTTTTCCAGTTTTTGAAGACTGTACTTAGCTTACGAAAACAATTAGAAACTAGCCGTGTTCCCATGTAATGTAGAAAGATACTTTAAGCCCTGCAAAGGTATTTTAAAATACCTTATTTTTAAAACACGCCATATTTGCATTATGCACGAGGCTAATCAGATGTAATCTTCCCTTTCCTGTTAAAACTAACAGGCCATGAAAATAAGACCCTACCAAACAGAAATAGTATTATTTTTGCTTTTTCTACCATTTGGAGTACCACACTGGCAGCAGGGTGGAAGGAATCTATTGCTGAAAAACATTTAAGACCACACATCAATAGACATTTCCACAAGGATGTCTGGGGACACACAGACATACACACTCTCACCCTCAGTTTCATATACTTCATCTTTAATAAAACAGCCTTGATACACCCAGCATTGGAACAGATGTTTCATACCAGGCTGAAATTAGGATGATCTACTGAATAAAAGTAAATTTTGACAAATTGGTGCACTAAAAAGAAAAGAACCTTGCTGATTTCAGGTGGGTATCTTTGCCTACAATAGAAAAATAAACTAGAGCATATCATTGCCTGTGCAGGGACAACTGCATCTGTGGTTAAGGATGCCTAATGGTTTCCATCACAGTAGCATGTTCTAATTTTTTTTATGCCTGTGTTTGACACACCCCTCAGAACTACTTTTCGGTTCAGACATTTAAAAACCGAGTAGAGAATTCTGTCGAACAAAGTGTAACCTTTTATTCAGTCCAAGAAGTTAAAGCTTTAGAAGAGAAACTGATCGAATGTCTAAACAAACTGAACTTCATCTTGCTGCTCCAAGGAAGATATCTGTATAGCTGGTAAGTGCCTTATTTAAAGTACTCGAACCTGCTCAGTTCTGTTTTAAACCAGTTGCCAAGATCCTCAAGTATTTTATCTAACCAAGCTGGCTTTGTTGCCGCATAGCCCCTCCATGCTGACAGGACAGAACACGCTTTATCAGTGTATTACCAAGACCAAGAGCAGCTTCTCTATAAACCTGCCAGCTACAAAGCAGTTAAAATGCCTGGCAGCATGGCAGCTAGTGAACAGGGACATTTTTCTGGGTTATACTGCCACACCCATACACAACATCCACAAAGCACGATGCAGCAGCAGGATCAAGGGATTAGCAAAGGCCACTCTTCCCTCCCTCCTTATTCAAGATTTCATTTGAAGTGGTAGCTGGAGGTCTCAGCCAACAGCGCTAAGATCCCACACGAGCGAGGTGTAATCCACGTAGAAGGCACACTCAGTTCAGTGACCAAGGTGGCATCCTGCTCTGCGGGATTCCAGATGACTCCTACCTTGCTGGCAGTGAGACTAGAAATTTCCTTATGGAAAATTATACTGTTTTTTCCATAAGCTTTTTTAAGACATATAAAAAGTTACACTGAAATACTAAGGATGTGAGCTCATTCAAAAAACTTCAAAAAGTACTGGCAGCTCCATCTCTCAACACTTCTTTAACCCTTGTTGCACATTCGTAATTAAGCAGATTATGCAACAGACAAGTAAGGCTATAATAGCCTTTTCTGCGAACTGACGGGTGCCAGTCCCACACAGAGTCTCACAAGCAGTTACACGGCAGTCATTTCCAATTTACTATACAGTAATAGATTATCATCTCATACATGGAAATCTGAAGTCTGTCGAGCACCTGCATCTTAATTTGGCCTTTGCCTAGCATGGGTACTCAGGGAGTTCCAATGACATCCAAATTAGGACGCACGGGTCTTTTCCAAAGAAGAGTAAAAAACACTGATATATACTGTCTTGATTATGACAGATCTCAACTTCTGATTAAGAGCATCCTTTCAGAGCAGACTTTAAACTGGCACTTAAATCACTGATTTAACCGTTGGAAAATATTTACACCCATCATGAGCATGAAAGAAGTATACTCCATAGATCATACTGCCTTGTCTTAGGCACGTTTTGCTAGTCGGCAGATGCAGTACTTATGAACATTTATTTCCGTGTCTGCGCAAGAATTAAGTTACAGAATTAATGTCAGCAAATGTATTATTTTACACTGGAAACATTACACTTTTAAAAATGTAGATTCATATTCTGAGAAGGTGTTTGAGTGCTGTGGGGAGGGGATGGGGGGAAGGCATCTATCCATTACAGCGTTGCCTGTTGTGCAAGTCTACTCTGAGTCACACAAACTGGCTTTAAGGGAAATTAAATGCCCGGTGTCTTAAGAGTGCTTTTGAGAATCCTACTTAGTATCTTTTTCCATCGTGCTACTAAAGTAGATAATTTAAAAAATTTATTGAAAAGGACACATCCTCTTTGTTTCTAAGATTAAATCTTGGAATCCTCTGATCTCATAATAAAGGCCTGTTAACCAAGTTTATGAGTTTTTGGTGTAACTAGACTCTCCGATTTGATAGTACAAGATCTGAAATTACTAAAATAAGCTACTGAAGAAAGGAAATCAAAATAGTTCAAGTTTTCCATGCATAGCATCAGTGCTAATACACTATTTATTTAATTGAAAGGAATAAGGACAGCTATTAACACAAAGGTGACACTTCTAAACCCCAGTTTGTCCTTGAGATATGGAAATGTTTCAAGCTCAGTGCTGTAATTAAAAATCTGATTAAGTTTGAGTATATACAGGTACACTTTGTTCAGCTGCAAGAGCTATTCATTTAGTTCAACAAAAATGCTTTACCATTCAAAATCTGAAGCAAAAATCACTGTCTACCTATATTACACCAACAGATTTGAGCATTCCATTAATTAGGATCCCCCTTCCTCTATTTCTTTTTCATATTTCTAATTAATATTTCATTCATATTGAACAGAGCTTCATAGAGTACCTTCAGTCAAACTGCGAAATAAAGGCAGAACAGAATCACTCCCAAATTAGGTTAATTTGTCTTTCCACAATACAGTCAGGTTATCTTGTTATATTTCAAATGTTGACCACCCACCGTGTACCAACATTTGCTATACAGAGCATCTGCTACAATTTACCGCTCAAAACAAAGCTGTAATGGTATTGTGCATGTCTCTGCTCAAACGAGAACTTAGATTTAAGGGTTCCATTACCTAAAAATTAAGCTAAGCGGAATAATAAAAAGAAAAGAGCTCAAAGGTTGATATCTTTGTTCAGTTCATAAAACAGAAAAATATGACCTAGAGAGGTATTAGAGACTGGAGAGTCAGGGAGTCTCCTCCGAGCCCTACAAGAAAAGGGCAATAGGCAAACTTTACTACCTGCCACAAGTTAAATTTCAGTTTTTAAATAGTGACTAAACACAGGAACCACTTTCAGACAGCCTATGGAATCTCTGTCCGAAGAGACCTTTAATACTTGACTGAACAAAACCTTGACTGACCAGCACTAACTTTGGTCACGGTGTTTGGATTGATGCTAGTGTAATTACACTGTGAATTTCAGCAAAGCATTGTCATCAGAGAATTAGGTACTACAGTCCAGTGATAAACTAGTACCATTACAACAATGGCCCACGAAGAGAGGAAAGTAACATTACAACTGATCCTACTTTGCTGTATTTTAAGATTTATTACCGTATTCTTTTTGGTTCTGGTTTAAGAGGTGTGTTTTATTAATATCATGTACTCTCTAGATATTGCATGCATATATTAACACTCCCATCTTTACAGGACACTAATGTAATCCTGATCACAACACTCACTCGTACCATCAAGCATCTTTTCTCCCTCCCATTTATGAGAAAAACTGGCAGGCTTTTGATTAAAGTTCTCAGTGTCCTCTGGATTTTTTTTTTTTTTTTGGTCCAAACTTCTCTATTCTTTACAAGGAATTTCCATTGCATAAAAACCTTATGGTTCTAGATTTTCTAATGTTCTATTAAAGAAGCAGTATCTTCACTTTCATTAAAAAGCCGTTTTTCAACAAATCTCACACTAAGCTCCCTAGGATTCCTCCAGCAGGCAAAAAATCAGTCTTACACACCGAAGTTTTTACACAAATGGCAGTTCCTAAACACTAAAGTTTATCTGCAGAACTTTACAAAATGACACTATCGACATTAGCATAGAAATTCCAAATAATTTTAGGAAGATTAGCAGCCATTCTGGAAGTTAGTACAAGAGGTCAATGACTACCAAAACCAGATGGGATGATACCCTTCCCCTTCCAAGTGCCAAAAGCATTTATAATGTTTTCTGATCCAGTTCCTTCCTTGTTTGTAGGTAAGTGGCTAAGCAGTTGTGCAATTTCACATCATCAGGAAGTGAATTTTATGTATTCTTATACAGCGTACCGGTGGAAACGCCAGGATAGACATGCAGTTTTTTTCATTATTACTTTTTCTTATGTGCATTTTTTCTTTAGTTCCCATACAAGCAGACCAAGTGAATCGGATCTGACATTTGATAAAACCCTGAGCTGGAGAGCCACTGTTTGATCTTCAAAGTTAGTATTCAGCCATATCTCTGCACTGAAAAGTTGTCATATTGCCATCTGCTATGCACATAAAACATAGTAACTGATTAGCACATAGTCATGCTTTTATGTCATACAATTGGACAAGATCGGCAACGCAGCACAATCGATGCAGCGCATTTTCTTACCAGTGAACGCCACACTGCATTCATCCAGTGAATGACCTTCTGCTACGGTACATCACACGTAGCGCTGGAAGTTACGTTTAGGTACGCCGCAGTCAGAAGTTTATATTCTTGGGCCCCGTCAAAATTATTAGGAAAAAATGTTACTAATAATTGTCGCTAGGCATAGAATAGCTTCTCTTTTCGAAGTCCAGTAAGTATTCTTTAGTGTACCTAACAGTCCACTGAAGGTTCAAAAAGCTAGAAAGCTTTACCTACTCCTGAGCTTTCATCAGTACGAAAGCTTGGTAGATCCTCATATAGATGAAGCCTATAAGTAACAGCGTACCAACAATAAGAGGATAATCACAGCACACCATGCAGGAAACAAAAGAAAAGGGCATACAAAATGTAAAGTCTGATATCATCAAGGCTCCTAAAGAATAAAATTGATGTGATTTTTTTTCATTGAAAGTAGATTTATGACAGACAATATGCTCAGACAAGTGCCTGCATCCAGTCAAGAGCAAAAGTTATTTGTCACTTCTCTGCACCTCATACTGTTTACCTCAGTATGTCATCTGTCTACAAAACATGGCTTAGGAGCTGTAACGTTTTGATGAGCACAGCTATCTGAAAAACCCACAATTTTTTCTGTCCTTTGATGAGATCATTTTCCAAAGGTTTTCCTTCAACTGCCTCTTTTCATTTTATTCATTTTCCTTTAACCTTACCTTATGCTAACCAAGCCAGCTCACCTGAATTTTATTTCAGGGCACCTGCTAAACTGCAGAGCATAGAGGCTGAACTCATGACAAGAGATTATTCCAAAGGAAGTGCTTCCTCTCTTGGGACCAAATTCCCACTGAATGGAATGTCCAGACAAGTTTTCAGTTGCACTACTCTGCAACAACAGCTATAGATGCTGACACATTAATCGAGTATTGAAGGTTAAATTGGTCACCCCAGAAGCGATGACCAAACCTCAAACAAACAATACCCAACAGCGATTAGCACTGTATCTACACTGAGCCCAGAACAGATTTAGCTAAGAAATCCTATTTTATCACCATTCTTTCAAAATAACGTGAATCCTTTGCTCAGAACAATTACCGATTACTTCAGGAAGAAGAAAATTCTAGTACTGGTGATAGAATTGAAAACCAAAGGCAGATGTATATACACACAAGGATCCTACCATTCCATCCCACAGCTCAGGAGGAGCATCCTTTAATGGTCCAAGTATTCCCCAAAAGCCTAATAGCATTAGATATCATGACACATACCAAGGCCAGGTCATACCATGCATTTCCTCAAGTTTAAGGGAGGCGGAAGAGACCGAACTGTATACCATATTAATATAGAACATAAGAAAATGCCTCTATTTCTCTAAGGGAATTGAAATTATTTTCTCCCCTTTTAGACTCCCTAAATATCAATGGTTTATGAGAATTGATGCAGAGAAAACAAAGCAGTTCTGCCTGAAAACTTACCTAGCACAGTATTCTCTCCAAGAGAAGCCAGTAGGAATGCCTAGAAAGAAAAAGCATAAGAATATGTTTTAGCATACTCTCAAACATTACGATCTACTGGTTCAGGAATTTCCTGGTTCAAAAGGACTGAGTCTCCTAGCAGCTGTATATTCTGTGGCAGTCAGTTCTGTAGTTAAGCTCCACGCTATCTGAAAGTATTATTTTTCTTATTTTTAACTCTGCCATCTGATAATAAGGAGAGTAAGCGAAATAACTGAAGAAGAAAACATTTCCTGTTGATTTGCCGTTACACTTGTGGTTTTCTTTAGATCTGCCTTGTACTGTGAGGCCAACTGAAAAAAAAAAAGGAAGAGAAATGCTGGAAATTGTGTTTCTCATTAAAAATATAGAGAAACATACTCCACTATATTCTTTTTAATACTGCAAATACCAGAAATACTTATTTTCAAGAGGAAAGCATAACATGACTGCGCAATGATGCTGTACTTTCAATTTTCTAACCTTTTTCTTCACTGACAACTGACAACACTCAACTTTTGGAACACAGTACTTAGCATTAGTCTGTGGTTTTGACAGAAGTATTAATTCAGATTTTTTGGTTTTTTTACCGAGTGGAGGAAAATTGAACAAATGTCTATCGATTACATCACACCCTCTTCTTCCCTAAGTAAAACACTAGGCACAAAAACAAAAGTATCACTGGAGTAAGGACAAGTCTCCTAAATCAAGTGCTTGTGATACATCCAGTCAGTCACCCCAGAAAGAAAGTTCTCTTAAGTCACAATGGCTTCTTCAATCACCACTCTGACTGTAGTTATTACCTGTAGTTACCAAATCTACATTTGTAGAGGACAAGAATTAAAAAAACCGAGGTAACCAAGCCACACTAGAACATACCACTGGAACAAGAAGTATTTGACTTTGTTTCTTTAAGTTGACCAAATCTTCATGCATTAAGCTTTTGCTCAGTGCAGAACTGTTTCAGTCAAGATCCACTTTATTTCTAAAAGATAGTTAGCAAACTTCCCATTTAAGTTGATATAAGAGATTGCAATAAGCAGGAAAAGGATCCATGTAAAACCAAGCCCAAAGAACACCAGAGACTTGTGTAAGGCTGTAGCATCTAACACTATAGTGAAATATCTCATCTGCCACCCTAGCTTTATCCAAAGCCCAACTAAACACAGTAAGTTTGTTTTAGGCTTTGACAATAAACACATTTCAGTAATCTTACCATCTTCAGCAATACATTTTGCCTTCAGAAGAAAAAGGACTCACTAAGACTGAGAAAGCCCATCTCAAGCTTTAACTTTGCATCAAATTTGTGAAGTAATAAATTTAGATAGCCAAAAGGCATACAAAGCAATGGCAGTAATTTCAGTACTTTGAATCAGCGAGAAACCGATTATACAATACACAATTCACAACACAATCCTCACATAAGCTGGCAAAAGGTATTAAGGTACATGTCAAGTTCAACATGCTCTATTTTTAACTTTAGTCATTTGTATTCTCATTAACAGTAACTTCATATGTGAGAAGGTATTATGAGCAGTTAGGAAGTAGATGTTGAAACGTTTATATAATTATTTTTTAAAAAAATGCGGCCCAACAAATAATTCCATAAAAGTTACTTGGACCTAGCCAACTAATGCAATCTCCCATTTTCACAGTATACCAAATTAAGACCTATAGATTCCTTTCCAATGTAGTAATTAATTGCTTGCTATTATTTATTCTCAGTCGTGGTATACTGCATAAGCATGTTTCATTCCAAAATTTTTAAAAAAAAAATCTGGACTCCCATTTTGCTCTAGCTCACAGAGCAACAATCTTCACATCCATGCAGTTTGACTAACGCCATGATTTCTTTAGAATGCCTTTTTAACAGTGAAATTTAGGATACTGCTGTAAGAGCTACTAGAGATAGTTCTTAAAACATTTCAAAATATCAAACCAATATCTGATCTCACGACAGACTTACCCGGAGTTTACATAATAGTGAACTGAAAGACAACCCCTTTGAAAATGTCCCAATACTACTTCATTTCAAGAAGGCTGAAAAATAGGGAAGAGGCATGAGCATTTGTTAGCCTTTAAGAGGTAATGAACTGGTTTCGAGCATTCCTGTATGTGTGAGGATCTACATCACAAGATAGACTTGACTGAAGGCCGGTACTCTTTCAAGAAGTACTGGGCATATGAACATTGTGTTTTTTGTAGGCACAGCCTTAGCAGCAGCAGATACCACGACACATTTATATACATATGGCAGATACTGAAACCTTTTCAGGTGATTGCTACCAAAACAGTGAATTAGTGGCCATCTCCATGTTATTTTACTAAATGTAAGCAATTACTTAATTTCTCTGAGAGAGATTAAACTAATGTGTACCAATTCTGACATCAGTAAGTTCTGCTCCCTCACAGTAAATTGTAACTAATATAGAACTTAGCATTTCCAAGATGACAGTAACAGCTTTTTAAGCTAGAGCAACAGAAAAATGTTGTAGCAAACTTTGCCTGGAGACAGTTCAGTCACGTCTATACGTGCAGCATCAAACCCAAACTAAACAAATAATCCCAAATGAAAAATCACCAAAACATCTTAATTCTACGACCTGTATTATCTGCTTATCTCAAATTATTAAAGCATTTTATGATTTTTTGTTTTATCTGATGCTTGATCTGTGCTTTGCCCTTCTGTTTCTCTAGCTTTTGACAAACAGAAACACAGTCTAGGACCGCACGGAGTAAAGCAAATTCGAGGTAACGCCAAATTGTAGCAGCCTTTGTCAAGAAGTTCTGCTTGCACCTAGAATGAGGAAAGAACTACTAAGATAACTGCCAATGAAGAAACTGAAGTGGATCTGAAATGTGGTTAAACACCTCTATAGCTTAGGCTGGTTCCAGACTTACCTCAAAAAAGGTGCCAGCAACACAACTTTCCTGGAAAACTAGTTGTTTTGACTGAGCCGTATTTAACAAGCTGTATGCTCTCACTAGAATTAATAAGGTTTCAATATAAAATAAATACCGCTTCATCTGTTCTGCAAAACACGCCTACCATATTGTCTTATGTAGCAAATTTTAATGTAAATTCCACCAGGTGTGAAATACCACTTATAAACTAACTGCGTATCTCCCTCACAGAAGAGGTATCCAGGAGCTGTCCGGACACAACTTTGTGCAATGTGCTCTGGGATGTTCCCACTTAAGCGGGGAGGTTGGACCAGATGACCCACTGCGGTCTCTGCCAACCTTACCCATTCCGTGATTCTGCGACGGTGGCCAACCTTGAGTTAGACGTTAAGCAACAGCTTAATTCTGCTCCACGCTTCCTTAGATTCTTTAAAGTAATATTGAAATGCATGAGGATTTCCGACACAAGCGTACAGAGGAAAGTCAGAGCAGTTTCTGAAATTGTCTGCTCAGAGGTGAAGCCTTTAATTTAGCAGGAATATGCTGAAAATGCTACTTTAGCATACTAGGCAAGTTAGAACAAGCCACTTTTCAGCCGTATTCTTTTATAGGTGTGGCTTTAGTTTTGTTTTACATTAACCAACAGCCCTAGCTGTATCATTGTTTCAACTGATGTAGCTAAAGTCTCTCCAGGACTGTGGGTTGCTTACTTTTTTCCACTGTTGATGTTATGGAGCCAGAGTAACTCTAGAAGAAAAACATTCATTTTCATGTACAGTTTTTAGGGCTGCAGGTATTTTTTCTCCTTGCCTGTTTTTAACCATAACAGTTACATGAAAGTACATGAATACACGAAAGTATTTTCTAAATTAATCAGTCTGTGGTGAAATGCCTTGCTAACTTTATTTGGGGAGGAAGAAAAACCTGAAAGTTTTTCAAGTTTATTGTTTCAGGAAAATAAAAAGTCTAGACCTGATTAGAATGACTAAATATCAAGGCTCCATAATAGAAAAGCTTTCAGGGCAGTGAGTACGACTACAGGAAAGCATCCAAACTTACATTCAAAATACTACATTAGAAAGTTGAACCAACCTTGGTACCACAAACAAACAATTAAAAAAAAAAAGGCCCTTAAAGTTGCCAAGGCAATTATTGTACCTAAGCTTGAATCTATTTTGGCTATAGCCCGTACATACATTTGAATAAAACATTCCCACTGTCTAGCATCTTAGCTGACCTGCTTTTGTTAAAAGATATCAACTAGCTGCATCCTCAAGAAATCTGTAACAGCTGTGGAATATCAGTCTGTTTCTCTCATGGACTCTTGGACAGTTCCTAAATGAAAGTAATTACTATGAAATGCCATGAAAAGCAGAGGTGTAAGCTTGACCCACAAGTCTAGCCGTTTGCTTTCAGAAGACTGTGTTGAGTGTTGTAACCTAGTGAATTCGACCTTATGCATGTAGTATAATAGAATCTCTCATAACTTCAGACATAAGCTCACCTTCATGAACCATCCCTTCTTTAGCATTATCTGTGAATCACTGTACATTAGACTAGAAATGCTATTAAGTGCATTTGACATTCTCTGACGACATACACAAGGACTGAGATAAGAGAATACATCTGAACGTCTCACAAAAAAAGTCCTTAAGTATTAGAAGCTCTGAATTCCCAAAGCAGTGTAAGCTTTCACCATCTTGTTTAAATTGTCACCAGTGTAAGTGATCATTTTTGCACCAGAAACCTCAGGCTTGGTTGCCAATTCCCACTCAAGTTCTTCACCTTCTACAAGTTTTATTTATTGTTTCATTTTGCTTTTGCATATGACAATTTTCATGTCACTGATACTAAATTAGTTGAATTAGATTAGAATTAAAATCTGCCCCTCAATGTTCCTAATACTCTTCAAGTATCTAATGGATGAATACACAGGGTAGTGAAAGAAACTCTCCTTTCCCTTGACCCAAAAATAAAATACTGCTTTGCACCCCTATCGTTGCTTTTTCAAAGCGGAATTATCATTTCTGGAATTGTTCGGTGTAGATGTTTTGCTTAAGCAGCAAGCACTCCAGGCTACAACTGATGAGTGACCTTGAGACAACTCTTCGAAGGCAGTTGCCATAGTAACACCACCACAAATGTGGTACATCCTCTGCTGGCACCACCAATCTGGTGCAATGGATCCATAACAAATACATCCACCCTCTATTAGTGTCTCAGTATTTAAGGAAGAAGATACCAGACTGAGGTTTTTTTAGAATTACTTTAAAAAACTTGCGCTACGGTAGTCACTGCATGAAATCAAGTGACTAAGGATATATATACACACCAGTCCACATAGTGGTAAATAAAGTACCTTAAAATAATGTCTTACTAAAAGTCAAAGGTGCTCCTTCATTGCGTTAATCCAGAGGGCAGTCCTTGGTCAAGGAAATGAGTCTACAGAAGAAACCCTGCAATAGCACATAACTAAGAAAATAAGTTTGACATCTTTTTCCAGATTCTCTAAAAGAGATAAAGTTAATGGAAGCCTGCTATGTCAAACTTAATGCAAAATGCAGGCACAATTATTTTTGCATGCCAGAATACTCCTGGTCCCACACGTGCAACCTCATCACCTTGAAAAAACTTTCAAGCCAACTCTGCACTAAGGAATCGTGTTGCTCCAAAGAGTTTCACCCTATACAGTGTTCTTGCGAGCTCTGAAAGAGGAAGAAAAAGGTCACTCATTACTGAAACGCCAATAAAAATGGAACATGTAGAATTGAAGACTGCTAGTTAACAGAAACACTAAGGAGAACCATTTCTGTTTAAAGACAACGGATTAACGAACGCATTAATAGTTAATTATGGCAAACTAGCAGTCAGACATTAAAGTCTACTTCATAATTAAACTGCATTTTCAAGGCACTTTTTTTTCTTCCTTAAACTCAAATCAGCAGGAAAGGCCAATCACATACATTTCATAGGTGGTTAATGTTCAAGAGATCCTATTCTAGGCAAAATGTTTATGAACTCTAATCATAAACAAAGGCTAGGACCGTTCTGCCCTTGCTAAAGTCAGCTCACATCACGGGTTTGCCGTAGCATAAAGAAAAACTTTCGCTGAACTTCCATACCAGTGAAACCTGGGCGCCAGCTAAAAGGTAATTCCAGTTATAAGTTATACACTGGAAATAAGACTTTTGGACAGTCCACTCTGAAAAGATTCTGATCCATAGTTAAGTCAATGAAGTACCCACCCTGAGAACTGACTGAGGAGCTCCTGCATGCGTAAGTGTAACATTGAGGTAGACAGAAAACGGGAAAAAAGCTCACAGACAGTTACAAAACAACAGGGTTCAGCTCTGCTTCTTTTGGAGGTTGGGAAACACTGTCCCATGAGCTTAAAAATAGTCAATTGCTATTAGGTACCACTCTTCCCGCTTTCATCACTTCCGTGAAGTTGCAGGTAAGATGGCTGTATTTGAAACTGTGTCCTATAAATTTGTGTTACAGGCATTGATGGATTCTTTCCAAACAAGTGTTCATATAAACATAGAATATATTTCTATTAAATAATAGCTTTCTACTAAACAAACTTTTATTAGAATACAATAATTTGTCTTCAGCTTTGCACGCAGTTGTTTACTTTAGCCTAGCTGCACAGGTTAATTTGGAAACTATATAGACCTATACATGAAAGGCACTCTCGGTACACTGTACACAAAACACATTCTCTACTCTTCTCCCTATAATTTTTCTCCACGTAAAAAGAAGACCCTGAGACAAAAATATTAACCTTGATTTTGTGGAAACATAAACCAGAGTATTAAGCCCCAATCCTCTAAATGCCGGCAAGTGTGTCAGTCTACTCTACAGGTTCATTTAGAAGCACGTATTACCGGCTATTAAAGATCTCAGTCCTGTCCTTAGTCCTTAACCTCAGCCTAGCAACCATGAATTCTAGCAACCATGAATTCCCTTACCACCTATAAAGCACCACTGATTACAATGGCATAGGAAAAAAGAAAAAAAAAAGTTTTTCATAACAAAACCTCGTATATTCTAATTCTAGAGTCCCACTAAAAATCTTTCAACCCTAAATCAAACATCACGGGATCGGTGACCTTCCGAGTCCTTATAGATGCGGTCCATTCAATGTATTCAAGAGACCAATTCTACTGCAAAATAAATATTATTCTAATATTTATCCCTTTCAATCAGTTATTCTGCTTAGCAATATGCATATGCTCCAGTTAAAAATACATATAAAATGCTGCAGGTTGCTCAACATCGGTTTTCAGAACAGCATTCAATCCTTATCAGAACTCAATCCTTATCGACTTAAGTGAAATTAGCCTTCTAATGCAGATACGGTAGGTAAAGAACTACCGGCAACATGCATATTCGGTATCTCATCCAACTCTTCCCCATTACACCCCTTAGGTCGATAGAGGGGGCTGAATTTGTTCAACCCCCAGGCACCACCTGAGTCTCTCTTCTGTAACATGTCTGTTTCAGAAACAGACTCTTAGAGGAATTCCATCGGGTTTACATTTCGATAGGACTGTGGCAGCCATAGTCACACCCCACCCATCCCCTCGCACTTGTACCAGCATTTGGGCAACTAAGGGCAAGCTGGCAGCTAGGACTTGCCTGGGTAGTTAGGTTTGTTTTGGGGTTCAAGTTTTACCGTTGCCAGGAGGGAGGGAATGGACAATTTTGAGTTAAAATGTGTATGCTGACGGCAAGGGACTCAGCCCCAGAGCAAGGGGAAGAGAGGTAACAGAAAAGGAAGCACAATAGCCTTGACTCAAAGGTTTGAGAGCTGTGGAAGTGTACTATGCCGTCTTAAAAATATAACATTCCATTAAAACGTACTTAAAGGGTTCCGGTTTTATATTTTCAATTAATACTAGAAAGACAACGGTTTGTTGTGATGTTGTTTACTTTTCACACAATACACTACCTTAGCTCCCACCCCAGCATTTAAGAAAAAAAACCACTCCTCAACCCAGAACACATGAAGGATTCTTTAGGCCCAAACCCAAAACAGCATAAGTCAACAATAAATATCTGCAGTGACAGAACGACAAGGCACCTTCCAAGCAGAGTCCTCTACATCTTGGAGAAGGGTCAGGTAGCTTTTAGTAAACAAGAACAACTTATACAGAAGAGAGCTTTAAGGTTGAACCTGTAGATCACTTCAGTGTTATTTTCACCACTATCTTAAACTACAATAATTTTAAAAATAACGATTAAATAGTCTCTAAAGTTAACTCTTTTGCAAAAGTTACACTTCCTAATGTCCTTCTTCCTTTCTATGTTAAGGATAGGACAATTAAGACTTCTAGTTTAGCAGCTTACAGTCATTACTGGAAACGTTGGTCTAGAATTACCATCGGAAGCACGCAAAGATGTATTATCACCTAGCAGGGATTGTGTACCAATAGGAGCAGTTAACACACTCTAAAACAAGAAACTGAAGATTAATATAATCAGTAGTTGATATCCGGCACGAGAGCGGTTTATGCGGTCTCGCGTACGAGAATTTACTTCTTGACAATTGATTTTTCAGCAAGCACTTGCTCGCCAAATAGCTTGAAGTTTCAGTCAGAAAAGGATTCCTAACTGAAATTCCAGCAACAAAAGCACGCCTGCATGTTATTAAAGGAAATAGTGGAAAATTTCTCAGGCTGACATCCAGAACGTCTGTGGTTCCTTTTCATATTTCTCTTCTTGCAAAGCAGATATTAAACCAGAACCTAAGAGCTTTTTTTCCCCTTTTTTCTCTTTTTCTTTTGTGAAGCCTGGAAGTTTCCACTGCTTTTAGAGACTTTTAAAAAGCTCTCTCAAATATACTGCTCAACCAACCTTCCACTTCTGCCTAAACAGACTCTTTAGTACAAAGCAAAAGCTTCACTGTCACAAAGCAGAGCTAAAAGGAGGTGGAAGGAAAAAACTTTGCTCATATACCAAAAGCATGGCTTGGCCAATCTGAAATATTATCATACTGTGTATTAATCTTGATAAAGGTCACTTGAGGTTCAGCTACAGACAGATAGATGGGTAAGAGAAGACAAAGCAGTTGATAAAGCTACCTTGTAGCTGTACATTCAAATGGAAATTACAGCGGACGACAACACAAGCTATTCTATTCCTATCAAGTGATGGCTCTCCTTCAACTTCTTCAAATTTGCACTCATTTTCCATTGTCCTGAATCCCACTCATCATCCCTATTATCCGCTTATTGTCTCTCAGGCAGCCAATACAAGTCTGGCAAGTTTGTCAGCACTAGTTCTACACCTCACCTCTACAAATCTTATTCATCAGCCTCGAACATACATCACTGAAGATCAGCAGGTTCAATAGAAAACCTACAGCTGTACTACAAAAGTCTTTGAAAGCCAAGTGAAGATTTTTTCTTTTTTCCAGGGGATGTTGGCTTACTTCTATTTTAATCGAGTGAACAGTTTGCAGATAAAGTACTCTTGCTTTTGTTGCCATTAGGGCTATCTTTGAATCCATGACTAGATAAATACTTGAAATACTGATTAGGACGGGATTCTTTCAATTAGTACCTCAGAATGTTAAGCCGTGTGCTGACGCCTGCCCATTGAGCCAGAAATCTCCACTCTGAACATCAAAAGGCTGCCATGGAAGATAAAACCAGGAGGGTACTATAACAAAAGATGCTGCTATGTCCGCTTCGGTTCATAGTGGCAGCCAAGATGGACTGAGCACAGAAAGAACTGCAAAACAAGTCATAATTCCCTATTGCCTCCTAACCTCTCTAGCCTAGCCTTTATTCAGAAATAAAAATTATTACAGGGGAAGATGTCTGAAAAGTGTATCCGAATCACTGACCAAGAAATTGCAAATTTTAGTTTGAAATCATCTCCTTAAGATGTAAGCTGCCAGAAATGAAAAACCGTTTTTAAATTGTCATTGTTAATAGGAGAAATTAATTTTTGAACCTTTACTACTTCTTCCACAAGATTAGAAAAAACCCAACACAGCATTTCCATGTACCGACCGATTATGTGTGCGTGCGCATGCACGTGTATGCTCCTAATGGCTGTCTAAAACGTTTCAGAAAAAGTTTATTCACACAGACTGTCTTAGCTGCTACCCCCTCACACACACGTAGCAGCAAAAAGCAAGTAGCACAGTTTACCTTTTACCGTGACTTACTAGCCTCCAGAGAATGTGACGAAAAAAACAGCAATGTTAAAATGTTAATATACTCCATGGGGCAATCAGCAAGGTGTTAGAATTACAAATGGAATGCATAAGGCAAAACCAGAAGAACGCTACCTTTGATTTAGATTTATTTAGCTCTCCAGACTGACACAGAACCAACACAGAACTCTTCCCCCCACTGACTGTTCTGAACAAAAGGTTCCCCAATTTACTGGAGAGAACATGTATTTCACTTTTTTTTTTTTTTTTTTTTGGGGGGGGGGGCAAGTAAATTGTGTAGTTCTGTCTTTTGCTTAACCCTTGCATTAAAAGATACTGCTAAAAAAGTGTCCCAACCCAATCCCTGTCTCATGACTTGTCTGACCACTTTGGGATGTTCCAGTGAGGCAGGGCATTCTGTTATTAGATACACTGCAGAAAAAAGACTAAAAATCCCTCATGAGATTGAAGGCAAGGTAATTTTGTTTCAATTTTCAAAAATCAGGTTTATCGATAACTGTAAATTTTAAAAAGTCACCAATTAAATCAAGTATTGTTAAAGTAATAGGGTCCGCCTGAAATATACCTCCCATTTACATGGTGCAAAAAAATAATTTGATGTATCTTCGCTCAACTAAATGCAGCATACAAAAATCAGAGTGAACAGAAATATATTCCTTAGCAGATTTAAACAGGTAGCAGTTAAACTCTTTTACAATTGCCTCTTTGCTAGAACACTACATCTAGAAATATCAATAGGTCCAGCCACAGGGGAAGGGGAGAAAAACAAACAAAAAAACTACACAGGCAGGCTGCCCCAGCATTCAGGTTAAATATTCTTCACCACCCTCTCATATCCTTGGCATAAAGAATACTATTCCTCCCCTCCCACTATCCTCCATTTTTCTTATTATTAAAACAAGTCAGAGGAATATTGAAGATATTTCTAAATATTTTCAAAAGCCTGAACATAAAATGCAGAAGATCCCATATCATGCAGTCATTTAAGATCACCTTCTTGAGACAGACTCATTTAAATGCAGGAGCTGAAGCAACCTCCGGTGTCAGACTGTAGCGTCCAATACCTTTTCACATGCTACAAACGGTTTAATTTTGCAGCAAATACAATCAAGACACCCCTTCTTTCCCAGAGCGCTTGAAAAATAAAAACACACACACACCCTTTTCTATGAAACCGTACCACAGAGATCAACCCTGATGGTTTTGTTATTGTGATTTCTTGTCCATTATTAATGAAAAAACCCCACCGTGATCAAAAGATAAGGTTCCATCATAAAACAGATTTGCTTCTCCTTCCTAATCTGCATTTTGCCTCGGCTATATGTTAGGGTACACGTCACCGATAGGATTGAAAAAAAAAAAAACAAAAACCTAGGCAATGCAAAATTTCCAAGTTAATAATTCCAAAGCCAGGGTGAACAAGGGCTTCAAATGAACAAGTACAAGAAACGCAAAGCCACGAGCAAGCCCAAAATGCACGCAACTCATATTCCGAATAGAATCAGACTGGAAACAACACAGTCCTGTAATCAGGAGAGGTACTTAAAGTGAGGCTGAATTCTGGGTTTATTCTGTCTATCACTTTCCATATCCCACGGCCTCTATCTTCACATCACAGCAGTGAATCCATCAAACTCACTGGTATTAACTAAAAAAAAATACAGTTGTAGCAACACAGTTGAAAGACATTATTTACAACAGTCAGTTGACCAGCCCATTGCAAAAGCAGTTAACAGTGAATACAATTACTGTGTGCTGTAACGCACAATCTTGTTTAAGAAAATAGAAGTAACAAAAACTAAATAAAACAAAAAACCTGAGACCCCAAATAAACACCCAATTTTATCTGTTTCATCTAAACACAAGCTTTTATTCTCTGGTTTTCACTCATATGCTATTTCTATAAAGTTTCTATGAAGCTACCTTTTATATTCGGAACACACAACTTTGTTTCATGGGAAGCAGCACATTTTAAGGTGAAAATATTCTACGAGAAAATATTAATTTTTACAATAACGATGACAGAACTTTAAGCTTCTTTTAAGAGTCCATTTTAACTGTATTATAGATACTATATAGGTAGATATTACCATCCCTCCCACTTTCATATTTCTTTTTGTCTTGTTATTCCAGTTACAATCCAAAAGACTATTTTCTCTTAACTTCTATCTAAAAAGAGGAAGGAGATACTGAGGATTCAAATGAGTCTGAATATGAGCTCACAAATTGAGAAGCTTTGCTTTTAAAAGAAAACCTGATTACGTTTAGGAGTAGGAGCAGAAACCACAAATGTAACCAACTTTAGAACCAGAGAAAAATAATTGTGCGAATCATCACACATAATGTACCTCACGCTATCTTCTAACTCATAATCACCCCATTTATATCCCCGAAATACTAACACCTAAGGTGGCCTGCGACCTCGGGGTGGGGGAATCTCATCCCCACCCCTCAACGACACGGTTTCATTACAGCTACGAGGCAGAAATGGATAAGAGTCATAGAAATCGACCTTGCATTTGCAGTATTTTTCATCCCTCTCCTTTTTAGCAGAGGTAAGGGGACAAGAGAACTCAGCTCTGCAACTTACCGCGGCTACAGGATGACCCGGAGAATGCAGATATCAAGGTGTTTGGAACCGCCTCAGTACCAGATAAACCCAGATGAATGGCAGAAGAGGCCATTCTAACCGAGGTATTTCACTCACACCCCGCCTCTGTTCACGCTGAGAAACCGTGGGTCAGACGATTCTAAAGCCAAGTCCACAGCGAGCTCGAGTCTCTCAGTGTTATACGAGGAACCTCCACCCGAAATCACCATACTTAGATATGCATCGCACAGCGACACGGGAAGCCTTCGCTCCGCACATCAATTCCCCACCACTGCCTCAGGAATGCCCCTTCAAACTCAAGTGAGCAGTAAAGTTACAACAGCTAGAAAGAGGTAAAGGCAGCCACACGACGCCCGGGGAATCCTTTCAGCCCCAGCCCTAGGAATACTCCTCACACGCAACCCATCTACGCTCCCCTTCCTCCTCCCCTCAGAGAGCCACGTTCATATTGAGGAGAGGGCGAACGACAGAAAAGAGCCGCCCCTCAGGGCCACCCCCGAGCTCCTCTCTTCCCCGGCAAGGGGTAGCGCTCCCTCCGCCATCCCAGTCCCACCCCAGCACTAGAAGCAGAGGAACGCGAGCTAGAACTCTCCTCCCTCCACTCGTTACTCCCTCCCTCCAAACCCCACTCACCTGGGAAATGAGCCAAAGCTCAGCTACATCTCCGTCTCCCCCACACTCAGCCCCGCACCGCCATTTTCCTCGCTGCCTGGATTTAAATCGGGACCAGAGCGAAGACTCCAGGCGGCGTGAGGCATTGTGGGAGCTGTAGTGCGGCCCCGCGCGGGCGCTCACGGGACTCACTCCCTCTTCGCGCGGGGCTGCGGTGCCGGAGCCGTCGGGCTGAGCCCGGCGCCAGCGCTCTGCTGTCGCCTCTGCACCGCCGCGGTGTCCGCAGTAGGGCGTGCTCAAACGGGGAACGGGAAGCGGTCCCGGGAGAAGCTGCCTGTGCCCGTGCGCTCCCAGGCACGTTCCCGCGGCACTCACTCAGTGCGCCTAGAGGTCACGCAATGCCCTGTCCGTATTATAAGGGGCGTTTTACTGAGCGCCAAAGTTCAAAATACAATGCGGTACCAGACCTGGGTCGTGCGATGTTCCCCTGTTTGTGCTGGGCTCCAGCTGCGGATCCTGATTGTAGCTCTGGTCCTGTACGCGTGCTTCTCAGGGACTTTCTGTTCTTGTTTTGTTTGTGGGCGATGTGGGTTTGTACATGTTGGAGCTGCTCTTCCTGTGGGCGCAGCCGGGAGAGACCTGGATGACCAAAAAAACGTTTTTCGTGTTACTCTTCAAATTTTCAGAATTTACTTTTGGGATTCATTGACCGTGCCAGTGAGAGCGCAGCGGCACCGCGAGGGCTGGAGCTGTCGTGTTCTGCAGCCGCAGGGGGTGATCTCCCTGCAGAAGCATCACAGGGAAGGGATGGGACATTTTGGCACTGCCTGGAGCGCAGGAACAGAGGAGGCACGAGGCAGAGAAGAGCCTGAGGGGGAGACGAGGCACCGTCCTCGGACACACCGCCCCTTCGCTTTGGGACAGCCACCAGCCTGCAAGACAGGAGCTGGGGAGGGACTTCAACCATTTGGGGGGCTGCCCTCCTTCATTTTCCCAGCAGAGGCCCCTTTCGGAGGGTGGGATATACATATGTAAATGGCATCTATTAAAGCAATATGCCGCTGTCCGGGCTAGTTTGATTCGGTTTTGCCTTCTTTCGGGACGAGTAAAAAGGGAGGAAATTGGAGTCTAGGGGGTGATGATGTCATTTCGGGCACTCCAACGTCACTTGGAGAGTGAAGATGCAGTGGAAGAGAAGGTGAATTGGGTATGAGATGGGTTAGGTGGGGTCTTCCCAAAAAAAGGGAGGTTACAGCCTCAAAATGCTTGGAAGTTTAGGGGGTATGTTTGTGCAAAAACTATTAAAACCTGTAGCTTTCATTTTCTTTATATGCATCTATACATATCTATATACCTATATATACCTATATATATATAGGTATATATAAAAGAATAATTTTTTAAAAATTTATTTCAAAATGCAACCCCGTGTCCACTGTATTATATACAGGACCTTAGAGGATAAGAAATTCTAAATATAGATACATCGGGTTTAAAAATGCAAATATAGCTCTCGTGTATATATAAATTAAACAATAAAGGGCTTGAAAATGGAAGAAAATATGATCTCTATGAAAACAATAGAAAGAGCTCTGAGCATTCAGAGGTTTTTTCTGTCTCGGCGTAACAGCCAGCCTGGGATCTTGGTCGGGACTTAAAGCGCTGCTGCTACCTGGTGATAAGAACGACGTACTGCAGCTGCCCGGTGGGAAATGCCGTCCTTCCCAAGAGAGGGGCCGCCCACACAGGCTCTTTGGAGAAGGAGAAAATGGCGCCTCGGCAGGACCTCTCTCCTCAGAAAGCTGTCTTCCCGCCTGCGTGAGCCCGACCGCTTCCCCGACCGCGCGCTTGCAGCACGATCTTGCGCGGCGCTTTCCGGTGTGGGGACACGGATGGTGCAAGAGCAGAGTCGGCGTCAGAGTCGGGGTTGGGTTCAGACAGGCAGCCATTCGGCTGCCTGAACCCGACCTCGACGCCGCTGTTATAGCGTGATTTTCCGCGGCGTTTTCCAGTGTGGGGACACGGGTGGTGGGGTCCGCGGCGCCGGGGACGGGCGGGAGGCGCGCGAGCAGCGGCGGGGCCGTCTCTGTCCCGGTCGCGGACGAGGAGCCCCCCGACGGGGCGCGGTGCCTGAGCGGGCTCCTGGCGGCCCCCTCCGCCGCCTCCCCGCTCCCCCACTGCCTGGGAAAATGCACGAAAACACAAAATGGTCCCAAAAGAACAGTCATCGGAGCTTCCTTTGCCATCCTCCTGCACAAAAGCACCCGGGACGCCGCAGCTCGTCTTTTCAAGGCGAAAGGTAGGGCTGCAGGAGCTGGAAGCAGGGTTTCCCAGACAAGGGGAGCAGGGAGAATTTCAGCTCCCTGCTGAAATTTTGCTGAAATTTTCAGCTTTGTGAGTGCTGGATGGATGCCGGTCTGAGCAAGGTGAGTGGTGTTCACACGCCCAGGAACTGCTGAAATGACAAGGCGCAGCAGTTTCGTGCGTCTGAGCGTAGAACCAGCTCTAATGCTGGCAGCATTAAACACGTCATAGCTCGACAACACCCGACCAAAAACATCTGTGAGCAGGAAGGTGCCATATAGACGCTGGGGCCGACAGGCAAGCGGGGCGGGGGGCTTGAGGGCTGGAGAGCACACAGTGGAGATTAGGGGTACAGGACACAGGTTAGGATGCAAGTTAAGGTACAGGTTCACCACCCCTCGCTCCACCCCTAACCCAACCCTAGAGACCGCACCCTTTCCCCCTCAACAGCAGGGCAACCTTAGAACCCTCCCAGCAGCACAAGGCAGCAACCCTAACATTGTGACAATGCCAGAACCCTCACAGGACAGCAAGACCCACTCCCAAAAGGCAGGGATGACATCTGCAGCCTAGAGAATGACAGGTAGGAGCTGGGGGTTGAGCATTTTTTTTTAGGGTTTTATTTTAGGATTTTTTAGGTTCTTCTTAGGTTTTTTGCCAGGGTTTTTAAGGGATATGTTAGGGCTTTCTTAGTGTATTTGTAAGCATTATTCAGACTTTTTTTTTTTTAAAAGGATTTTTTTGTGCTTTTTCAGGACTATTTAGAAAATTTTTAGGGCCTTCTTTGGTCTTTTAGGGCTTTTTAGGACTATTTAGGGCATTTTTAGGTTTTTTCCAGGGCTTTTTTAGGACTTTTACAGGGTACCTTTAGGACTTTTTTTCAGGGCATCTCTGGGGCTTTTTCTGGTCTTTTAGAAGATTTTTAGAGTGCTTTTAAGGCTTTTCTAGGATGACAATGATTTCAGAAATACCGAAGTAATCCAGTTTTAAAATACCAGGTAACCAAGCTCAGAAATACCAAAGTAACCCAGTTTCAAAATACCAGAACACCAAATCTCAAACTACCGAAGTAACCCAGTTTCAAAATACCAAGTTCCAAAATACCAAAGTAAGCCAGTTTCAAAATGCCAGAATACCAAGTTCAGAAATACCAAAATAATCCTGTATCAAAATATCAAAGTAACCCAAAGTACCGGAATACTAAGATCGTAAATACAAAAAAAAATCCAGTTCCAAAATACCAAAGTAACCCGGTTTCAAAATTGTATAATACCAAGTCCCAAATTACCGAAGTAATCGCGTTTTGCAATACAAGAAAACCAAGTTTTAAAATAGCAAAGTAACCTAGTTTCAAAATACCAGAAAACCAAACTCCAAAAGACCAAAGTAATTCCATTACAAATTACAAGAATATCAAGTTCCAAAATATCAAACCGTCTCAATATCAAAATATCAGGTTCCAAAATACCAATTATTAAGTGAATCTAAACACACAGATGAAAGAACTAATATAGCCAGGATGATAAATACATACAATAGCGTCAGCCGTTGACAAATATTTAAATGGCTGGCAGATGTACAGTTCCTACTGTAAGAGAAAATAGTCCTGCTAAAAAGACAGAGGGATGTAACATGAACTAATGCCTTGACTCCTGCTATTAACTAAATGTAGATACACTGATAAAATAACTAATACAGGTGGGGTGATAAGTGCGCATTATAGCATAAGCCTTGCACAAATATTAAAATGGTTGTCACATGTATGGTTACTACTTTGACACAAAAGTATTGCTGTGATAAATACATAAGCATGTAATAATAACTAGTGCCATGACTTCTGTTATTAACTGAATGTAGATGCACTGGTGAAATAAGTACTATAGCTGAAACAATAAATACATACTATAGTGTAAGCTTTTCACAAATATTCACATGGATGTCAGATGTAGGGTGTCTAGCCAGACAGAAAAGTAGGGTTTCTATGAAGAAATAGGTATGTAACAATATCTAAGGCCTTGACTTCTGTGAGTAACTGAATCTACACACAGTGGGGAAAGAACAAATACAGCTTGGGTGATAAAGGCACATGACAATAGCAACTTGGCACAAATACTAAAAAGGCTGTCGCATGCGTGATTTCTACGCAGATGCAAAACTACTGCTCTTATAAAGATGTAAGCGTGTAACATGAAGTAATACCTTGACTTCTGTTATTAAGTGAATGTAGATACAGTGCTGAAAGAACAAATATAATGAGTAGAAAAAGTTCAGAGTTTTCTATGTATAACATTTGATTGTTCAAAATTATCTTCCTTGAATTAACAACAGTTTTCCCAATTTGAACCTTACTTTTACATGGTATTAAATATGTTCAATATTTGATAAGTTATGCCAATTGAGACCAAAACAGTTTTGAAAAATTACACTTCAACATGGAAGGAAAAAAATTTAAAATATTTTATATTTTATAGGTAGTTTTGGGGACAAAGCCACTTCTAATGATTTCAGAGGGACCTGTGGGATTATTCCTAAAGTCAGAAAAAAAATGTAACCGACAGAAATATATAAACTTGATTAAACTAAAAAAGTGGCCATTAAATTTCCTCTCGTGTCACATTTTTTCCTACTTTATTCACTTATAACCCGAAATAAAATCTTCCTTTGTAAGCAATTTCATATTCACAGAAATTAATTCTACAGGAAGCTCATGCATTTTAGCAATCCAGGAGTGAATTTGTGTCTTTCTGTGAGGTTCACGTCCTCTAGAGTCAGTGGAAAAATTCCCTTTATGACCTCTCTGAAGCGTTTTTCTCTCACTTATGATGTATTCGTGGGGCAATCCCGAGTCTCGCTACCCCTGGGACTACCCGAGTCCGGCTACTCCGGGGACTACCCGAGTCCGGCTACTCCCGCGACTACCCCTGGAAAAGCTGCCGGGCGCTACTCGAGACGCACCTCTTCGCCGCCGCCCGATGGGTCGCTGCCCGCTGCCGCTTGAGGCGCCGCTGACCGCCGCCGCCTGAGGCGCCGCGCTCTTGACATCGCAGTTATTCCCCCCTGCAGCCATTCCAGCTGTTGTCTTGCCATCACAGGGAGCGAGGTTCGAAATGCTCCCGGGCTCGAGCCATTCCCCATTGCACCGGTCCCCCGCATGGCACAGGTCTCTCGGCTGTCGGTCCCCTTCCCGTAGGTCACCGAGCACTGCAAGACCAGGAGTACAGCTTAGGACATTCAAGCACTGGGCACAGATCGCCGTGTCCCAGCCAGTCTCGGCTTGGCTTTCGGGAGAGGCCGGTGCCGCTCCTGATCACTGCTGCTCACTCGGGATCCGGGTCTAAATCTGCCCCCTCAATTTTCTCCGAGTTTAAGTTTGCTTCCTCAATTTTTTGTGAGTCTAACTCTGCGCCCTCTATTTTCTCTGTTTAACTCTGCTGCCTCTATTTTCTCTGTGTCTAACGCTGCTTCCTCCAGTTTCTGTAAGTCTAACTTTGCTTCCTCTATTTTCTGAGTCTAACGCTGCTTCCTCTGTTTCCTCTGAGTCTAACTCTCCTTCCTCTATTTTCTCTGAGTCTAACTCTGCTTCCTCTATTTTCTGTAAGTCTAAATCTGCTCCCTCAATTTTCTCTGAGTTTAACTTGGCTTCCTCTATTTTCTCTGAGTCTAACTCCGCTTCCTCTGCTTTCTCTGAGTTTAAATCTGCGTCCTTAATTTTCTCTGAGTCTAACTCTGCTTCCTCTACTTTCTCTGAGTCACACTCTGCTTCCTTAATTTTCTCTGAGTCTAACTCTGCGACCTCTCTTTTCTCTGAGTCTAACTCTGCTTCCTCTGTTTTCTCTGAGTTTAACTGTGCTTCTTCCATTTTCACTAAGTCTAACTCTGCTTCCTCTATTTCCTCGGAATCTAACTCTGCTTTCTCTATTTTCTGTAAGTCTATCTCTGCTTTCGCTATTTTCTCCGAATCTAAATCTGCTTCCTCTATTTTCTCTGTGTCCAATTCTGCTTCCTCTATTTTCTCTGAGTCTAACTCTACTTCCTATATTTTCTGTAAATCTTACTCTGCTTCCTCTCTTTTCTCTGAGTCTAAATCTGCTTCCTGTATTTTCTCTGCATCCAATTCGGCTTCCTCTACTTTCTCTGAGTTTAAATCTGGTCCCTCTCTTTTCTCTGAGTCTAACTCTGCTTCCTCTCTTTTCTCTGAGTCTAACTCTGCTTCCTCAATTTTCTCTGAGTCACACTCTGCTTCCTCAATTTTCTCTGAGTCACACTCTGCTTCCTCAATTTTCTCTGAGTCTAACTCTGCTTCCTCAATTTTCTCTGAGTTTAAATCTGGTCCCCCTCTTTTCTCTGAGTCAAACTCTGCTTCCTCTCTTTTCTCTGAGTCTAACTCTGCTTCCTCAGTTTTCTCAGAGTCACATTCTTCTTCCTCTATTTTCTGTGAGTGCAACTCTGCTTCCTCAATTTTCTCTGAAATTAAATCTGGTTCCTGTCTTTTCTCTGAGTCGAACTCTGCTTCGTCTCTTTTCTCTGAGTTTAACTTTGCTTCCTCAATTTTCTGTAAGACGAACTCTGCTTCCTCTATTTTCTCTGAGGTTAACTCTGCTTCCTTTATTTTCTGTAAGTCTATATCTGCTCCCTCAATTTTCTCTGAGTTTAACTTTGCTTCCTCAATTTTCTGTAAGTCGAACTCTGCTTCCTCTATTTTCTCTGAGGTTAACTCTGCTTCCTCTATTTTCTCTGAGTCACACTCTGCTTCCTCAATTTTCTCTGAGTTTAACTCTCCTGCCTCTATTTTCTCTGAGTCTAACTCTGCTTCCTCAATTTTCTCTGAGTTTAACTCTCCTGCCTCTATTTTCTCTGAGTCTAACTCTGCTTCCTTTCTTTTCTCTGAGCCTAACTCTGCTTCCTCAATTTTCTCTGTGTCTAACTCTGCTTCCTCAATTTTCTCTGAGTCTAACTCTGCTTCCTCAATTTTCTCTGTGTCTAACTCTGCTTCCTCAATGTTCTTTGAGTCTAACTCTACTTCCTCAATTTTCTCTGAGTTTAAATTTGGTCCCTCTCTTTTCTCTGAGTCCAACTCTGCTTGCTCTCCTTTTTCTGAGTCTAACTCTGCTTCCTCTCTTTTCTCTGAGCCTAACTCTACTTCCTCTCTTTTCTCCAAGTCTAACTCTGCTTCCTCTCTTTTTTCTGAGTCTAACGCTGCTTTCTCAGTTTTCTCTGAGTCTAACTCTGCTTCCTCTATTTTCTGTAGGTTTAAATGTGCACCCTCAATTTTCTCTGAGTTTAACTTTGCTTCCTCAATTTTCTCTGAGTCTAACTCTGCTTCTTCTATTTTCTGTAAGTTTATATCTGCTTCCTCAATTTTCTCTGAGTCTAACTCTGCTTCCTCTATTTTCTCTGAGTCTAACTCTGCTTCCTGTATTTTCTGTAAGTCTAAATGTGCTCCCTCAATTTTCTGTGAGTTCAACGTTGCTTCCTCTATTTCCTCTAACTCTGCTTCCTCTACTTTCTCTGGAGTTTAACTCCACTTCCTTAATTTTCTCTGCGTTACACTCTGTTTCCTCTATTTTCCCTGAGTCTCACACTGCTTCCTCTATTTTCTGTATGTCTTACTCTGCTTCCTCAATTTTCTCTGAGTCACACTCTGCTTCCTCCATTTTCTCTGAGTCTAACTCTCCTTCCTCAATTTTCTCTGAGTTTGAATCTGGTCCATCACCTTTCTCTGAGTCTAACTCGACTTCCTCAACTTTCTCAGAGTCTAAAAATGCTTTCCAAATTTTCTGTGAGTCACACTTTTCTTCCTCAATTTTCCCTGTGCTTAAATCTGGTCCCTCTCAATTCTCTGAGTCTAACTCTGCTTCCTCAGTTTTCTCACAGTTTAAATCTGGTCCATCTCCTTTCTCTGAGTCTAACTCAGCTTCCTCAATTTCCTCTGAGTCTAAATCTGCTTCCTCAAATTTCTCTGAGTTTAAATCTTGCCCATCACTTTTCTCAGAGTCTAACTCTCCTTCCTCAAATTTCTCTGAATCTATCTCTGCCTCCTTAATTTTCTCTGAGACTAACTCTGCTTCCTCAATTTCCTTTGCGTCTAAATCTGATTCCTCAGTTTTCTCTGTGTCTAACTCTGCTTCCTCAATTTTCCCTGAGTGTAACTCTGCTTCCTCAATTTTCTCTGAGTTTAAATCAGGTCCATCATTTCTCTGAGGCGAAGTCTGCTTTTACCATTTCCTCTGAGTTTAAATCTGGTCCATCTCCTTTCTCTGAGTCAAACTCTGCTTCCTCAATTTTCTCGGAGTCTTACTCCGCTTCCTCAATTTTCTCTGAGTCTAACTCTGCTTCCTCAATTTTCTCTGAGTCTAACTCTGCTTCCTCAATTTTCTCTGAGTCTAACTCTGCTTCCTCAATTTTCTCTGAGTTTAAAACTGATCCATCACCTTTCTCTGAGTCTAACTCGACTTCCTCAATTTTCTCAGAGTTTAAAAATGCTTTCCAAATTTTCTGTGAGTCACACTCTTCTTCCTCAATTTTCCCTGCGCTTAAATCTGGTCCCTCTCAATTCTCTGAGTCTAACTCTGCTTCCTCAGTTTTCTCACAGTTTAAATCAGGTCCATCTCCTTTCTCTGAGTCTAACTCTGCTTCCAAAATTTCCTCTGAGTCTAACTCTTCTTCCTCAATTTTCTCTGAGTTTAAAACTGGACCATCTTCTTTCTCTGAGTCTAACTCAGCTTCCTCAATTTCCTCTGAGTCTAAATCTGCTTCCTCAAATTTCTCTGAGTTTAAATCTTGCCCATCTCTTTTCTCGGAGTCTAACTCTCCTTCCTCAAATTTCTCTGCATCTATCTCTGCCTCCTCAATTTTCTCTGAGTCTAACTCTGCTTCCTCAATTTTCTCTGAGTATAACTCCACTTCCTCAATTTTCTCTGAGTGTAACTCTGCTTCCTCAATTTTCTCTGAGTCTAACACTATTTCCTCAATTTTCTCTGAGTCTAACTCGTCTTCCTCAATTTTCTCAGAGTCTAACTCTTCTTCCCCAAATTTCTCTGAGTTTAAATCTCGTCCATCTCCTTTCTTTGAGTCTAACTCTGCTTCCCCAATTTTCACTGAGTCTAACTCTTCTTCCTCAATTTTCTCTGAGTGTAACTCTGTTTCCTTAATTTTCTCTGAGTTTAAACCTGGTCCATCTCCTTTCTCTGAGTAAAACTCTGCTTCCTCAAATATCTCTGAGTCTATCTCGGCTTTTTCAATTTTCTCTCACTTTAAATGCTGTCCATCTCATTTCTGAGCCTAACTCTGCTTCCTCAATTTTCTCTGAGTCTATATCTTCATCCTCAATTTTCTCTGAGACTAACTCTACTTCCTCAATTTTCGCCGAATTTAAATTGGGTCCATCTCCTTTCTCTGAGTCTAACATAGCTTCCTCAATTTTCTCTGAGTCTAACTCTGCTTCCTCAATTTTCTCTGAGTCCAACTCTGTTTCCTCTCTTTTCTCTGAGTCTAACTCTGCTTCCTCAATTTTCTCTGATTCGAGGTCTACTTCCTCAATTTTCTCTGAGTCAAACTCTGCTTCCTCAATTTTCTCTGTGTCTAACTCTGCTTCCTCAATTTTTTATGAGTTTAAATCTGGTCCATCTCCTTTCTCTGAGCCTAACTCTGCTTCCTCAATTTTCTCGGAGTTTAAATCAGGTCCATCTCCTTTCCCTGAGTCCAAATGTGCTTCCTTAATTTTCTCTGAGTCTAACTTGGCTTCCGCAATTTTCTCTGAGTTTAAATCTGGTCCATCTCCTTTCTCTGAATCTAACTCTACTTCCTCAATTTTCTCTCAGTTTAAATCTGGTCCATCTCCTTTCTCTGAGTCTAACCCAGCTTCCTCTCTTTTCTCTGAGTCTTACTCTGCTTCCTTAAATTTCGCTGAGTTTAAATCTGGTCCATCACTTTTCTCTGAGTCTAACTATGCTTCCTCAATTTTCTCTGAGTTTAAATCTGGTCCATCCCATTTCTGAGTCTAACTCTGGTTCCTCTTATTTCTCTGAGTCTAACTCTTCTTCCTCAATTTTCTCTGAGCCTAACTCTACTTCCCCAAATTTCTCTGAGTTTAAATCTTGTCCATCTCCTTTCTCTGAGTCTAAATCTGCATCCTCAGTTTTCTCTGAGTCTAACTCTGCTTTTACAATTTTCTCTGAGGTGAAATCTCATCCATCTCCTTTCTCTGAGTCTAACACTTCTTCCTAAATTTTCTCTGAGTCTAACTCTGCTTCCTCAATTTTCTCTGAGTCTAAATCAGCTTCCTCTCCTTTTTCTGAGTCTTACTCTGCTTCCTCAATTTTCTCTGAGTTTAAATCTCGTCCATCTCCTTTCTCTGAGTTTAACTCTGCTTCCTCAATTTTCTCTGAGTCTAACTCTGGTTCCTCTCTTTTCTCTGAGTCTAAATCTTCATCCTCAATTTTCTCTGACTCTAACTCTGCTACCTCATTTTTCTTTGAGTTTAAATCTCGTCCATCTCCTTTCTCTAAGTCTAACTCTGCTTCCTCCATTTTCTCTGAGTCTAACTCTGTATCCTCAATTTTCTGTGAGTCTAACTCTGTTTCCTCTCTTTTCTCTGAGCGTAACTCTGCTTCCTCTCTTTTCTCTGAGTCTAACTCGGCTTCCTCAATTTTCTCTGAGTCTAACTCTGCTTCCACAATTTTCTCTGAGTCTAAATCTGATTCCTCGGTTTTCTCTGGGTCTAATTCTCCTTCCTCAATTTTCTCTGAGTCAAACTCTGCTTCCTCAATTTTCTCGGAGTCTTACTCTGCTTCCTCAATTTTCTCTGAGTCGAACTGTGCTTCCTCAATTTTTTCTGAGTTTAAACCTGGTCCATGTCTTTTCTCTCAGTATAACTCTGCTTCCTGAACTTTCTCTGAGTCTAAATCTTCGTCCTCTCCTTTCTCTGAGTCCGACTCTGCTTCCTCAACTTTTTCTGAATTTAAATCTGGTCCATCTCTTTTCTCTGAATCAAACTCTGCTTCCTCTCATTTCTCTGAGTCTACCTCTTATTCCGCAATTTTCTCTGAGTTTAAATCTCGTCTATCTCTTTTCTCTGAGTCAAACTCTGCTTCCTCAATTTTCTCTGAGCCTAACTCTGCTTCCTCAATTTTCTCTGAGTCTCACTCGGCTTCCTCCATTTTCTCTGAGTCTAACTCTGCTTCCTCAAATTTCTCTGAGTCTATCTCTGCTTCTTCAATTTTCTCTGAGTCTAACTCTGCTTCCTCAATTTTCTCTGAGTTTAAATCTGGTCCATCTCCTTTTTCTGAGTTTAACTCTGCTTCCTCATTTTTCTCTGAGTCTAACTCTGCTTCCTCAATTTTCTCTGAGTCTAACTCTGCTTCCTCAATTTTCTCTGAGTCTAACTCTGCTTCCTCAATTTTCTCTGAGTCTAACTCTGCTTCCTCAATTTTCTCTGAGTCTAACTCTGCTTCCTCAATTTCCTTAGAGTCTAACTCTGTTTCCTCTTATTTCTCTGAGTCTAACTCTTCTTCTTCAATTTTCTCTGAGTCTAACTCTACTTCCCCAAATTTCTCTGAGTTTAAATCTCGTCCATCTCCTTTCTCTGAGTCTAACTCTTCTTCCTCAGTTTTCTCTGAGTTTAAGTCTGGTCCCTCTCCTTTCCCTGAGTCTAAATCTGCATCCTCAGTTTTCTCTGAGGCTAATTCTGCTTCCTCAATTTTCTCTGAGTTGAAATCTGGTCCATCTCCTTTCTCTGAGTCTAACTCTTCTTCCTAAATTTTCTCTGAGTCTAACTCTGCTTCCTCAATTTTCTCTTATTTTAAATCTGGTCCATATAATTTCTGAGTCTAACTCTGCTTTTTCAAATTTTTCTGAGTCTAACTCTGCTTCCTCAATTTTCTCTGAGTCAAACTCTGCTTCCTCAATTTCCTCTGAGTCTAAATCTGCTTCCTATCCTTTTTCTGATTCTAACTCTGCTTCCTCAATTTTCGCTGAGTTTAAATCTGGTCCACCTCTTTTCTCTGAGTCTAACTCTGCTTCCTCAATTTTCTCTGAGTTTAAATCTGGTCCATCTCCTTTCTCTGTGTCTAACTCTACTTCCTCAGTTTCCTCAGAGTTTAAATCTGGTCCATCTCTTTTCTCTGAGTCCAACTCTGCTTCGTCAATTTTCTCTTAGGCTAACTCTGCTTCCTCAAATTTCTCTGAGTCTAATTCTGCTTCCTCTTATTTCTCTGAGTCTAACTCTTCTTCCTCAATTTTCTCTGAGTCTAACTGTTCTTCCCCAAATTTCTCTGAGTTTAAATCTGGTCCATCTCCTTTCTCTGAGTCTAACACTTCTTTTCTCAATTTTCTCTGAGTCTAACTCTGCTTTTACAATTTCCTCTGAGTTTAAATCCGGTCCAGCTGCTTTCTCTGAGTCTAAATCTGCATCCTAAATTTTCTCTGAGTCTAACTCTTCTTCCTCAGTTTTCTCTGAGTCTAATTCTGCTCCCTCAATTTTATCTGAGTTTAAATCATGTCCATCTCCTTTCTCTGAGTCAAACTCTTCTTCCCCAAATTTCTCTGAGTTTAAAGCTGGTCCATCTCCTTTATCTGAGTCTAAATCTGCTTCCTCTCTTTTCTCTGAGTCTAATTCTGCTTCCTCATTTTTCTCTAACTCTGCTTCCTCAATTTTCTCTGTCTAACTCTGCTTCTTCAATTTTCTCTGACTCTAACTCCGCTCCCTCAATTTTCTCTGAGTCTAACTCCGCTCCGTCAATTTTCTCTGAGTCTTACGCTGCTTCCTCTTATTTCTCTGAGTCTAACTCTGCTTCCTCAATTTTCTCTGAGTCTAACTCCGCATCCTCAATTTTCTCGGAGTTTAAATCTGGTCCATCTCCTTTCTCTGAGTCTAACTCTGCTTCCTCTATTTTCTCTGAGTCTAAATCTTCTTCCTCTCCTTTCTCTGAGTCTAACTCTGCTTCCTCAATTTGTGTCTATGTTGTGTTGTTTGTGTCCATCATCCTCTGTGTCATAGGGCTTTGTTAGGTCTCGATGCTCCATCAGCATTGTTCTGCGCCATATTGGCAGCAGGGGTTTCTACCCGTGTACTTTTCCACATCGGGCTTATTCTGGCATCTTGACATTTTTACTTTTGGAGACCAGAAGATGTTGTCATCCATGTTCCTTCTCTGGTTTGGTAGTACCTTCTTTTCACGTGTCATTCCCTTGGAGTTTTATACCGAAGAGTACTAGACCCTCTTGCAGTGACTGCAAGTAGTTCCGTAGGTTCCATCATCTCAAAGCATATCAGGCTCAATAATTAATCTTCTGGAGAGTTATCTCAAGTCCTCGTGTCATCTTTGCTTTCATTTGGTGCACCGTGGGTCTGTGAACCACTTAGGCTTGGAGCTGCCCTGTCCTGGCAGGTAGAGTCACGGCTAGGTAGAACAGTTACAAGACTTTATGGTTCATCTAAGGTCCATGGGGTTTTGGGTATAACACTTATGGGCTGGATGTGGGGATAACTCCTAGCCTTCAGCCACTTGTGGACCACCTCACGTTGTCTTGCAGGTCCCCGAGGGAGATTCCAGTCACTGCGGTCACCGACGCTACTGATTTTCTCAGAGTCCAGAGCTTGACATTGAGGAGAGGGAGTTGGAAGATGAGTCGAAGTGTCTTCTTCAGTAGAGTGTCTCGAGTGAGGGCTGCAGTCAGTGTGTAAGCTGAACAATGGTGGCTGCCTGTGGCTGGTTATGGCTGCCTGTGAGACTGTGTTTGCTGCCTGGTGCTAAGCTTGTGTGTGTGTGTCTGTGTGAGAGAGAGAGAGAGAGTGTTTTACCTCTCAGGTTTCTCAACACATTTTTAAACTTAGAATAAAAAAAACCTCAGCTGGGGGATTTTTTTTTTTTCCCTCAGCTGGGGTTTTTTTCCCCTCGGTCCCGGCCGGTCTGCGAGGCGACGTTCATCGCCTACGTTCAGGTGCAGACCGTGCCGGGCCGGGGTTTTGCCAGGCAGGAGGATGTTCGAGGCCCCCAGGAACCATGTTCCCGTGG